>BPLQ01003580.1:0-491227 GCA_021605075.1 Caerostris darwini
GCATATAAATCATATATTCCCAAATCAGATTTAGATCTACTATAGACATTTTTTGGAGTGAAAAATTGAAATATAAAGAGTTGTTGTTATTGTGTTTACTATTATTCTTACATGTGAACATAGCTAATATAATAATAATTGATACTAAAAGCACATTGTAAAGAAATATATAGAAACATACACACTAAAAATGGTATATAAAAATATATACAAATATAAATGAAATAAAAAAAATGAAATCAGTAAAAAATATTTATTTTACTAGTGCGATATTTTTTCTCCACTCTTTCATATAGCTTTTGCAAATCGATGGGCGTGAATCATGAGTTCGCAGAATATAATTTAATTATTCTGCGAGCTCATAACTGTAAACTCATCAATAAAACAGGCAATATCTGCCATATATTCGCAAGAATATTATTTCAAAATCAAAGTTAATTTTTTCTCATAATTTCGACAGTTAATTTTTGAATGTATAGTATGGATACACGCATAATTTATTTTTTAATGCATTGGTTTTCATTACTTTGGCCATTATAAAATAAATATATTTTGTAAAAGTATGATAAGTCACACGGGCAAGAAGAATGTTCTAGGTGGGCCGCGGGTTGACCACCCCTGGTTTAGGACAACACTGGGGAATTAAGCAAACAGGATACTATTCTCTATTTTCCCAATCGATCAAGATGTCTCCTGTCGATAATTTCTATTTTGGGTTCTTTTAAAGACATCTGTTTCATGCATGCAACAGCGTATTCCTTGTTACTTTTTATAAATTTCCTGGCTTATGGTAAACCTCCCTGTTTAAAGTCTGGGCTATACAAAAATAAGAAAGGGACCAGACAGAATGATTTATTATGTATTTATTATTTCAGTTAGATTTAATTATGCATTTATACTTCTACATATAGGTAGTATATATTTTATTTTGCATAATGAAATGCACTCACAAATAATCCCTCCCGTATCTTTAACAATAACTTTTATCCAATTTCTTGTTATTTTGGTTGTTAGATCAACTACAGATGACCCGTTGTAGTATCACTTTAATTATTCCCATCTCTACATATTTATTTTAGTTTTATTGAAAAATGTCATTAATTCAGTAAAGTGAAAAGAAATAATGTTCTACATGTTAGTCAATTACTATTTCACTTATTTACAACCATGAACTAATGTACTATTATTCTCAATACCAAGCTATTATTTTGAATATTCTAGTAGCTCGTTAAGTGCTGTAAAGCTGCTAAAGCTGTTCTATACTCATGATATTAGCATACCAATGCAATAGTTACATATATCACAATGTGTCTAGTTTGTTGTAACCATAAAGCAATTAAAAGGGAATAATATAACAACTACATAAATTGTAATCATAAGTGATCAAACATCTACGATAATTATACAAATATTTTTAAAATATAAAAGAAATGACAACAGTGAACTACTGTATAAATAATCGCAATACAAATATAATATTTCGAAATATGTTGAAGCTCTTTAAGTATACCAATACTGTATAAATGATAAAATTGTTCTCCGCTCATGATATCAGTATATTAATCCAATAATTACGTGTATCCCAATGTGTTTGGTTCGTTGGAGCCATATGGCAATTAAAAGGGAATAATATAACAACTACATAAATTGGAATCATAATTGATCAAACATCTATGATAATCATAAAAATATTTTTAAAGAAATAATCAATGTTTTAATTAAAATTTGCAATTCAAGATGTGATCTTCTAAACACGAATATCCGATCCTCACTCCATAGAGATAAACAAGCCCAGACAAACTTTGGGTCCGCTATTTTCTTTACAGTCTAGGACAGGGGTCTCCAAACTACGGCCCGCCAGTGTCATCAATCAGGCTCGCGTCGAACGAGTATCAAAATTTATCATCGAATTCACCTTCGCGTACTCGCCGACTAGTCTAGAAATTATAGATAATGGCGGAAAAATTAAAACGGTTTTGGCTCTTTGTACTTACTGGTTTTAAACAGTATGGCACTAAGGCTGGAAAGTTTGGAGACCCCTGGTCTAAGTTCACATTAGGGAATTATGAAAATAGACTTTATCTACTGATTTTACAATGAATCAAGATGTCTTCTTACAAAAACTTCTATTGTGGTTCTTTTAAAGACGCCTGTTTCGCACACACAAACATGCCTATCTCATGTTGCTTTTTGTAAAGTTTTCTGTAAATTCCCTTGTTTATGGTAAACCTCAAGAATCCCATAATATGATAAGATAGAAAATACTATTGCTGTTATCTCAAACGAAGCTTAAGCTCTGAAACGATTTTAAAAGCGTTAAATAATAAATAACTGGCACATTAATCATACATCCAGCCACGAAACTTAAAAGAGGACTCCCTTTCCCTGAACTATTCCTAAAACTAAATCTGTTGCTTCTAAAGAAGATTAAGATTGTAAAATCTTCTTAACAAAGAAGAAAAGAGGGGCATTTACGATCGATCACAATATTGCCACGTATATAAGCTTTCTGAGTGAACAATGTCCAAACAGTGATAAGACTAATCTATGTTTATTACCCTCGAAGGGCATTTACCCTTGAAAATCGCCTCCCTTCGTTCCGTAGTTGCGGCCTAATGACCAACTGACTAGCGCTCTGGCCATTGATACAAGAGACTTTATCTTCGAATCATGGCGATGGCATGGATGTTTGTGAGTGGTTCGGAATTCACGTTAAACTATAGGTCTCGGTCTAATTAGCCTAAAGTGTGCAAAAAAATGACGAGTGGCAAACCAAACTAAATTATTACATAAATAAAAAATTATATTAAACATATAATAAATAAAGTTCCATAAAGATAACAAATAACTTGAGATAATAAAAATAAGCTTTCTTCGTTTATTTTTTGCATCAATTATAAAAAAAAAATCATCATTGTACAGTTATCACAAATAATTATTCATAATCAATAATTGAATAATTATCACACATAATCAATAATTTCAGTGGAATTTTTTTTATTGTCAAGTATTTTTTTTTCTCCAATAGTAAATTTTTCATTAGGGTAAAACTACAAGTTTTTAGGAAATGAAATATTTTAAGAATTTTGCCTTCAAAGTGATCCTGGAATATTTTAGAGTAGGATTATTATATTTTTCTCGGTTATTGTTCTTGTTTTATTAGTTTTATTTGAGTGTTCGTTAGTTCTTTTCTTGGACCGAATTAAGAAAATATATATGCATTTATATAAAGAATTGACTTCCGCAAATTAGGTATCAGTGATTTTTGTCGAACTGACCTATAGCGTAACTGCGATATTTTATTGTTCATCCATATTTTACCAATAGGTTTGCCAGTTTAGTTCTTACTCACCATAATGTGAGCTGACGCTTAAAGAGAGAAGATTTCGGGAACTTTTGAAGGTCACGGTAGAATCAACCGGTATCCTAAATAGAGGGATAATATAATAGGAAATAAGGGGCGTTGTTCCAGACAACTTTTCACTTCAGGGCATTTCTTTCTGCGATTTCCCCTCTTTCACCCACATTTCCTGAAACCTACGTGATTTGAATTCGACACTTTTGGCCTTCACAAACGGGAATCTTCCATTTTTCGCAAACTAAAAGAGGCAAAATTCCAATTTTTCTCTAACCCATCATGTTTTTTTTTTTTTTTTTTTTTTTTTCCCCAGTCTCTCTTATTCTCTCCCCCCTCTCAAAGTTAAGGTCAGAGGGGCAGTCAGGACTAGAGCACTTTTGAATGAGTCAAAAATCGGTATAAAAATTCGAATTTTGATTCTTTTATCAAAACAAGTTTTTATTTTTTTTTTCAAAATTTTAGGAATTAATGTTAAATAGGCATTCAATTGCATCCATTGATGATATGTCTAGTATCAAAAATTTATTTACCAGTTTATCAAGTAAGTGGTGAAAGACTTTTCTCACAACTGAGGTTAATAAAAAGCTGTTTTGGATGAGCAATGAAAGATGTAATAGAAACTATTCTATTATTAAAAACAAATAATATATAATATACTACAAGTACGGGCCTGATGGCCGGGTAATTAGTACTCTGTAGTTTTGGGCCGCAGATTTCGGGTTCGAGTCTCGGCGGGGCCATAGATGTTTGTAATGGTTCCGAGACAACTTTAAACAAAAAGGTCACAGTATAATATTACTGTAGAGAGCTCGGTATAGGGCTGATAACCCTACCTAGTAAAAAGGAAAAATGTCTACTGTCTCGAAATCTGCACTGAGGCTAATGTAGGCAGACTTGGCTCACCATGGGTAATAAACTGATGAGTCGATGATGACGATGAGAAACATTACAAATATATATCTTTGTGCTTAAAGTGCATAATTTATTTTCGCTTGCATTAAGATTAGGATGCATTGGTACCTGTTCATTATATATTGTTATTTTTATATAATATATATGTATGTTTTGTAAGCAAATATAGAATACAATGTCATTTAAATTAGATTTTAATACACTTATAGTTGTAAAAAATAGTAATAATGTAATTATTTCCGTTCAAATGTTAATATGGTACCTGATGACCGAGTGACTAGCACTAGGTGCCACAGGTTTCAGGTTCGAGTCCCGGGGGTTTGGAATACCCTTTAAACCGTAGATCCCCGTCTAATACGACTGTAGAGCATTGGGCGTAGGACTGACAACCCTACCCCGTAAAAAAGTATTTCCTGTCTTTTTTCCTGCCAGACGGCCTTAGCCCACCATTGGGCTGTTGCAAAGAAGAAGAATGTTAATATAAATCATTTGAAATAGTTGTTGTTGTTTCTTAAATTTGGCCAAGCCCAGCCCCGTGCTCATGATTGAAGGGGAGACCTGTTGTGATGGGCACCCTAGCCTGACTTTGACCCGCTCTTAGTCATAGGAGACCGGGACCTACGGCTTAAAGTGGATTCCGAACCACTACAAACATCCATGGCACCGCCGGGATTCGAACCCGAAACCTGTGGCACCGAGCGCCAGAGCGCTAGACACTCGGCCATTCAGGTCCCAAATTTGCCAACGGCACGCGGTGTTCCCAGGTGGTCACCCACCCAAGTACTGACCGCGCCCAATGATGCTTGACTTCGGTGATCTAACGAGAACCGGTATATTCAGCATGGTACGGCCGTTGGCCGTTGGTAGCTTTTAGCTGGTAGAATATAATAATAAATGCTAGAAAATACAACTGTTTGAAAAGATTAATTATTAGATTTGAAATCCAAGATATTTAAAATTTTTTGCTTCCAAAAGATTTTCATACCACTATGTCCAAAAAGAAAGACCAATTTTCAATTTAAAATTCCGCGGCTTACGGAATTTCAATTTCTTTTTTAGGTTGCCGGCACTTTTAGGTAAAAGAGAGAAGTAATAGTAGATTCGTAAATAGTAAAGTAAGTATTGCAAAACTAAATTGGTTAAAAATTTTAAACTTTTAGTTTGTACTCCAGACTAAATGATTCGAATCAGTTTAGACTTGGATCTCGACACTACCTTAGCTAATGACCAATTGTTCTAATGCATGAAAAAAGAAAAATTAATACAAGTAAAAACAATCTATTTTTTTATATCAAAATAAAAGAATAAAAACTAGCTTCTTTTATTATTCATTTTCGCAACTGGTAATTAAAACTAGGGCTATATTGGAAAATTAATATACAGGATATTAAGATATGTCCTTTTAAAGCGAAATTATGGAAGTTATTATAGAAACAATACTTGCGATGGAAATTATTAATGAAATAATACTTGTATTACAAGCAACTATAATTAAATAATAAGTTTATAAAGGGTTCATTTTCATTTTTGTCAAATTCTATTATCTGTAGCATTTTAAACGACATTTAGATAAATTGAGATAAAGTAGCATCAGAGAGCATACCACTGTGTCCAAAATGTAAGACCAATTTTCTATTTCAAATTCCCGGGATTATGGAATTTCAATTTTTTTTCTTTTTTAGGTTGCTGGTACTATCCTTGACATCTGTGAGAAATTTGACGTCAAAATATTCATTAGTGTCTGAGCTACGATTGTTTTTCTAAAACGCTAAAGCTGATACCGGCGATTTTTGAAATGCCTCAATGAATTGGACAAAAAACTTGCATTAAATTTTGTTTGCGGAAACGTATAGAATGTTGCAGAAGGCATTCGGTGAACATTCTTATATCGGAAAGAAATGTTTAGAAGTGGTATAAATAGTTCAAAGAAGGCAGAGAACGCGGTGCATAGAATTTGGTGCATGCAAACCATCGATTTATAATTAGAGACCTTGCTGATGTTGTTGGAATTTCAAAAGAATCGCTCAATTCCATTTTGGGCCTCAAACGCGTCAAATTTCGATAGGTACCGAAAAACAATGAATGCGCCAGCTCACACTGCATTGATTCTTCGTAACTTTTTCGCTAAAAATGAAACCCATATCGTTCCACAACCACCGTATTCCCGCCGTGCGACTTCTGGCTATTCCCTAAAAACTCAAAAGATCACTCTGGAGACACCATTTTGAGTCGATTGAAGAGATTCAACTTGAATCGGCGCGCGCTTTGAAGGTCATCCCTACCGATTACTCTTTAGCATGCAATGAGTATTTGAGAAATAAATTAATAGTTTAAAAAAACTAAAAACACGCTTTTCGAGTTAATCAAACTAAAAAGTAAAAAATTATTGTTAACATAAGAATAAAATGACTGACGAAAAAATGAATGTCACTCTTCTAAAAGCGTGGGGTGCTTTGTCTGTTATAATTTTCAAAGCACCCCACGTTTTAAAAATTAGACAAAGCAAGCTTTTAGTGACATTCATTTTTTCGTCAGTCATTTTATTCTTATGTTAACAATAATTTTTTACTTTTTAGTTTGATTAACTCTAAAAGCGTGTTTTTTTAGTTTTTTTTAAACTATCTATTTATTTTTTACTTTTTAGTTTGATTAACTCTAAAGGCGTGATTTTTTAGTTTTTTAAAACTATTAATTTATTTTTTACTTTTTAGTTTGATTAACTCTAAAAGCATGTTTTTTAGTGTTTTTAAACTATAATATTTAAATGAGGTCCCGGTACGAAGGAGTGGAACTATAGTTCTTACAATAATGTAATTGTGAGTAAAACAAAGGCTAAATGCGAATATGTTGAGCCAGCCAGGATTCGAACAGGGAATCTCCTGATCCGTAGTCAGGCGCTCATTCATTGTCTCACGTAGGTTTGAATGTCTTTACTGAATACTTTCATTCTACATGGGTTGAATTGCTCTACATAAGTTAAAATAAAATCTCTAATCCTGGCGATCTTATTCATGATGAGATAATAAACTTATTAAAATATTTTAGTGTCGTTGGTCCTTTATAAGACTACAACGTTTAAATTAAATCTGATCGCTTAAAGTAGGGCAAAATCGAGCCCAAAGTGTCAGTCACAAACAAACATGCAGTTGAAACTAATTTAAAAGCTTATTAAAAAGAATCAACTGTTTTCTTTCTGAAAGATGCCTGTAAATGTTTCTTTGCAGCTTAAATAGTGTATATCAGGAGAAACAGATCACCAGGGGGAAAAACAGTTACATACACACAAACATATATACAAACATACAAACAAACAAACATACATACATACATACAGGTGAAATTAATAAAAGCGTATTAAAAAGTTGGCGTAATTGCATTGTGTCCGGAGGGGATCACTTTGAAGGCGATGAAATAAATCTGGAAGAATAAATAGAGTTTTTGAAAAAAAAAAATCATTGGTCATACTTTTTGGGCACAGTAGTACAGTTTATGCCGAAGGCTTTTCTCAGAAATTTCCACTCGTTATTGTCCCCTGGAAATAACTGTCAATTGTTTTTCAAGTGTATTAGTTTTTATCCGCATGAAATATGCCTAGATTTCGATTCATTTGCAAAGGGATTACAATTAAAAACTGATTAAAGTAAAAGTTTTGTGTTTCTTTTTTCGGCAGGTCAATTTTAAATGGCCTCAAACTATATGATAAATATTATTTTCCCTTTTTAATCTAGGGAATGCAGGAATCAAAAACTGCAATAGGATTCTCACACGGCGCCAATAGATACTAGAGTCTTCTAAGTGTCCTGAAATAGATGTCCATGTATTGTTAAAACAGGAACATACAATAGGAAAGAACGATGTTTAGATGTACGAAATTCTTCCCATTGAAATCAACAATAATCCACGAATTCACACTCTTATATTTTTGTGTACACACACTTAAAAAGGGTCTTTTTACACTTACTGCACCTCTTTTCAAATAATGAATCCCAGAAATTAGTGGCATTGTTAAAGAGAAAAGGGTGGGTTCTATGAAAATTTAGCAAAAGACAGCCTTTCATCTTTTACCAAGTGACTTAACTGTGAACCGCGTTTGCACATCAATTGTTAAGTTGTATCAATTGTCAAACACTTTTCGAATTCAACAATTGGCTTTTCAATTCCAACAAGACAATTGCCTTTCTATGTCCTCCCATAATCTTTCCTTTCATGTCTGGACAAGGCTTTAAAGATTAATTCATTCTAATAGATAAATAAATAAAATAAACGATAGAAAATAAATAAGTGAGTAAAGTATGAAAATAAATTGAAGGTGAGGACAAAAGTTTATAGAAATTTAAAACTAATCAATAATTTATTAGACAAATTTCTTTCTTCAATGATTTTTTTTGGGGGGGCCTGAATGGCCGAGTGGCTAGCGCTCTGGCGCTCGGTACCAGAGGTTTCGGGTCGAGTCCCGGCGGTGCCATGGATGTCTGTAGTGGTTCGGAATCCACTTTAAACCGTAGGTGCCGGTCCTAATAGGATCGTAGAATGTTGCGGAGGCCTTGTTACTCCACGTCCGTCGCTTATCTTCAAGTTACACGCGCCCCCTGGGTAATGAAAAGTGAGTAACGTCTGTGCAGCGCTTGCCTTAAGGCATCCAAGACCAAGCTGTCTAAGTGTTTACCAGCTGCATTAGAAAAAAATATATTTTCGGGGCTCGATTGGCCGAGTGACTAGCGCTCTGGCACTCGGTACCACAGATTTCGGATTCGAGTCCCGGCGGTGCCATGGTTGTTTGTAGTGGTTCGGAATCCACTTTAAAAAAAGTAGGTCCCGGTCTAATAGGATCGTAGAGCGCTGCGGGGGCATTGTTACTCATCGTCCGGGACTTATCTTCAAGTTACACGCTTCCCCTGGGTAAAGCAAAGTGAGTGCATCTGTGCAGCGCTTGCCTTAAGGCATTCAAGACCGAGCTGTCTAAGTGAAAAGAAAGAAAAAAAATTTTTTTTTTTCTAATGCGACTGGCAAATACTCAGACAGTTATCTTTTATGCCATAAGCAGGGGCTACGCCGACGTTACTCGCTTAGCACTACCCAGAAGGCGCGATAAGCTAATGATGCGGAGTAATAATGCCCTACGATCATATATTAGACCGGGACCTACGGTTTAAAGTGGATTCCGAACCACTACAAACATTCATGGTGCAACCGGGACTCAACCACAAACCTGTGGCACTGAACGCCAGCCACTCAGTCATCAGGCCCCTTTCTTCAATTATAAAATTAATCATATTATTGTTTTCTTTTCAAGAAAGAGTTTCTCGAGAAATAAGAATATTCTAGAAACATCATAAATGAGTAAAAAAAAAAAAGCTCACTGATTTCATTTCTACATTTTATTAAATTTCAAAGAGTTATCTTGCTATAGTTCTTTGGTGATTCACTCAAAAGCAAGCTTATCTATGAATTTTTAATTTTTTTTTTTTTTAACGAATGATAAATGTTTCTTTTTCGAATCATGGTAAGTACTGTAATATATTTAATACTTAATGGTAATAAGTATTAAATATATTACAGTACTTAATATAATAATGCTGAATTGTAATAAAATATTTTATTATTAATACTGTTAGTTAATTGATAATAATCTATGAAAAAAAATCATGCTTAAATACATTTTTTTTTAAATTAAAATGAAAGATACAATATGCTTTGCACTTAATTGTAATACAGATTGAAAAATATATTATTAAAAAAGGGAATAAATAAAATGAGCGATATTATTATTTTTATCTAGTAGGGGGGGAGAAATATTAAAAAAAAAAAAAGCTCGAGAACCACTGATTTATAGCAACCAGCAAACTAGAGTCATTCCTAAATGCATGAGACATGAGGATATGAATAAAGTATACAGAGCTATCAATTCTTTGCGGAATCTCTCTGTTGTTGTTGTGTGGTAATGCAGCTGTCAATACAAAGCTAATTAATCTTTATGCCATAAGCAAGGGTTATTCATTTAGCACTACCTAGGGGACACGTGTAACTTGAATATATGCTACGGACTCGAGAAATACTATCCCCACAACGCTCTACGATCCTATTAGACTGGGACCTACGGTTTAAAGTGGATTCCCAACCACTACAAACACTCATGGCAACGCCGGGACTCGAACCCGAAACCTGTGGTACCAAGAGTTAGCCATACAGGCATCAGAACCATGGTATCTCTGTTGTTACTATACAGAATCTGCAATAGTCAGTCTCCCTCTATGCCTTAAGTGTTGGCATCTTTATATGCTCGAGTATACCATAACATCACAAAATTTTTTGAATAATTACGAATAGAACTAGTACATTTACAGGAAGAAAAAAACCCTCTTTCGTATTAATATTCTTCCAACTTGCCGCATTTCAAAAAAAAAAAAAAATGTCTATTTCATCAACCAGTTTTCGCGAAAAATATCAAATTTTACATATTCTTTTTTAATAATAAAGAACTTAATATCCAGTTTTGTTTTATTAGATTGGTAAGAATGAAATTTGTAGTTAATAATATTGCCAAATTTAACTGTTTATTATTTGATGTTAGCTTAATATTTTAACGTTCTGGGAGGGATTTTTTTTTTTGTTGTTGTTGCGGGAAAGTTGCACATAAAAAGTTACACGCCTGATTAAAGAAATCATTGTAAGCTTTAAAAAATATTAAAAATTTTCTTTTAAAATTAATTTTGTTAAAAATGTAACTGGAGAGAATGGAAACGTTGCTTTCTCTTTACAAATCTGATCCACTTTCGAGTCGAATTGTGCCTGGGATGAGAAAGGGATCCGATATGACAATCGCAAACCTTCAGTATAATGGTTGGACAAGGATGAATCACTAAAACACACCCCGTAAAAAGAAACTGATGGTGAGGGTTTGGTGGTCGAACGCAGGTGTGATCCTTTTTATGATATCATGAAACCTGACTCATCGATCACATCAGAAATATACTGCAACCAAAAGGACGAAATGATGCAAAAACTTTATAAAAAAAAAAACAGCCTAGATTGGTTAACTGATGAATTCCTATCTTATTGCATGATAACGCTAGATTAAACACTGCACAAATGACTGTAGCAAAATTATAGAAATTGGTTTTGGAATTTCTTCATCGTCCTCCATACTCACCAGACCTAGCCACCACTACTTTTTTCTCAATTTGGACAACTTTTTGATAAGAAAACAATTTAATCCCGACATTGTGACAAAGCTAACCTTCCAGGAATTCATTGGCCTTCAACCAACCACCAAGATTTTATACCACTTAAATGGTAGAAGTGTTTAGACCAGGGGTGACGACCAAACTACGGCCCGCGGGCCATATCCGGCCCGCCAGTGTCATCAATCCGGCTCGTGACTGCGAATAGCTTATTGTTGCAGTAATAAGTTAAATAAAAAAAAACACACAGAATGACAATAATTCGGTTTTATTGACTTGGTAGGTAAAGCTTATTGACAAGCATAATAGGCAGAAAATTTAACTTAAGCATAATAACTGACAAATAATTGAAATGAATCCCACTAACATTATAAACTAGTGAACATCCCGCGGTTACCCTCGGTAGTTATGTTGGGGTAAAGAGTATCGCATATGTTCCATATCGATGTTTGGAATGTATATATCCTGAATCAAATACATGATTTTTATCCTGAAAATCCCTCAGGAACGGAAAAGCTAAATGAACGCGAATGAAACCACGGGGTATCCACTGGCAAAAAAACAAAACAAATAATAATAATAATGAGATTTATGTAATTGTGATTTTTCACTGACAATAGTTTGTAGTTAGCAAGCGTATGCCCGCTCAGAGCGCGTACTCGGCGACTGGTCTAGAAATTATAGATAATGGCAGAAAAATTAAAACGGTTTTGGCCCTTGGTACTTTTTGGAGTAAACAGTATGGCCCTAAAGCTGGAAAGTTTGAGACCTCTGGTTTAGACAAAATAAGTGCATACTTTGATGAATAAAATAATTCCTTATATTTGTAAGTTATCAACCAAATTTGTCTTTTTTTCTACAAATTTCATTCTTGGCGACCCGATATTTAATAATACGCACACATAAGTATATAGACTCTATTACATTTTCCCTATATTATCAAAAATGCCTGTGAGATAAAAAAAAAGATGAAATTAAATATTTTAGTGTTTGCATACAAAAGATTTTTTTTCAATAATTTGTTTTCCCTCTTAAAATTTTTTGTATTTTCATTTAAAAATACTGTGCAACATTACATATTAAACAAAAAAAAAATTTTTTTTCTTATTAAATTCAGTGATAAATCATTTAATCACATTTATAAGTAGGATTAAATCTTAAATTATCTCTTAATTAACTAACTGTTTTATTTTAATAAAAAATTCCTCAATTTTTTTTAAACAAATGCTATATTACTTGATAAAACATCGAAAGCTGCGTACTTTTTTTCGTGATAGACAACTTCGATGTCAATTGTCAACTGAGCATGAATTGAGCATAATTATTTTTAAACAATAATTACTAAATCATTGTTTAATTGCTGTAATATTTATTCTAAACAATGCTTCAATTACTAAGTTACAAATTTTTTAAAAATCAAGGCTTGAAATTTAACTAAATCATTATTTTAAACAATAATTACTAAATCATTGTTTCATTAACACTGCAATACTTTTTTTCTTGTAAAATAACAGAATTTCAATCTGAACAGCCAATCAGGTGCTTGTTTTACTGATGAGATTCTATCCCCTCCCACCAAGCTTATTTACGCATCTCATCTCCGCCCAATCCTCCTACGCATCATTTTCCTCTACGAGCATCCCGTTTCCTAGGCAACGCTTTTCCCGGTGATCCAACCAGAGGATGAGGAGGAGACAAGAGAATGCATCCAATCCGGAGAATCCGGAACACCTGACATATGCAAGCAATTTTACATGACGATAAATACTAACTTGTACATTCGAAAAACTGCTCCATCGAATTTTGAGATCATACAAAGACTTGAAAATAAAATCCTACGTATGATTACAAATTCGCCCTGGTTTTTCAGAAATGATGATATCAGACATGATCTTTCCCTCCCAAGTTTTAAACAATTTGTTTATAAAATTGCACAAAATTTTTATAAATCCATTCCAAATGTTAATAATTCTGTTTTAAATTAACCAAGCAACTATGATTACGACATTTCTGATTTCAAAAATCGCAAAAGACCTCCGTGCTGTTTTGAATATTATTCATTAACATTTCGATGTCCTCATTTCCAAATTGCCTTGCAGTTTCTCCGCTGAGTCCCAATTTCCCCTCCAATTAATTTTGTTTCTATTGTTTATTTTATGTTACCTTTTATTACTTCAAAATCATAATAATATTATTTAAAAATAATAAATTTATTCATGTAAAGTAATTTTTTAAATTTATGTAAGTTAATTTTTTTTAATAAATATATATTTTTAATATATATATATATTAGGCCTGCTGGCAGAGAGACTAGCGATCCGGCGTTCCAAAGCAACAGGTTTCGAGTTCGTTTCCGGGCTGTACCATGGATGTTTGTAGTGGTTCGAAATCCATTTTAAACTGTAGATCCCGGCTTAATATGACTGTAGGTTTACAAACCTACCTTGTAAAAAGAAACCATCTCCGGGCTCGAAATCTGCCAGTAGGCAGACGGCTTTGGCCCTCCATGGCCTATAGTGCCAGGGATTTAGTTAGTTAGTCTCATAATGGCAGTAGCAAGTGAAAATTTAAACGGAAATTATTGGTGAATGCAGCTCTAAGTTACGTTGTAACGCAAATATATGTATAGTATATACGTAACTTAGAGCTGCATTCACCAATAATTTCCGTTTAAATTTTCACTTGCTACTGCCATTAGGAGACTATATATATGTATATTATATGATATGAGACTATATATAATATATATTATATATTGTTATATATATTTGAGTTATATTATATATTGTTATATAAATTGCGTTACATTATATATTGTTCTATAAATTGCATTATATATATTATATTTGTGTCGTATATAAAAATATATATGTGACCAAAAAGTGCAATTAAAGCCGTACACAGTAACCCAAGTCTAATTTGGTCCTTTATTAATCTTCACTTGGTGACGTTTTAATTTCAACAGAAAATATAGTTTTAATAAAGAAAAAAAAACTGAAATAGAAATTATTTCCAAAACTATGGAATTAAAAGGAAATAGATGAACGATAATCAAATATCTAGAAAATTGAAAGCATTAATTATTTTATTTTTCATTTAAATTGCTTTATATTGGCTAATAACGCAAAAAATTAATATTATTTCTAAATGATAAAGAGAATTAATAAATTTTACGCTAAAATAAAATATCCAAATAAAAATCAATCGAATTTTTCAATTGAAAAAAAATGGAATTTCTAATATTTATATCTAGTTAAACGAAGCTTTATAAAAAGATGATAGCAGAAATAACACACTTAAATGTTTAATTTTCCCGACTCGTGGTATAATGAGAGCATACTCAACTGACTAAAAAGAGGGCCAGAGTTTGAATCTGTTGGTGGAGTTCATTGCTTTTAGAAACTAGAAGAGTCGATGTGATTGTAAACATGTGTGTAAAACGCCTAACGTCGACAAACAAACAATCTATATATATATATATATATATATCATCTCGATACTACACAAAAAAGTGATTAGCGAAATTATTACAGAATGCAAGAAAAAAAAAGAAAATAGTTTAAACCTATATATCACAGCATTTAAAACGAACAGAAAATATTATTAATATTTATTTATTTTTAGGGTAAAGGGTTTTTATTATTATTATTATTGTTATTATTATTATGGGTTTAGCAATTAAAAATTCCCTTTTTCACAAACCAAATTAATCTTTTTCGCATTTCAAAATCAAATTAAACATTTTGTTTTTCAAATTCACCCCTCTGAAATTGAAGGGTATATGAAATAAAGACCTTGAAAATAAGACATACTATATATATAGATGTAAATGCAGATATACATAGTGTGTGTGTGTGTGCGTGTTTATGTGTGTGTCAAATATTAAAAATGTATTTCTGAATTCAGTATACAGTTTAATGTAATCAATAACAATCTTTGAGTACTGTCATTTTTTTTAGCTAGTTTTACAACATATGTACTTTGAATACCTTTATTTTTATTTTAAACGCATCACATGTTACTTAATATTAAGATGACCCCCACAGACAGGATATTTTTCTGGACATAGGGCGTTGACTTCCCCTAAACAGGGGAACCTGGGTTTCGACGTAACAGTCCCCAACACCAAGGTCACGAACCTGTATGGTTCAAGGTTAAAGGGAAAAGAGGGAGGGGGAAGGCTTCTATTGTGATGGACCACGCTGTAGATGGAAGTCTAGTTTGGCTGCGTGATGCTCTCCAAAAAGTAATATTACTATATAGATTCTCTGTGCTAGAAATTGTCCATGAATCTAAAAAGGAATTTATGGTAATTCATCATCATCATTGGCACAACAGCACCATGGGGGGGGAGCATCTGATTACTGGCAGATTATTAGATTCTTTTCTTTTTAAGGGGTAGGGTTGTCAGCTCTACGCCCAATGTTTAAAAGCCATATTAGACCAGGACCTACGGCTTAAAGTGGATTCCGAACGACTATAACCATGGCACCGCAGGGACTCGAACTCGATACCTGTGGCGCTGAGAGCTAGATACTCAGCCATTTAGGCCTCAATCTTATCATTGTAATGCAATTGTACAGACGGATTCTCGAATTTTTTTTTTTAAATTCTAAGTTGACAGAAATAATAAATAAGTTGGCAGAAATTACTTATTCAGATATTCATGCAAAATAAATGCCGAAAATTATTTTTAAAGAAATCAAACATATTTAAATCCATTCATTCGGATCAGAAAATGTTATTTTGGGCTAGACTAATCGTAAAGGCATAATAAAAAGACAATGCTTATTTTATCCACAATTTAATCTAATCTTGTAATGCAATTGTACAGTTTGATCCGCGCATTTTTTTAAAATTCTAATTTGACAGAAAATCGTGAAGACATCACGATAGATAAGAAAGTTCTTCGACAATTACACACGCATATCTAAAGCAACTTTGTTTATTTGCAGGCACAAAAAATATTGAAGAAGGATTCGAGCCATCACATGTGTTATGTGTTGATATAGCGTAGTTTTATTGCTCTGTGGTCAGAGAACAACAATGATGCTTATCGGTGCCATGCAATGATACACATCAGTTTCATTTCTGTGAATCACTGATTCACGACGGGTTTCGGTTCCGATGCCTCCATCAAAAGCTGATGAAATTCTTTAAAATTTTTCTGTTATAATTTTTTTCATATATTGTCAGAGCTTTCGAATTAATAACAAGAGATACCGAATCGAAAGCTTCCGTGTTTCATGATAGGAGTAACATGATAAACCCATAGCACGAAAAGTGTATTCTTTGATGGATACAATGTTACTTCTTTGATACAATGTTGCTTACGTGTTTTTTTTTTCAATTCCTTCAATTAGCTCACACTCTCCCTATACATATATCTTGTTCAAATTTTCAATCGTTCATAAAATACTTTTTATTCATCCCCTCAAATACATTTTTTTTAACTTGTAGTAGATGACACTTGATGTTAATACAGTTTTTTAAAATATTAATTCAATAATTAAATTTAATTAATTAATGTTAGTTTTTTTTTATTTAAGCTGCATATATCTACCAATATATGCACCAGATGGCACCAGATAAACTTGAAAAGAGGAATGAAAATTATTTATAAAGGACTTTCTGCAATAGAGTGAAAAAAAAGTAGGAATTGACTTAAATTTTTTTTTTTTATATTACTTGTTTTTCGTATTGATGGGGAGGAAACTTTGGAAATTTGTTTATTTGAAATTGAGTATAAACGTCGGGAAAAAATGTTTGAGAGCCAATAGACAAAATAGTTTGTAAATGGTGTAAATATGGTCTAGATCAGGGATGGCCAACCCAAATGATGTTGCGGGCCAGTTTGGAAATGCATCCTAACTCCGCGGGTCGCATATAAAATTATATATCTCCATATTAGATTTAGACCCACTGTAGACATTTTTTGGAGTGAAAAACTGAAACGTAATGAGTTATTATTATTGTGTTTACTTTTATTTTTACATGCAAACACAGATAATACAAGAATAATGATACTAAACGCACATGGCAAAGAAATATATAATACTAAATATGAAATATAAAAAAATATATAAATGTAAATGAAATAAAAAAATGGAATCAAAATATATATTTTATTCAAAATATTTATTTTACCAGTGCGATATTTGTTTCTCCACTCTTTCACTTAGCTTTTGCAAATCGATCGATCGTCCGTTATGTTTGAGCGTGTTTTGAGTTTGGTCAATTTCATTTTCGAAAAAAAGAAAAAGATTCGCAGGTGTAAGTTGAACCGCTACCAACCGTTTGTACCAGATTTCTCAAATTGGAAAATTTCTCAACTATTATAAAAATCTATTTTTGATTCTGATGATACAAAAATGTGCTTTAATTCAATATTGCTTTGTAAATCAACCAGTTCCATTTGGAGATATTCTGGGGCCGACTCGATTTCAACATGAAAATGACATGAATATATTTTAAAACTTTTGTTGTGTT
Organism: Caerostris darwini; assembly: GCA_021605075.1. Classification (NCBI taxonomy): domain Eukaryota; kingdom Metazoa; phylum Arthropoda; class Arachnida; order Araneae; family Araneidae; genus Caerostris; species Caerostris darwini. Next base: position 17,941 of record BPLQ01003580.1, read on the forward strand.
TGTCTAACTCTATATTACTGAATCGTCTTTTAAAGGACTATATTCGCAAGAATATTATTTTAAAATCATAGTTAATTTTGTCTCATAATTTTGACAGTTAATTTTTGAATATATGAATGCACAAATAATGCATTTTTTTAATGCATTGGCTTTCACTACTTTGGCCATTATAAAATAAATATATTTTGTTAAAGTGTGATATATCTCACGGACAGGAAAAATATTCAAATTGGGCCGCGGGTTAGCCACCCCTGGACTAAACAATATTTATACAAAATGGAAAATCATTTCTTTGAGATAGTTACTATGTTAATTCTTGGATACATTGTTTGTCTTTTTTTTTCTTCTCATAGATCGTGGGGAATCTATGGAGATTTTTTAATTTGAAATTGGAGTCGGGAAAAAATGTTTATGATTCTCTGATCAAAATAGTTTGTAAATGATGCAAATATGGTGTACATAGCATTTATACGAAATGGAAAGCGTTTTCTTTGAGATGGGTGCAGTTAATTCTTTGATACAATGCCTTTTTTTTTTTGCTCATAGATAGTGGGGAACTTTGGAAATTTTTCATTTGAAATTGGTCTTGAAAAACTGCTTAAGGGCCACTGGTTAAAATAGCATATTATGGTGTAAATATGGTCTAAATAGTATGGTATTTTGGTTATCCTAGCATATTCTTTATATTTTTACTCCAAACACCTATACTTAAACCATGAATATCCTGTATATTTATAAAGAGGCGATTTAAATAAAGTTTGAAACATCATTTTTCACATTTAACTTATTTTTCCTGTCAGTTAGTGTAACCATTTATCTGTTATTTTTCTCTTTAAACAACATATGCAAATTATTTAAAATTGACCTTTAAACTGAATCAGTAGAATAAACCCTCTCAATAACCGCGTGTCTATCAAGAAAAACAAACAACATCTGGTTTTAACCCGTCTTGTTTCCCCATCAATTGTGTTTCAGAATGACCCGTTTATTTACATTGGTTACTCTTTTCGGCTCCCGGTGCTATTTGAGAAGCCAAAATTGCTTGTAATCTCAGCCAATGATTCAGACATCAGCTATCACAAATCGGGCTAGACGCAGCGACGGAGTGAACCGAAGAAATTTATGACCGGAAGTGTTTACCAACTTATCAGGATGTTGCAGACAGTATCGCTGCAAGAGCTGCTCTTTTGCAGGAGGAAGCAACTTTCTTGACATTGAAGGATGTGGTTGGCAGGAATAATGTGCACTGGAGCAACATGACAGGATTTAGAAAGAGAAATCCGGCATCCTTTTATATCAATCCATTGCTTCCAGTGGGGGGTAGTCTCAGATTTCAAGTTGAGCATCTTTAACTATTGTGAAATTCACGACGCTATCGTACTGAAATTTTAACGTATGTTTCTAATCAGCGACAGCAAATGTTTGTAATCAATTTTTGTCTTCTCATCTTTAATTAATCTCTATAAAAAATAAGCAATATTTTTCAATATTTTAATATTGTCTCAGCCCTCAATATAATAGTTAATAATTTAATAATCAATATATAATCAACAGTTTCACTATAATAATATGATTTCTGTATCTCAGTATAATAGTCAATAGTTTAATAATCAATATATAATCAACAGTTTCACTATAATAATATAATTTCCGTATCTCAGTATGATAATTAATCGTCCTCAGTACTGCAATCGGAGATAGTCTTTATGCGCTTAAATGAGAAACTAAAAAATTGCGTTGAGTTGATAAATTAGCTAGCGAGGTTCATCGGTGGTTTTAGTCAACGATTGGGTTTAGATGAGAAAGATTATGGCTGATTAGAAACATCTGTAAGTTTGTCGCTAATTAAAAAACATCTACAAAGGCCTTAACTGGATAACTCGGTGGTTTTTTAAATAGGAGAGTCGTGATTAAAGAAGATTGAGTTTAGATGAGAAAAACTATGGCTGATTACAAACATCTGTACGTTTGTTTGTCGCTCTACTGTTATTTTGCGCACACTTTAGGCTAATTAGATTGAGACCTACAGTTTATCATGGATTCCGAAACACTAACAAACATCTATGCCACTACCAGTATTCGAACCTGAAGCTTATGGTACCAAAGGTTAGAGCACTAGACAATTGGCCATCAGGCCACACAAACATCTATAAGATTGTCGCTATTTTAAAAAAAAACATCTACAAGAGTCAGAACGCCATAACTGGATAGCTCATTCATTGGTTTTTAGATGAGGAGAGCCTAGTTAAAACCTGACTAGCGTTGTCGAACCGAAAGCTCCCTTGTCTCTGCTAGGGATGGGCACGATAAATTTCTAACCTGGAATATCCCATTATATAGGATCAAGGAGGAGGATATGACCTCCCTTTGGTTGTTGACCCCGAGGATGTCTGTTCAAAATAATGCTGGCAAAAAGTGGGTGTAATATTGTAGTATATCAATCCCCCTCCATGAGAAATCCAGGGAAACGCTGAATATGATACATATTTTGCTGTTCTAGTGGTTAATGGCTTCATTCAGTTTTCCTGTATTCTAAAACAATATTGTTTCAATGATCTGTTCTTTTTTTTTTTTTACTCGTTTGTAAGATGTAACGTAAATCACATGTAAAATTCATCTATGGATAAATGTGATGTATGGGGAAAAAATCACGGACAGTTTCATGGAGTAATTCAATAAAAACAGTCACATATTTGCTTTTCGTTTGCTCCCGTTGAGTTTTCCCCGAGTTTTGCCCGTTGAGTTTTGCCCGAGTTTGAGTTTTCCCGAACTGTAGTTATCTTGATAAGAAAACTTTAAATAAATAGTAATTTTTATTTGATGATACCAATTGATAAATTCACAGGCTGATCTCGAAGCTAAGTGCATGATACCCTTTCAAGGATATTCATCACCATCGCGGATATTCGTTCAAACTTGATTAGACATGTGTATATAGTGGGATAGTGTATAACAACACACTTGCCATTGCTCACTCTGAGTCACGTTGAATCTGTTGCATATCTGCGGGTTTAGTGACGAATGACCTCGGATAAAATGCCTGGAGTTCGAAAACAGCAAGCATCCATAATACAAATAAGTGCATAATTAGAAAAACCAAACAATTACAAAATGCTTATTAGGCCCAATTGATTCATAAAGGGATTAAATTGATTGTGACTGTCAATAATTGCAAAACTGGAAAACGCCACATTACAAGAATACTCTGTAGGAAACAAATATTCCCTAGCAAATAATAATAAAATCTTTACATATATATATAGGAGGTAATATTATATAAAAAAACAGAATAAAATACGTAATAGAGAGTTTTTGCATAACGTTTTTTTTATCGTCCAATATTTTTTTCTCCCTAGCGCGTATGCTCACAGGAAACATTATTACAAATATGCATGCGCAATAGTACAATGATTCCTACGAGTATGCACGAGTTCGCCCTGAAGGAACCAGTAATTCATGCAATAGTTAACAGTTTCTGGAATGCACTGCATTCTTTCAGAGACACAGACTTCAAGTCCCCCTACGTCTGCTCCATCGCAACAAAAGCTGATTCAACCCCCTCCCCCATCCCCTTCTCTTCATTGAAACCACACGGGGGTCTCTCGTCTTCGAACACCCCCCCCACCCCTTGGGTTTGGTTTAGATAAGGAGTGGCGAACCCAAGTGATCTTGGCGGCCACTTTGAAATGCATCCTAACTCCGCGGGAACACATATAAAATTATATATCCCCACATTAGATTTACACCCTCTACAGACATTTTTTTGGAGTGAAAAATTGAAATATAACGAGATATTATTTTTGTGTTTACTATTATTCTTACATGTAAACGCAGATAATAAAATAATAATGATACTAAACGCACGTTGTAAAGAAATACATAACACTCAAAATGAAATATAAAAAAAATATATAAATAAAAACGAAATGAAAAAAAGTGAAATCATTAAAAAAATATATATATTTTACTAGTGCGATATTTTTTTCTCCACTCTTTCACTTAACTTTTGCAAATCAATGGCAATGCCGATGCCGATTTATCCTTTAATATTAGACGTTCCAAAATGCGATGCATCCTGAATTCGCAGAATATAATTTAATTATTCAGCGAATTCAGGATGCATCTATTCTATTATTTTAATAAACTGATGCTTTTTATATGAATTAATATTATAATTTTTGAAACTCTAGATCAGGGGTGGCCAATCCAAGTGATCTTGGCCCACTTTGGAAATGCATCCTACCTCCGCTTGCCGCATGTAAAATTATATATCTCCATATTAGATTTAGACCCATTATAGACATTTTTTTGGAGTGAAACATTGAAATATAATGAGTTATTATTTTTGTGTTCACTATTATTCTTACATGTAAACGCAGATAATAAAATAATAACGATACTATAAGCACGTTGTAAAGAAATATATAACGCTAAAAATGAAATATAAATATAAATGAAATTTTAAAAAAATGAAATCATTCAAAAAATATTTATATTACTAGTGCGATAATTGCAAATTGATCTCAATTTGGGTATTTGCAAATCGTAATTTGTGTTACGTCCGTTATGTTTGAGCGTGTTTTGAGTTTGGTCAATTTCCTTTTAGAAAAAAAAAAACAATTTGTAGGTGTAAATTGAACCAAAAGCGCTAACAACTTTTTGTGCCACATTTCTTAAATTGGAAAATTTCTCGATATATCTGGCGATATCTGATATATATATATATATATATGCCATATATTACGTCTTATATTATCAATATCTGACAATATCTGTCATATATTCGCAAGAATATTATTTTAAAATCAAAGTTAATTTTTCTCATTTCGGCACTTAATTTTTGAATATGTGGATGCACACATAATGTATTTTTCGATACATTGGCTTTCACTACTTTGGCCATGTAAAATAAATATATTTTATATGGCATACATATAAAATAAATATATTTTGTAAAAGTGTGATACATCTCACGGACCGCAAAAATGTTTAAGGCGCGGGCTGGCCACCCCTGGTCTAAATATAGATGTCGACCAATTGGGATAAGAAACAATAAAACTATTTGGGCACTCAAAATAAGAATTAGTATTATTTTTAATTTATTGTTTAATTCAGTCTTTTTTGACAATAATTGCTGCTTTCTATATTTATCTACTTTTGCTACTATTATTATGGGGCAGTATTACTATTATTATGTTTAGCCTTCGTGTGCATCTTGTGCACACGAAGGCTAAACAGACAGGGACCTACAGTTTAAAGTGGATTCTGAACTACTCATAAACATCCATGCCACCGCCTGGATTCGAACCTGAAGCCTGTGATACCAAAGGCCAGAGAGCTGGCCACTTTGCCACCAGGCAGCTATTATGGGGCAGAGGGAGTAATAATTTTAAACCGAATGCTATAAATTTTCAGTTTTATATATTAAAAACAATAAAAACACTTATGCAATAATATATGCATCAGTTAAAAAAAAAGAAAATCTAGTATTTGTACATTTCCATTAATGAAAAGTTCATTATTTCATTAATGAAAAGTTAACGAAGAAAAGTTTAATGTGATTTAAATGGAATAAAAGTCATACGCTCGTTATCAAAAATAATAAATTATATTTTTGAGAAATTGTAAATTAAATTCTTTTGAATTATATCCTTAAGAAATCAGTCAGAAATTATAGAAGAATAATTATATAATATTCGAAAATCATCTAAAAATATTCAGTGGTTTGGTCTGTAGCTCTACGGTAATTTTTGCACACACTCTAGGCTAAACCTACAGGACCTAGGACCGGGACCTACAGTTTAAAGTTGACTCTGAGCCCCTAACATGCATCCATACCAACGACAGGATCCGAACCTGAAACCTGTGGTACTGACGGCCAGAAAAATATTCAGTGAGAAATTACAAGTATAATATAATATAACAGCCTTTAAATTTGTGCCTTACTTAAATATGTACGAAATATGAAAGCTATCTTTGATTGTAAAGCTGTTTTTATATTTTAGAGTACTTATTTGTTTTTCGTTTTTGTTTTAATTTTGTCCAAAAATATAAAATGCAAACATAACTAAATAAAATAAAAATCATTTATAATGTTAAGCTCTTGTATCAGTCGTTTTATAAAAAATATATCGAAAACAAAAATACATTACTAATAAAATAATTAAAGTACTATATCTTGAAAACTACATCACAAAAGATATATTACATCTCTTTATAAGAAAACTCTAAACATATTTTTGCTATAGGACAAAATTTATAATCAACTAATAGATATGGGTCTGATGGCCGAGTGACTATCACTCGAAGCCACAGATTTCGTGCTCAAGTCCCGGTGGTGCCATGGATGTCTGTAGGGGTTCGGAATCCATTTTAAACCATAGTTTCCAGTCCAATAGGACTGGAACCTATGGAGAAAAACCACCAATGGAGAAAAAGGATAGTATGATATAAGGAATGTAAATAAATGTATAAAAGTTGTTCCTCCATCAATCAATAAAATGTGTTATAAAAACGCTTACTTTGAAAAAAAAATATCATTTTTTACATCCATGCCATTTAAAAGATATGTTGACACAATAAAGAATTGAGAAATTAAAGCAAATCAATAAATACGAATAATTCTGTGATTCTATTCATCCCCCTTTTTAAAGCAATAAAGTATAAAAATTCATTTTATCATTTTTGGTATATTATCCAGAAACATTCATTTTCAAACATTCATATTGCTTAATCGTGTACTGTGCATTAAACATCCTACTTAAAATACAGAATGACTCATTTGCATCATCTACGTTCTAGTGTTTTGGAGATAATATGATTAGAATTAGTCGTGGGAAACTAAATATCTCCTGTAAACATTAAAGAATTGTAGAGAACGGTTTTTACACGGGAATCGCTTACTGGAACATATTTATCAAACAAGATTAGAATGGAGTTATCCAGTATCTCCATCTCTGTTGCGATAAGGTACAGTAATGGTATTTGGAATTCTGTGCTTAGCATCTCCCTATATCGAGTCATCATACAATGGCAGACAAGCAGGTGTACCAACGCTCGACCTTAACCTGTGAATTATTGAAATATTTTCCAATTCTACTAGTAGTTCAAGGTTGCTTCCATTTGGTGATCGACCTAATGACCAATTGGCTAGCATTCTTGGCTTTGGTTCCAATTCTGTTTCTGGTATCAGAGCCTTCAGCTTCGAATCTTGGCACTGTTTGCTTATGAGTGGTTCAGAGACCTCGTTAAACTGTAGGTCCCCGTCTAATTAGCCTAAAGCAGGGATGGGCAAACTAGGGCCCGCCGGAAGGTTCTTACCGGTCCGCGGATAGAATTTTAATTCGCCGGTCTGAGGCAAATTAAAAGATATATCTATATATATATATATTACATATTCATCTCATTTTCTACTTTGATTAAATATTTTTTTTTCCTTTTTTCCAAATGACTGATGAAGTTTTTACTTTCTCTATTTTTGTTCTACAAAACATAACAGACAGCTTTCCATCGGTAAAGTGTTAAAAGCGGAAATTCTTTGTTAGTTACAGCTGTAGATTGGCGCCATCAAGCGCTATCTCTTTTGCGCGGAGGACATATGGGACTCCAATATAGGTAAATTGGACCTCACATGTGGCAGACAGCACATTTTAAGCTGCTTTTTCTTTTGGTGCGAGTTCTAATACTATTGACTGCGTATTGAAAGATTGCGGACATATAGCATCATTCTAAATAGTGGTGAAATTATTAAAAGTATAGCGTAGCTAGTGCTTGTTTTATTCGTAAAATATTTCAACCTCAAAATGGCTACTAAAAATTAAAATCCCAATTTCATTCATCTCACTAAAATATTTAAATTGTAATGCTTGTATATTGATTTTAAAATTTTAGAAAAATTTATCTTGGCCCGCCAAACTTCTTTTTTTTTTTTTTCGATTTTTGACCCGCAACAGAAAAAGTTTGCCCATCCCTGGCCTAAAGTGTCAAAAAAAAATGACAGTAAAGCGACAAACCAAACCAATCCATACTCACAGAATTGAACTTACACTTTTGTTTTTATATAACTTGTTATGGCATATTATATCGTTAAAATAGCAATATATGTAAGATCAACATCTAAGATTTCTAGATCAGTGATTAAATTGTTCACATTAAATTCCAGAAATATGCCTTTTTTAAGAGCAACATACAGAAAGATGTAGGTATATTACGTAGATGCATTTTTCACTCTATTTTTAAATAAAGATGTCCTAGATAAAAAAAACTTTGAAACTTGAATGTATAAAATTATTTCACTAAGTATAATAAAATTTGCATTATGCACAGAAAATTAACATAATGAACGATGACATAGAATTCAAAAATTACGAATAACATTAAACATGATCGTCGCCGAGGAGGTTGTGCTAACTAGTTAAGATTAGTTACTCATAATGGCGCCTAAGTTAATTATTCGAGGATAATCTTTTAATGAATGACTTTTGATGGTTTTGATGGTTGACACATGATGTAAATAAAAGTTGTGCATATTATATACTCTAGATATTATCATTTCAATACTAGAAGATGTTACATCTATTCATAATATCGTTTCATCAGTGGGTCATTGTACTCTCATATAGGCTTCAAGTTCGAATCCTGGAGCTGGCATGGATGTTTGTTAGTGGCTCGGAATCCAAGTTAAAATGTAGGTCCCGGTCTAATTAGCCTAAGTGTGCAAAAAAATGTCCGTAGAGAGACAAACCATACCAAATCCATCTGGTGGTGTACAAATCTGAAGTCAATAATAATAATAAAAAAAAGGCATTTATATAGTTAAAAATAATCAATTAAAAATTTTTCGTAGTTTTTGACTATCAATTTTCTGAACAAAATAGTAAATTCAGACGAAAGAAAACTGAACTTTTAGTGCTATAGTTCTTAAGTTATGTTGGAATACACACACACACACACACACACACACACACACACACATATATGTATATATTGGATCTGGAGTTTTAATGTGTTTGCAGAAACAAAAGAAATCAGCACATTTTTTTAATAAGCTAGGATAAGCGATGATTATATTGCAATAAATATTAGTATAATAATAGTATATTAAGCTGTAAGTTTTTATATAAATATTGATATGATAACAGAGGACATTCTTGCAACTAAAAAAAAAAAAAAGCAACACACAGAACATTAAGAAAGCAACCCACTCTTTTTCTTTCTTTTCTTGTAAATATAGAATGTGTCTTATAAATATGTCAAGAGATGGAAAATCCTTCTTGGTAAAAGTAAGTTGCAATTAATATGAATATAATAATAATTCATAGTAAGAATATAATATAATTATGATGATAATTCATGGTAAGAATATAATATAAATATAATAATAATTCATGGTAAGAATATAATATAGTTATAATAATAATTTATGGTAAGAATATAATATACAGTCTGAGTAAAAACTTTAAGGCCAGTAGACATTTTTGAGAAAATGGAAACATTTAAACTGAGGAATTAAAATACCATTTGATTGATAATTATTGAGCTTAAATAAAAGTAAAAAAAGTAGAAAAATTAATTTGCAAATATTTTATTATTAGAAAATATTACAGAACACACAGATGAATATTTGAGCCTGAGTAAAAACTTTAAGGCCAACATATAAAATAACATATAAGAAAAAAATTACAAATTCTTAGAAGGTTGTGTAGGAGCCATTACTTCAAATTACTTCAAATATTTTTTTTTTCATGGATGAAACGAGTTTTTGACAAAGGGTGGGGTCGGTTTTATACCATTCATCTTCGATAGTAGATTTCAGCTCTGTTGTTGATGTAAAATGTCTCCCATTTGCATGAAACCTTCTTGCTAAGTCAGCCCAAAGGTTCTCGATTGGGTTGAGGTCAGGTGATCGAGCTGGCCATTTCACAGTTTCAACATTGTTGACTTGGAACCAATTTTTTGTGCTGTTATTCGAATGGATCAGTGCATTGTCTTGCTGATGTTTCCAATTTTTTCCAGCAAGACATTCAGCATTTGGCAAAAGATGATTTGTTAGGACAATTTGGTATCCTTGTGAATTCATTCTACCTGAAACGAATGCAATTGAGCCCATAACATTGTAAGAAAAACAGCCCCAAGTCATGACAGACCATCCACCTAATTGGCGCTTGGAGAATATTTCTTTTTCATTTCTTATATCATGTTAGTAGAAATTCCAGTCAGAAAAAATAATTTCTATCCATTGGTTGTCCCAGGTTATGACTTTCTGGCCAAAGTTCAAACGCTCTATTTTGTGTCTCTGCAGTAACTGAGGCTTAGTCAATTTTGTTGTATAAGTGTACCTTCCAGACCTTCCAATTGTGTTATAAATCGTTTTTTGACAAACTTTTAAACCTGTCGTCGGAATCAGTTTCCTGGTTGAGTACTTTCCAGTAGATGCAAGTGAGCAAACTCTTCTTTCATCACGCGAGGACAAAGCTTTAGGTCTTCCCCCAGTATTCTTTTTACCATATTTGTCTTTCAATTTAAAAAAATTATTGACTACAGTCTTTGATCTTCCGATCTTTATTGCAATAGCACGACTACGCATTCCTGTTGAAGACAAAGCTTCGATCTGTCCTCTTTCACGATCAGTTAACTTCTTACCCTTCGCCATCTTCACAAAGATCACCAATACTTCGAAGAAACGTATGACAAATATGAAAATTGCAGCGTTGTCACAAGCTAGTAGTTGCAATGGTAATTACACGATTATATTATATTTATTTTTAAAAAATGACTGGTGGCCTTAAAGTTTTTACTCAAGCAGAAATACTAACTTTGTAAATAACCACATGTTTCTCATAATTATGTATTTACAAATTATGTTTATAGCATTTATTTCTTATCAATGAACTTTAATAATTAATATTATTTGAATCCCTTTTATTTCATTTTACATTTTCTCAAAAATTTTTACTGGCCTTTAAGTTTTTACTCAGACTGTAATTATAATAATAATTCATGGTAAAGTATTTTAAATACCCAAAAACTATTGCATCGTTGAAGGCAAACAGATAAAAAAAAATAATAAACAAATTATGAAAACGTTTATTTGCTACGTATTTTCAACAGCTAAACATTTAAATTATGAAACAGGCTTTAATTATCATTATCTAATGAGGAATATAACTCGCAGTTAAAAACAATTTATTAACGTCTTTATTTTCAACTAAAAAGTCTTAATTATAAAAAAAAAAAGATATATTCGGTGTCTGTTTTGTTTTATATGTCAAATACAGAATTGCCTTTTTTTTTAAAAAAATAATCGAGCTGTATACAAGTAACTCATATAATAAATATCCTCTGGACAGAATGATATATTTGAGAGGAATTTAATCTGAGTGTCGTGACTAATTTTCATTGTACGGCAGCGCGAGACGTACAAACCCATGAGCACTACAAGCGATGAGATTCTACAGGCAACTTCTATTGTAATCGGGGGGCAATAGTCAGTAACAGTCTGACCTTGACTCCGAATTCCTGAAGGAGGTATCTTAGAACATTTGGGGAAACTATCCGCAGAAAAAGTTCGGAGACTCAAACTACCCCCCCCTTCTCTACACACACACACGTAGTCCGACTCACGAGGCTGAACATCACAAGCACAATTGGTTCTACTCGTTTTCGAAACAACGTCTACAATAGGCGGGGGGCAACCCCAAATGATCTTGCGAGCCACTTTGGAAATGCATCATAATTCCTCGGGCAGCATGTAAAATTATATGTCCCCATATTAGATTTAAACCCTCTATATACATTTTTTTTGGGAGTGAGAAATTGAAACTTAATGAGTTATTATTTTTGTGTTTACTATTATTCTTAAATGCAAACATAGATAATATAATAATAATGATACTAAATGCACGTTGTAAAGAAATATATAACACTAAAAATGAAATATAAAAAAAAAATATGTAAATATAAATGAAATAAAAAAAATGAAATCATGAAAAAATATTTATTTTGCTGTTCGAAAATTATTTGCGATTATTAACAAAAATTTAATTAAAAATTATAAACAAAATATTAATTGCGATTCGAAGTGAACATAGATAATATAATAATAATGATACTAAACGCAAGTTGTAAAGAAATATATAACACTAAAAATGAAATATAAAAAAAATATATAAAAATATAAACGGAATAAAAAATGAAATCATTAAAAAAATGTTTATTTTGCTAGTGCGATATTTATTTCGCTAGTGCGATTCGATGTGAACATAGATAATATAATAATAATGATACTAAACGCACGTTGTAAAGAAACATATAACACTAAAAATGAAATATAAAAAAAATATTTAAATATAAACGAAATAAAAAAAAATGAAATCATTAAAAAATATTTATTTTGCTAGTGCTATGTTTGTTTCACCACTCTTTCACTTAACTTTTGCAAATCGATGCCGATTTATCCTGTTATATTAGATGTTCCAAGATGCGCGTGCATCGTGAGTTTCGCAGAATATAATTTAATTATTCTGCGAACTTATAACTGTAAACTCATAAATAAAATAAGCAATACATGTCATATATTCACAAGAATGTTATTTTAAAATCAATCAATTATCAAAAACATTTAAAATCAATAATTCATTGGTTTTCACTACTTTGGCCAATATAAAATGAATATATTTTGTAAAAGTGTGAAAAATCTCAAGGGTCAGAATAATATTCAAGGTGGACCTCGGGTTGGCCACCGCTGGTGTCTACAACAATGCCGCCTGAAGGATTGAACCTTAGCCCTAATGCTTACCAGCGGCGCCTTGATACCAGTGAGCCACGAATCGTGCATTTAATCTGTGAAAGCCATTATCGATAGATAGTATTAACAGGAGTAAAATTGTTTACCAAAAAGGATTAATAGAGGATATACTTTTAAATAATTCCGGTTTATCAAAAGTGCAACTATACAATTTGAATAATATCTCTACTACTATCGGGACCAACAAGATTTTTCACTCATTGCAGGTTTTATCTCGCTGGCCCTGGTACTATCAATCTCAATAATCTATTGATCCCACTTAAATAGGAATGAACCGACCACACACCAAGGTTAACATAATAAAGTCTTTTTTTTAAACTTTTGGATAAACCACACATCACGATCTGCTTTTAATTTATTTAAAAAAAGATTAAGCGCTTAATAATTATTAGAACTATACCTATTTCACTACTTTTCAGCTTATAGCAAATTAAAAGTTTGTTTTTTTGTCAATAACGCACTTAATATCTTTATCTAAGTTAAAATCTAAGTTATTTTTACGTTATTTTAAAAATAATAACTATTTTAAGTATCTAAGTTATTTTTTAAAAACTATTTTTCGCTTAAGTTATTTTTTTAAATCTAGATTTCCCGTAAAATCTATATCACAAGAATATGTTGACTGTCAAAAACATTAGATATTGGCGACATCAAAGTATCACGTATATCATGTAGTCATCAAAGACATTAGAGTTAATTTCAAGAAATCTTTGTGTATTATAAGAGATTGCCGAAATATACAGCATGATTCAAAAGATGACGTACTCATGCATTAATTAATAATTCAAATAAATGAAAATTAATGTTTCATATAAATGAATTCATGTTATACAAATGGAGTTACAGTAAATGTTTAAAGTGCGATCCGTTCTTCTTATATTAAATTTGCGACATATTTTGTCACCAATCACAATAAGCTCTTTTATCTTTGTGTATATGTATGTCTTTGTGTATGTGTATAATTTTATCTTTGTATGTGTGTGTACATTTCCCGCCCAAATTTCACGTTGTACATCTAAATTGCAGTTGTTTCAGAAACCCCTGTTTAGATGGATAATTTTAACGATTTTCTGGAATATTCGAGTATGCGAATTCGGAATTTGCTTTTCTTCAATTTTAGATCTCCCACTTCGAAGTCTGCCCATTATAAATCGTCCATATTTATTCATTAAACTTCGAATCGTTTGGTTGTTTATTATCTGCGCGGCCAAGGATCTCCATAATAATCTACAATAAGATACAAAAAAGTAATATCCGATAATTAATTTATGCTCTTAAAATATTAAATTTTGATATTCTTTATCAGTTAAATGATTTCGTTAGAAATGATGCTATGTTAAATTGCCATTTCTAATCAATATTGTATCGATTTATATGATGCCAATAGTGAATATTTACACTTTCGATTACATGTTTTCTAGAATTTGATATGTTGTTTTACTGAGAAGTTAAATTCGATAAGATGATTTCAATTGCAATCGAAGATAAAATAGATTCTTGTATGATAATTGGTTTTATCTAAGTGTTCTTGTTGTATTGTTTGAATTTTGATTGATTCTTTGATAACTATTCAGCTTTAAATCATTCTCCCTTTTTATCAAATGTCATTTATTTTACTTCAACAAATACTGTATTCTTAGCTTTTTTTAAATAAAAAAAAAAAGATTTTCTTTCTGACATTGAGTTAAAAAAAAAATTTTTTTTTAGTCAATTCTGCTGTGTAATTATAACATTTATTTTTTTAAAAATCTTACATGTTCTCAAGGTAGAATATTTTATTCAATAGAACAGTTTAAATATTTTGCTTCTAAAAATAAAGCATTTTGATAACAAAATAGTGTATAAGTTGCTTGATATTTTAAGATTATTTTTTATAAGAATAGTATTTAAGAATAATTTATTCATCAAATGCATAGGGCAATGGGTGTACCGATTACGGAGTTTCAAAGTGGTATTAAGTACCACTAAAACCTCCACATCTTAATTTAATTATAAAATTTGCATAAAATGTAATTGCTTAGTTTAAAAAAAAGACAGAAAAATAAAAATTAAATTACAGGAAAAAAATGTAAATTCAAATGCATATTATTTTAAATTTTACTCACTGGTTAACATTTCATACATAGATCTGCAGGGTGGACTGTTAAACTTTTGATTTAGAGTAGTAGAAGCTTGACAAGCGAGCTATATTGAAAATTTCCATATTTATGTCGAATATAGACACAGTAAATCCATAGGACAAATAAAAATTAATTAATTACTATCTCTGCTCAATACAGTACAAGAAAAATTATTAAGTAAAAGTGAAAAAGGAATAATTAAAACAGAAGTTACATTAAATTAAGAGTTGGTGTTATTCTAAATTACGTTTATAAATAAAAACAAATGAATATTTTAACAAACGATTTTCTTTAATATGAAGCAAACGAATTTTGTATGAAAATGTTTTAAGAATGATATATTTATAAAAATATATTTATGTATAAATATATTAAATTATTTATTATAAAATATTAATTAATTATTATAGCATATTTATAATAAATATTTAATGTTTTTGATAATAATTTAGAAATATTTTAAAATTATTATCAAAAATAAACGTAGCAGACGACTTTTATCAGTATCTAAAACATATGCGATAAACTTTTCTGAATTTTATTTAGGCTTAAAAAAGTTTCTTTTTTTTTTTTTTTTTTTCAAAACGTGAAAAGTTATAGATCTAATAAAACTGTTTCTAACGAAAATGTCTGCACACTTATGAATTTCATTGAATGAATGAAATATGAAATACTGCTTTATCCATTGATAAAAATTAACATTTTAGAATAAGATTTTTTTTATAATATCTTTTTTTTTTATTAACAGAACTGCATTAAATACATACTGCAATAAGTACATATTAAAACTGTTTTTTGGAAAATCAACAATCAAAAAGTAACAAACAGTACCTCACAAAAGCGTTTGTATACACACAAAAAAAAAAAAAAAAATCTCTACATATTAGAAAAATTGTACAATTTCGATCAATAAATACTTAGTAGAATATCCTCTGGCATCCACTAGAACAAAGTTCAAGAACCCCTGTGGTCTCAAGGAAGGGGGAGAACTTCAGTTGTGAAGGTGTAGCGGAAGTATGGAAGGAGGAAGGAGTTAAGGTAGCGGTACCTAGCTACCCGTAGGTAGAAGTCTGACTTGACTCCTTGCCACTGATTTTTTACGGGGTATGGTTGTCAGACCTGCACTCTACAATCATATTATACCGGGGCCTACGGTTTAAAGTGGAGTCCGAACCACTACAAGCTTCCAATGGCCCCACCGGACTCGAACCCTGGGGCACCTCCCGCTAAAGAGCTAGCCACTCGGCCATCAGACCCCTTACTCTACTATTACTATTTGTATTATTTTCCCAAAGACAGTAAGGTAGCAATTGGCAAAAACACATTATACTGATTTAAATCAATCTTATGCTCAACAGTCATATTAGACCGGGACCTACGGCTTAAATTATATTCCGAACCACGACCAATATCTACAGCACGGCCGGGACTTGAACCCGAAACCTGTGGCACCCATTGCAGAACGCTAGTCACTTAGCCATCAGTCCCTCATAAGATGGTTATTTTGATTTTAAAATAAGTATTATAAAAAAAAATTTTAAAGTCAATTCCTACTTTTTTTTTACTCTATTGCAGAAAGTCCTTTATAAATAATTTTCATTCATATTTTAAAGTTTATCTGACGCCATCTATTGGTAGATATATGCAACTTAAACCTAAAAAAAAATAAAGTTAATTAATTAAATTTATTTAATGAATTAATCTTTGAAGGAACTGTATTAACATCCAATGTCATCCACTATAAGTTCAAAAAAATGTATTTGAACTTGAGTGGAGGAATAAAAAGTATTTTATGAACGATTAGAAATTTGAACAAGAGAGTAAACGTGTGAGCTAATAGAAGGAATTGAAAAAAAAAAGTGGTTCTCAAAATTAAAATTTTGGGCTGATACTTTTAAATTGTTTTAAAAGTATTTAAATAAAAAGCATCATTCTTTATTCATCAATATATACCAAATTATATAGTCCAGTTGGTGACATGCACCTCTATAAAAAAACACGTCTACTTGCATGCTTTAGTGTTCCAGCTAAGTTCTTGGAATCAAGTTTTTCGGGGTTTTTTTTCCTTTCCGTAAAAATGTAAAGTCCAGATCTAAAAATGTTAAATTTGCTTTCATCTGAAAATCAGACGTGATTCCAATACATTTAAGGGTTCATTTGTCATTTATTTTACGAAGAAAAGCCTGAGATTTCTATTTTTCAACAGACAGAATCCTCTTGTTATTTTGTTTCTCTGAGAACTCGTCGGCGGTCTGATGGAAAATTGGCTAGCTCTCTGGTCTTTGATGCTTCAGGTTCGAATCCTGGAGGTGGCATGGATATTGGTTAGTGGCTCGGAATCCACGTTAAACTGTAGGTCCCTGTGTAATTATCTTAAAGTGCGCACAAAATGACCGTAGAGCGACAAACCAAACCGAGCCAATAAAAGTATAGTAACGGCTTGATTGCCAATTGGCTAGCGCTCTGACCTTTAGTACCAAAAGCTTCAGGTTCGAATCCTGACTGTGGCATAGATGTTTGTGAGTGGTTTGGAATCCATGTTAAACTGCAGGTCTCGGCCTAATTAGCCTAAAGCAGGGATAGGCAAGCTTTTTCGGTCGCGGGCCAAAAATCGAAGAAAAAAAGTTTGGCGGGCCAAGATATATTTTTCTGAAATTTTAAAAACAATATACAAGTATTACAATTTAAATATGTTATATTATAATTGCGTATATGTAATATTTAATTGCGATTTCATTTTTAAAAGTTCCTTATATTGAGGTTCGAAGTGAGTACTGATTCTATGGAACGAGACTAAATGCTCATCTGTCAGTCTACTTTGAATCCTGACGGTGGCATAGATGTTTGTGAGTGGTTCGGAATCCACGTTAAATTGTAGGTCCCGGTCTAATTAGCCTAAAGTGTGCACAAAAGGACTGTAGATCAATAAAACAAATCAAACTGTGAACTCTTCGAATAGTTTGAAGTAAAGTTGGAGTATAAAATGTTTCATTAATTCTGTAGAAATTTTTACAATACTCATACGTGGATTTTTCACAAACTTTTTAAATATAAACTTCCGATCACATTTAATTAATATTACTGAATGACTTTTTCTTGTCTTGTTTTCTATTCAATTTTCTTCTTTAAAGTATTTTATCACATACTGCCCTGTAGAAGGATATAAATTAACCATTTTAACGATCTTTTTAACTGATTTACCACTATTATGATAAAAAATAAGGAATTTTCGAAGGCTGTTCGTTGTTTCTTTATAATTACGATTCATTTTAAAATAATAAATAGAATATAACGAAGTATAAGCAAATGGATATTAAAAATAAACGATTTTTTTAATGTCACCAAAATACAAAAAGAAAAACCAGAGAACATAATTTTATTTCTGATTGATCCCAAAATTGAATCAATATTAAAAAAAAAAAGGTTTAGTTTTATTGATAATAAATTAGTTGTAACATGAGCGCTTACAATTCGATTAAAGAATATTGATCAACTGAATCCGTCCCTGGTGGGCATAGTCGCCAATGCAGATTTTAAATTATTTGCAGTGTTACAACTTTCAGTTCGCCATCCCTAAAGCCAGACGATATTTTCCAATACTCAGTGTTTCCTTTCAACTGCGAGAACATGCACCTGCGAATACCATGAAGGGATGGTGTACTAGGGCTTGTTAATGGGAGCACCATCGTAGCGGCTTGGTATCCTCTGACGTCTGAGTAGACATCGAATACATTTCACATTTAATCGATATAAATATCTTTTTTTAACGATTATCCCAAACACGTTGAGCTAATAAGCAATGATGTGTAATCAGTCCACGATATTGTTCACATAATTGCACCAATAAAAGTATTTAAATATTACATATATTGATAGAAAATTGGTTAAAAATGTATTATGAACATTAAATATGGAAAAATATCAGACTTTATATTCGAATTCAATTCTAGGCTATTTACATTGTTACGGAATTACATTGATTTTTTACTTTGACTAGAAATTTTTAAAGTATACGAATACTTATGGGAACCACTGTACTTAATTTAAAATAAACTGAATTGTTTCTCAAGTTTCAATTATTGGAAATTTTTAATAATTTGTACTTTTTCTACTTCTTTTTTTTTCTCCGTTTCTTAAAAAATATATAACAAGAATTACATATATATAACTATAGCGGGACACTATATATGATTTCTGAATAATCATTCATGATTTTAACGGTATAGTTAAAGTAAATTAAAGTGTATTACAAATTAAAGTTATATAAATACAAATTAAAGTGTACGAATACATTTGGGAACTAGTATTATTTAGAATAAACTGAAGTGCTTTTGACGTTTCAATTATCCGAAATTTTTAATAATTCGCAATTCTTTTTTTTTTTTTTTTTTTTTTTTTGGGGGGGGAATTATAACAAGAATTACATACATAAGTTTAGGCCGCCCACTATATATGAATTCTAGATAATCATTCATGACTATAACGATAGAAACAACACATTCAAAAGATAAAAAAGCTTTACAGGGAATCTAAACAGAGCATTCTGTCAGAACAGAAAAAATTATTAATCCAAAAATCTAATTAATGTAAAAAATTCGAAAAATCGATTAAGTATATAATATTCTATGAGAGCAGAAAATTCAATTATAATTTTCTTTGGAATGATTTACAGAATTCGTTGTAAACAGAATAACACAAGAAATAATAGATTTCATAATAGAATTTAATTGCAGTCTATTTACATTGTTTCAGAATTATAATGAATTTCTGGTTTGACTAGAAATTTTTAAAGTGTATGTCTAGTTGGGAACCACTGTATATTATTTAGAATAAGCTGAAGTGCTGTTCACGGTTCAAATATTGGAAATTTTTAAAAATTTGCTCTTTTTTTTAAAATTATAACAAGAATTACATGTATAACTTTAGTGAGATATATATGAGTTCTATATAATCGTTCATCATTGTAATCATCGAAACAACATAATAAGATCAAAAAAGTTTCACTCGGAATCTGAACAAAGCGTTCTATCGGAACAGAAAAATTATTGCCAAAAATTTAATTAATGTAAAAAATTTGAAAATCAATTAAGTACATAAAATTCTATAAGAGCAGAAAATTCAATTATAATTTTCTTTGGAATGATTTACAGAATTCTCTTAAAAAGAATAACACAAGAAATATTGGACTTCATAATCGAATTCAATTGCAGTCTATTTACATTGTTTCAGAATAATTACATTGAACTTTTGCTTTGACTAGAAATTTTTAAAGTGCACGAACACTTTTGGGAATCACTGTGCATTATTAGAATGAAATGAAGTGCTTTTCACGTTTCAAATATTGGACATTTTTAAAAATTTGCACTTCTTTTTTTTAAAATTATAACAAGAATTACATATATAACTGAGATATACTATATGAATTCTGGATAATCGTTCATTATTGTAATCATCGAAACAACATAATAAGATCAAAAAGCTTCACTCGGAATCTGAATAAAGCTTTCTATCGGAACAGAAAAATTATCACACCAAAAGTCTAATTGATATTAAAAAATTCGAAAAATCATTTAGGTACATAATATTCTATAAGGTGGACTGCAATGTTAATGTACCCACACCTGGGAGTACTCCGGGCAAAGTAGTTCAGAATGATCTACAAACACCGGCTGTCAGTGTGAATTGCTTAGAAATCTGCAGTGGAATATAGGTGGGTGGTCCTATAACAAGAGAGAGAGAGGAGTCCGGCCCCAGAGCATCCCTGTCTTTTGTGTCATCAGAAAGAAATGGATACGTCTTCTACCTTTCTTCCTGGTATGATCTGTCTTCCGTTTCTTTATGGTAGCGTTATTGGATTGGTAAATTTTAGTTGATGGATTAACTCAGGGATGGGCAAACCTTTTCGGTCGCGAAAGATGAATAAATGAGAATGAAATGGATGAGATGAATGAAATTGCGATTTCAATTTTAAAAATTCCATATATTGAAGTTCAAAATGAGATGTACTGATCCTAACAAGGCTAAATGCTCATCTGTCAATCTACTTCGGAAATAATTCTTTCTAAGATTCATAGTTGAAAACACTTGCTCACATATATAAGGTGAAGCAAACATAGCACTGATTTTCTGGGCGTGAAATATTAAATTTGCGAAACTTACTTTCGATAATCATTTGTAAAACTAACTTTGGCATATTTAAAAACAACTGCTTGAGAGGATTGTTAGATTATAACTCAAGTAATTCAACTTGCAAATCTGACCTGACTGCTTCACAATTTACGTTGAAAGACACGGCAAAAATATGCAATTCTGTTTGAATGGCACTGAAATCTTGAAATCTGCATTCGACTCAAAATGCAGTTTATTCAAAATTACAAAAAAAAAAATAATATTTAATCAAAATAGAAAAGGATATGGATATATAATATATAAATATATTTCTTTTAATTTGCCTCGGACCGGCAAATTAAAATTCTATCCGCAGGCCAAATAGAATCTTCCGGTGGGCCGTAGTTTGCCCATCCCTGGATTAACTGATGCCATTATTTTACATCTTATTATTTGCATTTTCTTTTATATCTATTGTCCTGTAAACTTGATATTGAAATTAAAAAGAATATTCTATAAAAGCAGAAATTCATTGGAATGATTTACAGAATTCGCGTTCAAGAATAGCAAAAAAAGAAAGAAAGAAACAGAAAAAAAAAAAAAAAAAAAAAAGGCAAAGATAAAAAGCATTAACTGTTGATGAGCGTTGACCATGAGAAAAAATACAAATACAATTTGTTGAAAAAAAGAAAACGAATTTTTATTAATTATCAGTGCATGCAGAACTCACCATCTATTAGATGTTTTAGAAATCATAAATTATGTTACTTCTCCCATTCTAACGATGTATATCACTCTGTTCTTATGATAGTTCTACTTTCAGTAATTCGCTATCAGATAATAAAATACAATATCATGTAAAAGCATTTACCATAAATTCTCTTAAACTTATATTGAATATAATTAAGATTTTTTTTTTCTGCGATAAGTTTCATTCCCTCTCTTATATTCTGGCTGTGGCGTGAATGTTCGTTAGTGGTTCGGAATCCACTTTAAACTGTAGGTCCCGGTCTCATTATCTCAAAGCGTGCACAAAATGACCGTAGAGCAACAAACCAAACCAAACCTTGCAAACAAATTTCACAGCTTTTTACTTATATAAGGCTCTTTCTAAGCAATACATGAATTCTAGTTATAATCTTTATCTTATTAAAATAAGATGTATATGTTAAGCAACCAACGTGTGATATGAATTTGATGTTGTTGATGATCTAAAGTACAATTAATAGCATATGTGAACAACTAGATGCTTTTCATTTTTTGGGCATGAGCATCAAAAGAATCGATCCATGTGCTGTGTCCATCCGATCCATAGGAGCACATGGAAACCTGCAGAGAAATTGAAGAATAATAAAATAAGTCAACCGTAATTTACCTTCTAATTGCAGTGTAAAGAATATTTAATGGTTATTTAATAATGATTTTTTTAATTTGTGAATTAGGAGTATGAGTATTTTTGTGATATCTTTTTGATTTACAAGCATAAGTAAAACTTTTAATTAGTAAAATGTAATACAAAATAGAATTTGTTGGGTAGTCCCTTTTCTTGCTTCCTTTATATTGAACATTGCTTACACCTCACAAATCTGTTTAGTAAGAAAAGACGGAAATCACTGACTTCTAAGAATAAAATCTTTAAAAAGTTACAAAGTAAATAAGTTATCGTTAAAAATAACTTTTATAGAAAAATGTGACACAGCAAAATATTTGTGTTATTATTCCATTGTTATTATTGTTATTATTTTTGTTATTCCAGGTACTTAAGTACGAATAAAGTGCACCATAAAATATATACAAAAATTTAATATTAAAAACCGTTAGTGTTAATATTTATTTCATTAATTAATAGTGCTTCGATTTTTCTTAATAATAACATTTAATTATGGTGGAACATTCGACAAGA
The DNA here is from genome assembly GCA_021605075.1 of Caerostris darwini. Lineage (NCBI taxonomy): Eukaryota > Metazoa > Arthropoda > Arachnida > Araneae > Araneidae > Caerostris > Caerostris darwini. The sequence goes on from BPLQ01003580.1 coordinate 40,877, forward strand.
TAACATTTCGGTTAAAATACTAATCAATTTTGATTGTTGCAGAAAATGCTAATTCACAAAGACGAATTGCTGCAAATAGATTTAAAAATTTCACAACTTGCTACTTATATAAAGCTCTTTCTAAGCAACACGTGAATTCTAGTAATAATCTTTATCTTATTAAAATAAGACGTATATGTGAAGCAACTGACGTGTAATATGAAGTTGTTATTTTTGTTGGTGATCCAACGTACAATTAATAGCATATGTGAACAACTAGATGCTTTTCATTTTGGGGCATGAGCATCAAAATAATCGATCCATGTGCTTGGGTACTACAAAAATAAGCCAATTACACAAATACTTATTAAATTAATGTAATACACACACATCAAATTCTTCATTTACTATACATAAAATAAAATACTAAAAAGGTAATGTTTTAAAAGAAAAGTACGGTTTTTTTTTCACACAACAGACAAAAAAGACGATTTTAAAATAGAAAACGTTATTAATTTTTATATTTCTACTGTAATTAAACTGGATAGGGTTAACTTTTTTTACTCTATGGTTCATAATTGTTAAAGGGCCACTTCTTCAAATGGTCAATGAAAATGACAAAAAGTCATCAATTCAAATAATATTCGCTAAATACCAAACCAATATACGCATGAGTAAGTTTTAATAAAACTTTTTTCATAATTGTTAAATGGCCACTTCACCAAATGGTTAACAAAAATGACAAAAAGTCATCAATTCAAATAATATTCGCTAAATGCCAAAGCAATATACGCATGACTAAGTTTTAATAAAACTTTTTTTCCAAAAATAAATAAAGGAATTGTCAAAAAATGGATATTATTTCAGAGTTTATACAAGAAATCCTCCCCCCAAAAATTTTAATAACAATTTTTTGTGTAAATACATGTCTTTTTTAAATTTTTAAACGAGAAAAATTATAACAAAAAGGAATACATTAAAAATAATTACATTATTAAAATTACTAAATGATTAAACAATTAAAAAATATTTTTTAACAATTATTCATTCTTTTTTAATAATGTTCATTGGTGCAGGCAAAAATATTTAAAGCATGAAGAAACTTTTTTTCAATTTTCAATTAAAATGTCTCAGTGATTTATAAATACGAAATAATATATAATATGATTTACTTAATCTTAAAAATTAGAATTGCTTAATTTAAAACTTCGTATTTCAGTAATTCCGGCTTTTCGGTCTCAATGAATCCCTCCTTCCTTCTTTAGCTTATTAACATTACCTTATTTATTACCTTATTTATATTTAAGGCTATAAATATATTATATATTATCTATAAATATTAATAATAATATTAATATTTCATATTACTTTAATAACCATATTGTTATCTTATTTATCTCCTTATTACCTTATTAAAATAAAAACCTATAATAACATTTAAATTGAATTTGTAGTAACATTTCACAGGATTCAATTTTCAACAAAATAATTTTAAAATTTCAACAATGTAGTATAACAACAATACATAACATAGCAGTTAAAATTTAATGTTCTCTTACATGTTATTACTAGACAAAACCATACAATTGCTTTTTCTGAATTTTTGTGCTGGCTGAATTTTTTTAATTCTGAAAAAACTGGCATTCAAGCTTTAAAGATGATTTATTTTCGTATTTATTTATGTATATTTATTTATGCATATTTATTTATGTATGTTGTTGTTCGAATGCAGCTGGCAATACAGAGACAGTGAATCTTTGTGCCATAATCAATTACTGCACCGCTGTTATTCATTTAGCACTACCCAGGGGGGCATGTGTAGTTTGAAGATATGCTACGGACGCCAGTAACACTACCCCCACAACGCTCTACGATTCTATTAGACAGGGACTTACGGTTTAAAATGGATTCCGAACCACTACAAACATCCATGGCACCGCCGGGACTCCAACCCGAAAACTGTGGTACTGAATGCCAGACACTCGGTCACAAACTACGGCCCGCCGGAAGGTTCTATCCGGCCCGCAGATAGAATTTTAATTTGAAGTCCGAGGCAAATTAAAAGAAATATATATTTATATATTATATATCCATATTCTTTTCTACTTTGATTGGATATTATTTTTACAAATCATTATCAAAGTAAATTTCGCAAATTTAATATCTCACTCCCAGAAAATCAGTGTTATGTTTGCTTCTACCTCATATATGTGAACAAGTGTTTTCAACTATGAATCTTAGAATTATTTCAGAAGTAGACTGGCAGATGAGCATTTAGCCACGTTTCTTAGAACCAGTACATCTCACTTCGAACCTCAATACAAGGAACTTTTAAAAATGAAATCGCAATTTCATTCATCTCATTAACATATTTAAATTTTAATACTTTGTGTTATTGTTTTTAAAATTTTAGAAAAATTTATCTTGGCCCGCCAAACTTTTTTTTTTCGATTTTTGGCCCGCGACCGAAAAAGTTTGCCCATCCCTGGATTATACGAAGAAATTGTTGACAGAGACAACAACAGTGACAACGACAGACAACGACAGTGCAACACAGACATGACAGCAATTCCAAGTGGATTAACGCCATTAGTTCAGCCTTTAGATGTGTGCGTCAGTAAACTATTCAGAGCAAATTTAAAATGACGGTGAAATATTTGAATTCTAGAAGGTGAAAAAACATTTACAAAATAAGGATAAATGCGTTATGGCAGTCTAAAAACAGTGTGTGAGTGGATAATAAAAGCATGGAATGAAATTACACCTGACATAATTCAAAACTCATTTAAAAATGTAGTATATCTAACAATCTAGATGTAACGAAAGATGATTATTTATTAGAGAGGTTTTTGCATACCGTATTTTAAAAATACGGTATTTTTAAAATGCGGTACATACATACGGTTTTGCATACGTATTTTTAAAATACGGTATGCAAAAACTCTCTATTTACATATCAGAGTAACTGTGATGGTGAAAATGAAACAGAATTCAATGATGTGTCTGCAGATATAAAGGAAGACGAATATGTCGAACCTTTCATGTTATCCAATAATGAAAGTTCATAAGATATGTCATTTCTCTTAAATAAACAGCATTAAGATATATGTAGAAATCTAATTTTTTTATGCTCATCCGGTTTTTGAAAAAATTATTATTTTTATATCCGGCGTATAACACCCGTAAATTTCAATCTTATTTTTTTGTGTTAAAAGTGCCGGAATATACGGTTATATATATATGCGTGAATGGAACTGCATGAATACAGATTTGTATGCGTGAACGCTTGAGTATATGTGCGCATGCATGTTTATTTTTGTGAGTATGCAAACATATAGATATATGTTGCTGTATGTGTGTATACACTGAAGTGACAAAAGTCATGGGATACCTCTTAATATCGTGTCGGCCCTCCTTTCGCCCGGCGAAGTGCAGCAACTCGACGTGGCATGGACTCAACAAGTCGTTGGAAGTCTTCTGCAGGAATATTGAGCCATGCTGTCTCGATAGACGTTCATAATTGTGAAAGCGTTGATGGTGCAGGATTTTGGGCACGAACAGACCTCTCGATGATGTCCTATAAATGCTCGATGGGATTCATGTCGGGCGATCTAGGTGGCCAGATCATTCGTTGGAATTGTCCAGAATGTTCTTCAAACCAATCGCGAACAGTTGTGGCCCGGTGACATGGCGCATTGTCATCCATAAAAATCCCATCGTTGTTTGGGTTCATGAAGTCCATGAATGGCTGCAAGTGATCTCCAAGTAGCTGAACATAAGCATTTCCAGTCAATGTTCGGTCCAGTCGCACCAGAGGACCAAGTCCATGCCATGAAAAAACAGCCCACACCATTACGGAGCCACCACCAGCTTGAACAGTGCCTTGCTGACAGTTTGGGTCCATGGCTTCGTGGGGTCTGCGTCACACTCGAACCCTACCATCAGCTCTTGCCAACTGAAATCGTGACTCATCGGACCAGGCCACGGTTTTCCATTCATCTAGGGACCAACCGATATGCTCACGTGCTCACGAGAGTCGGTGCAAGCGATGTCGTTCTGTCAGTAAAGGCACTCGAGTCGGTCTTCTGCTGGAATAGCCCAAGAAAGTCAAATTTCTCCGCACAGTTCTAACAGACAAGTCCCTTTTACGTCCCACATTTATTTCTGCGGTTATTTGACGCAGTGTTGCTTGTCTGTTAGAATTTACGACTCTTTGCAGACGTCGCCGGTCTCGGTCGTTAAGTGCAGGCGGTCGACCACTGCGCTGTCCATGGTGGGATGTTATGCCTGAAATTTCATACTCTCGGCACACTCTTGACACAGTGGTTCTGGGAATGTTGAATTCCCTAACGATTTCCGAAATGGTATGACCCATGCGTCTAGCTCCAACTAACATTCCGCGTTCAAAGTCTGTTAATTCCCGTCGTGCGGTCATCATCACGTCAAAACCTCTTCACATGAATAACTTGAACAGAAATGAAAGCTCTGCGAAAGCACTGCGCATTTATACCTGTTCTACGCGATGCTACTGCCATCTGAAAATTTGCATATTGCTATCCCATGACTTTTGTCACTTCAGTGTATATGTCTGTGTAGATTGTTCTGCGTGTGTGTTCGCTCCTTTATATTTGTGTGTATGTATGTTTGCGAATATGTAAACATGTAAATTTGTGCGCGTGATTGTATGTGGATGGATACTTGTATGCTTGTACACATGTATCTATGTTTGTGCTGCTGTGTATATATATGTGATTGTTCCGCGTGTGAATTTCCTCATTTATATATGTGTTTATGTAAGTTTGTGGCCAAGTATGTATGTATGTACGCATGTATGAGAACTTGTGCATATATATGATTGCTAATGCACTTGAAAATATGTTAGTATGTATCTCTGCGTGTCCTTGAGCACGTATCTGTGCCTGCGTATTTGTACGCATGGCGTGCATATGCATCCGTGAGTGTGCGTATGTGTATGTATATGATTGTACTCATGCCTGTGTATATATGTAAGCGAGTATGTTTATGTTAATATGTGCATTTATATGTGTGTATGTATGCATGCACGCACGCAGATAAATATACATGCACACCTCATTCATGCGCACATGCATACACAGATACATAAACTCGCACAAACATATATACATACATACATGCACAAACAAAGAGCATGTACACATTTATACACACGCACAATATAGGTAAGCACATGATATATATACTCACAAACATACATACGCGCAAATAAATAAATGCGCTTTCATGCACATATAGTTGCATGCACATGCACATTCATACATGCATTTCCCAAATCATACACATAAGCATGCATTTGAGCATGCACCTGCTCATACATATATAATGCAAATGCAAATGCACATAATCATACATTTACATGCACATGCATAGACACCACATATATGTGCATTGCCCTAAGCATATGCACATTGATACACACGTGAACATGCACATGGGTACACGCACATAGATACACATTCAACTACATAGATACATCTATACACATTTACAGACATGCGCATGCACATTCACACATGGACACACGAATACATAGAAACGCAGATGCAGTTATATACCCATGCGCATACATATGCACATGCATTCTTATAGATGCAAATATATACAAATGCATTTATGCACATACTTGCATATAATTAAGCATGAAAATACAGCTGCATGTACACATGTATAACATGCATATAGATGTATACATATGCACATGAACATGCATATGCACATATACACACACATATGTAAGATATGCATGCATATATAGTATATACACATTCACATGCATACATTACGCACACATACGTATACACGGAAATATATAGACGCAAACGAAATTATATGTATGCTGAACAAATTTACATGCACAGAAACATGCATGCATGTGCACAAGCACTGACACACATGCACTAACATAAATAAAGGACCGTAAATATAAAAGTATATATATCCAGGTAGAATCGCAAATTCAAATTTACACGTATACATACAGATATACATTCATACACACATACATAAACGCGCAAATATCCACGCAAAACTACGTATACATACATGTAGACACACAAATATAAGGAAACTTAAGCATGCATACATCTCACGCATTTAGATATATATATATATATATATATATAGATATAGATATAGATAGATAGATAGATAGATATACATACAAACATGTAAACGTGTGCATACACACTGGCATACATGCACATACACACACAAATACAAATACTCATTCGCATACATCTACACACCGATATTCATACATACGCGCAAATAAATACATTTGCATATATACATAAATAATCATGCACTTGTTGTTGAGGGTGAGCACATAATTACGCTTACTGAAAAAAAAAATACACGTTAACGTATGAATATGTAAACATACATCTTTATCCATACCAATATGTTACTTCTCATAGAGAAATGCACATTTAGACGTACATATGCATATACATGTTTATAAACATACATAATGTTTATAAATATACATATGTACAAGTACTAACAATAAATAAAAACTTAATTTTAAGAAGGATTAATCTACTTTGCAATAAAGTTAATTTGATTTGCAAAAAGGTTAATCTGCTTTGCAAAAAAGTTAATTTGTTTTGCAAAATGCTGAATTTGATTTGCAAAAAGGTGAATTTAGATTGCCAAAACTGTAAGAACAAGAGCATAAACAGAAGATATGATATTTGTCAATCCATCTGCAAACTTTCTGTACATAAATATAAATGGTGGTGAGTGTGTGTAGTATACCAATGTAACTTAACAACTATAACACTTAGAATTCTAATTTTTTATCTGAAGTGAATTCTCTTTAACCTTGTATCTCGCCAAAAAATTATAAATTCTAATTAGTTCTTTTTTAATTACGCAAAAACAATTTTCTGTCTGATCTGTCCAGTGCTACGTGGTTGCATCTGGTGGCACGAATTAGAATTTTCCTTAAATTAAAATTATTAATTGTTAAAAAAATAAGTAATTTAAAGTTAACTGTTTAAAATATTTTATTATTAAAGTTTTGTGCGATGCTTACTTTTTTAATATATATTTCTTGCTATGTTTCAATTAATCTATTATATAGGCTTATTTATATTTTATTTTCTAAATTGTTTTTATATATAAATAGTTATTCACAATAATTTTGTCTTTACAATTTGACAAATCATATTTCTTAATTGCTATTAGTATGTTGAATTCGCAATTGAGATCTCCTCCCAATAATAAAAATTCTAACAAATTTCTTTTTTTTTATCCAGAGCTTTTGTTAAAATAGAAATTAGCACGACAAAAAGGAGGTATAAATTTTATACGATGGACATTTTTATGAACATTTTAATTCAATGATTGTAACCTAAAAATGTTTGATTTTCTGTTTCCGGATCACGAGTCAGCTAACCTGAAAGAGGAAATAGTTTAATGTTCAGAAATGCAGGGCTCAGTGTGGTAGGAGGCTCTTAATTGTACAAAACTAGCTAACCTCGAATCGATTTATCCAATATATATATATATATCTGGGGTTGTGACTAGCACTCTTCGATACCACAGTGTTCGAGTCCCGGCGATGCCATGGAGGTTTATAATGGTTCGGAATTCACTTTAAACCGTAGGTCCCGGTCTAATATGGCTGTAGAGCATTGGGTGTAGTGCTGACAACCCCACTCCGTAAAAAAAAAAAACATCTTCTGTCTAAAAATCTGCCAGCAGGCAGACTGCCTTCTCTTTGACAAATTAATTAATAAAACAAGCAATTGCAGTTTTTATTATTCTTGAAAAGTTCCCAAAAATCAATATTTAATTTTAATTTAGAAAAAGTTTCAACAAAGATCGCATAATTCTCGAAATTTTAAAGAATTTATTTTTATTACATGAATATTATCTACACAAACATGCTTGTTTTTATATAATGAATCCTCTTTTTCACTTCTTCGAACCCAGCTGTCAAACTTTTCGATTTGTGGATTCTAAATGAACATTTTCGGCATATAGACGAATCTTTAGAGATTTGATACATACACATACGAGCTCAAAAACCCAACTTACTAACCCCCAAACCTCTCCAATAAAAAAATTTCTATATAAGAGAAGACAGGTTAGAAAAATAGGATTAAATTAATTATCTGGAACAAGAGAAAAACAGTAGTTAAAGAATATTTATTAATAGTTTGTTGTCACTTTTAAAAAAATAAATAAAATATTCTTAGAAGTTTGGACTTGACTTGACTTATGGATGCCAAAGATTACTTTATCTCGATTTATCCTATTGCTTTCTTAATAATGTTAAAGTATATATATATATACAGGATGATTATAATTATTATAGTTCCACTTTCCAAATGCTGTAAAAAAAGAACCACTCGACGCTCGAGTTTAATCTTGAACTGCAAATACTTGAAAAAGGGGAAAACGGTATGGCATCAAAAAAAAAAAAAAAATTCCACCAATTTTTCCCATCCAATTTGGTACGACCTTGTCGTGGTGGATGGGCTTTACACTAACAGTGTCACAACTGTTGAATGATTTGGAGGTCATTTTTTTTTCCGTCAAAAAAATGAACAAATCAAGCACATTGAACACTGCAGGCGGTTTAATGTGCAACTCATGCCAAATACGTTGTAATTTCGATCCAAAATATCACCGGCACCGAATTCACTTTCCTTACGCCTCTTACAGCGCCTTCTATTAATACACTTTGGATTTTTTTTTTTTTTTTTAAATGCCTTATCGTTAAATCCAAAATATCACCGGCACCGAATTCACTTTTCATATGCCACTTACTGCGCCATCTATTAATACACTTTTTTTTTTTTTAATGCCTTACCGTTAAAGAGTAACTTTAAAGAGAATTATTCAAGTATCTTCAGTTCAAAGTTGAACTCATTGGGAAGAGTGGTTCTTTTCTTACAGCATTTTGAAACCGGGGCTTTAATTATAATCACCCTGTATATATATGAGAAAAGTGACTGAAAAGAGAGAACAAATAGGTCTATCATATCACAATATTAAATAGCAGAAAATTGAAATCTTCTCAAGCCGAAAGTGTGCACAAAATGACAGTGGAGTGACAAACCAAACCAAACCAAAACTCCTCACATTTAAAAAGACTAAAATTCCTTCAATTTTAAAATGCTCACATTTAAATTTAAAATTTTTAAATTCCTAAGTTTTTAAATGTTCATATTTTAAAATTAGAAACAAGACCATTCATCGCTCCATTAAGTGATAGCTTGGCATTTACAAATAAATATAAAATTCACTAGCATCTCCCTCCTGACTTCGCTCTTAAAGCAAATCTTATTTTCAGGAGAGTCTACATTAAAACAGGATCATTTTGGTTTGGTTTGCCGCTCTACGGTCATTTTAGCGCACACTTTGGGCTAATTAGACCAGGACCTACAGGAGTGGATTCCGAACCACTAACAAACACCCAAGCCACCGCCAGGATTCGAACCTGAAACCTATAGTACCAGGATAATTTTGAATGGTTTGGTATAGGGAGATAATTTTACACTCATGTCCATAAATTAAGGAAAATGAAGTTCAGGCAAAGAAAGAGACAGAAGCAAAACAAATTTGACTTATTTGTAAAGTCTATTTATTAAACAAAAGGTAAAGAGCAAAAAAGATGCTATATGTTTGACATAATTACTAAAAATTGCGATTTTTACTCCCTGGAGCAAATTTCAAAAAAGAACCTATTTACAAAAAACAGTATAACAGGGTTACTATGATGGTTAGTATGGAGTATGTCTCCCGGACGATGCAATACAGGCCTTACAACGCCTAGGCATGCTGAGTATCAAATTATCAATCTGATCTTGGGGAATATTACTCCACTCATCAAGCAATGCCCTCCGAAGTTCCGGTTGACAGGTGGGAGGGGGTTGACGGGCTGCAATTCGTCGGCCAAGCATATCCCACACATGCTCTATTAGATTCAAGTCCGGTGAGTATGCTGGCCAATCCGTACGGGTGATATCCTCCAACTGAAAGCATTCGTCTACAATGTTTGCACGGTGAGGACGGGCGTTATCATCCATAAACAGAAATTCAGCACCCATGGCGCCCCGAAACAAACGTACATGTTGTTCCAGAATGACATCCCGATAGATGTGGCCTGTCATCGTTACACTCTGAACATGCAGGTCAGTTCTGGAACCAAGAATAATTCCTCCCCAAACGAGCCATCCTGCACCACCGTAACGGTGTCGTTTAATGGTGTTCTCTTGGTGGTAACGGGTACCTGCCGCTCTCCATATGTAAGTCCGGCGAGAATCAGACTGCAAACTAAACCTGGACTCGTCGGAAAACATCACACAAGACCACTGTTGCGATGTCCACAATGCATGCTCTCTACTCCAAGTTAATCGCAGGCGACAGTGAGTTGCGGTAAGTGGAACACATCTGACAGGCCTACGAGCATATAGACCAATGTGCCATAAGCGTCTGTACATGGTCTGCCTTGAAACTGTCGTACCGGTAGCTGAAGAGAGCTGACGAGACAGGTCTGATGCTGTGCTCCGTCTGTTTCTTTTGGCAGTAACTGCTAAATACCAGTCCTCATTCGGCGTTGTAACTCGAGGGCGACCTGTGCTGTAACAGCTACTCACATTACCATCATCTTGGAATCGTTGCCAAAGCCTGGCAATAGCACTCTGGGCGATTCCATGTTCCTCGGGTAACTGGGGTACGTCCACTGGGTACAACAACTGGGTACGTCCACATTCCAGTCGTCCGGTAATTCTACCACGTAAAAAATCATCCAAATGCTTCCTTTGTGCCATAACTATGTGGTTATTGCACTAAAAGGTTTTTAAAGCGCTTGTGAACAATTTTACTTCTTTGCCACCATTCCTTATATACCCCTCTCTTACACTCTCGTCATCGTGACGTTCTATCCGCGCCATTTGGGGGTTTCCTGTAATTTGCATATTCTTCTTCAAGATGTGTGTGATAATTCTACAGGTGAAATTTATATTTTAGAGTTCAATTTCTGTGTGATTCTGAATTATCCTTAATTTATGGACATGAGTGTAGTATGTCGCTCTACGGTCATTTTTGTGCGCACTTTCGGCTAATTAGACCGGGACCTACAGTTTAAAGTGGATTCCGAACCACTCACAAACATCCATACCAACGCCAGGATTCGAACCTGAAGCCGGTGGTACCAGGATAATTTTGGAGGATTTGGTATGTCGCTCTACGGTCATTTTTGTGCACACTTTTGATTAATTAGACTAGGACCTACAGTTTAAAGTGAATTCCTAACCACTAACAAACATCCATGCCACCGCCAGGATTCGAACTTGAAGCCTGTGGTATCAGAATAAATTTGGAGGGATAATGTAGCTTTCAATTATTGTAATGCGAAATCTGGGGCATAACTTTGCAAATTTCTTAATAAAATAATAATAACTTTTTTTTCGTTAAATCTTATTTTTTATTTAAAAAAGGGGGAAAATATAAAGCTTAAAATTAATTAGAGAATACATTTCTATAAGTGAAGTGAAATATTTATATATCACTAAATTAGTACATAACTTATGTATTGTAATAGATATCTTGAGACGAATTTTGACTTTTTCTATGATGGAGTATGTTGAATAGTTGATAATAGTTCCTTTATAATAGTATTTATTCGTACTACACTATCTGGAAGAAAGTGACGGGACACCCCTCGAAAAGTAGAAAATTCGACAATACAGCTGACACATGCGCAATAATAGGTATTACGTGTCAGCCATATCCTATAAATACTCTGTGGAGTCGACTAGAGTTGTTTTTTGTCAAGATGCCGCCACGGCAATAGTTGTCTGAGTTCGAGAAAGGTGTGTTGGTTGGATTGCATCTTGCCAAGGTGTCAATTAGGGAGATATCCCGTCTCCGTAACTGCTCAAAATCAAATGTAGCACGTGTTGTGTGTCGCTACAAGACTGAGGGACACTGTCAGAACAAACCCCGAAGTGGACGATCTACAGTTCTCACCAGCAGGGACCGGCGGGTGCTCGGCAGGGAGATTCGAAGTAACCGTCAAACATCCATGGATAACATCGCTAATGAGTTTAAACAATTTACAGGTGTGGCCGTTTCGACCAAGACTCTTCGTATTGAGGCCCATAAGTTAGGTTACACTGGACGTTAGGCGGCCCATAAGCCTTTGATTACGAAAACGAACAAGAAAGCGCGCCTTCGATGGACCAAAGACCACCGTACGTGGACTCTGGATGACTGGAAACGCGTCCTTTGAGTGACGAGTCACGATTTACCCTTTTCCGTTCCGATGGACGTGTTTGGGTATGACGTTTTCCAGGAGAACGCCTTTTGCCCGAATGTGTCGTCCCAACTGTAAAGTTTGGTGGAGGAGGATAGATGGTATGGGCTGTTTCTCCTGGTATGGGGCTGGCCCACTGGTGAAGGATGATGGTGCGATGAACGCCCATAGATACTGTGATATTCTCGACAATCATGTCCTTCCTACCTTGTGGGCAACGTACGGTATGGATGATTGCTGGTATCAAGACGACAACGCAACATGCCATGTTGCAAGGAGGACTCTTGATTGGTATGTGAACAACAACGTTAAACGCATGGAGTGGCCGGCGCAGAGCCCTGATCTTAACCCAATTGAACATCTCTGGCACGAATTGGGCCGTTGGTTGAGGGCCTGCACCCCACTCCCCAAAAGCAAGCCTGAACTATGGAACTTCCTTTTAAACATTTGGAAGGAAATTCCTCTTGCCACTATGGCTAATTTAGTGGAAAGCATGCCCAGAAGGGTTGCAGCTGTGATCGCAGCCAAAGGAGGCCCTACCTCCTATTAATTTTAATAAATATGGGTTTATGTCGTTATAATGTCGTGTCCCGTTACTTTCTTCCACATAGTGTATGATTTTAGTTATAATTTTATACCATAAAGATTAATTGTAATTTATGTATTATAAAGATATATTTTATATAGATGAGGGGAACTGCCTTTACTTTTTGAAGGCTCTAAATGTTAAAAGTTACTTTTTTAGTTTTGCATAGTAATTTAAAATTTGGCAGTGCAAATTTAAGATCGGGTAATTAATTATCTGCATCTTAAGATCTGGTAATACTAGACTTTTATTGAATGTTGAATTCGCACCGTTATGGTACTGTTCATTTTCATTTTTTATTATTTGGCTTAACGCATGTGGAGAAAAATACCCGAATCTTTTTCATTCATTCATTTTATAATATGTAAAGTTATGAATGGATTAGATAACAAGTAATATAAAAACAATTTTTTTAAAGTCAATTCCTCCTTTTTTTTCCACCATATTGCAGAAAGTCCTTTATAAATAATTTTCATTCATTTTTTTAAAGTTTATCTGGCGCCATCTATTATGAGATACATGCAACTTAAATCTAAAAAAAACTAAAATTAATTAGTTACATTTAATTACTGAATTAATATTTGAAAAAATTGTACTAATATCAAGTGTCATCCACTACAAGTTAAAAAAAAAATATATTTGAATTTGAGTGGAGGAATAAAAAGTATTTTATGAACGATTGAAAATTTGAACAAGATATATATAGGGAGAGTGTGAGCTAATAGAAGGAATTGAAAAAGAATATGGAATGGCTTATTATTGAGGGCTCATCGGTGTCTTTGATCTTTCTTCGAGTACTTAAATTCACTAAATTAATATCTTATTTAATAGGGATCGAAAATTTCATACGGTACATTAAGTACACACGTACACACACACACACTATATATATACTATATATATATATACCTTAGTGTGTGTGTGTGTGTATAATCGGCTTATTTCTTCAGTAAAAGGAATGTTAGTAAATGTTCTTAATGTATCTATATATAGAGAGATATATTAAGTACTTTTATCAAAGAAATAAAGCGATTATATGTATAATACATTTATTTCATTAGTAAAATTGCTTAATTACAAAATAATTCTCTTTTACACGTTGGTCTATTTTTGACGTACAACCTTGCTACTTTTTTTTATCTTCAGTTCTGGCAACATTGGAAGAAATTATGTTTTTAGTCGCTGTTTAACATACTAAAAGATGAAGGATTCGAATCATGTAATGATTGGAACTGTTCAAAAAAAAAAAAAAATCTCAATCAAAAGATTGGTATCAAAGAGAATTTTTATATAGTGGCGCCATCTATTGTTTTATATACAGCAACAAATAGGATAAATAATTTGTTGGCGAACGTATACTATTAATTGTTTCTACAATAACTATTTCAACTAAATGTATTAAATTCAAATTAATTTTAAATTTTATAAATAACATCCATTTATAAATTTTTTCCTACCATGCATAAATTTTCAAACTCCACGATAATTTTTTTAATTTTTTAAAAATTACTGAATTTCTCTTCAATTAATATATGGTTTATTTGCCCCATTTTTATTTATTATCTTGTAAATTATCCAACTTTTTAAATAATTTTATTTTTATTAAAAATGTACAAATTAGCTGTAATCTTTGAAGAATTGAAGCAATTTTTATTTCCCATTTATAGCTACTCAAACGCATATTCTTTTTCCACACAAAATCTGCCATTATGTTTTTATCTAGAAATAACAAAATTCTCAAAAATGAAATTTGTTTAATCATATTTATTTAAAAACATATTTGTGGCATTTATCCATTATTTACCTATACATAACTTTTCCTTCAGCCAATGCGTCACATATTGTTTTTTTCATGTCATATAACGATTTTGTATTTTTGCAAAAATGTATATGTATAATTTTAGATTTAAAAACTTAAAACCTGATTTTGCTTATGTAAATAGAATTAATATAAATTAATTCTAGTATACATATAAGCATTTTTTTCTTATTCGATCTAAACTTCATTTGATATTTTTAAATTTTAAACGAATCTTTTATTTTTTACTGCAGCAAATTTAAAATAATTCCTATTTCAATTAAACGACCTATTTAATGTAAAGATAGCATGCCGAAACACAATTCAGAAAACAATTTAATTTTTTTTTCAATTAAAAAATTAAATTTTTATTAAAAATTCGTACAATACTTCCATTAAAAATATTCAACGAATTCTAAAATATTCAAAGTTGCAAAAAAGAAAAAAAAAATACTAGCTTTTAAAAAAATGCAAATAAAAAGTACTTTCACAGTAATAAGTACTACTACTATTACTATTGCGTCCAAAAACTAAGACCAATTTTCAATTTAAATTTTCCGGGCATAAGATATTTCAATTTTTTTTTCTTTTTTAGGTTCTTAGCACTGTCCTTGAAATCTGTGTGAAATTTTACGTCAAAATATTCATTAGTGTTTGAGTTACGCTTGGCTTTGTGAGACGCTAAAACGGATTCCGGCGATTTTTGAAATGTCTGAATTAATTGAGCAAGAACTTGAGTTAAATTTTGTTTGTGGAATCGTATAGAATGTTGCAGAACGCATTCGGTGAGCATTCCTATATCGAAAAGAAATGTTTAGAACTGGTACAAACAGTTCAAAGAAGGCAGAGAACACGTTGAAGACGAAGAGCCCTCTCAACCATCAACCTCAACCGACGAAGCTCACGTCAAAAAAAAAAAAATAAAAAAAAAAAAAATAAGGATTTTGGTGCATGCAAACCATCGATTTACAATTGGAGATCTTGCTGATAATGTTGGAATTTGAAAAGGATCAGCCAATTCCATTCTGGACCTCAAACGTGTCAAATCTCGATTGGTACCGAAAACACTGAATACGCCAGCTCATACTGCATTGATTCTTCTTGACTTTTTTGCCAAAATGAAACTCATGTCATTCTACAACCACCGTATTCATACCGTGCTACTTCTGGCTATTCCCTAAACATGCCGCATTGATTCTTCTTGACTTTTTTGCCAAAATGAAACTCATGTCGTTCTGCAACCACCGTATCCATACCGTGCTACATCTGGCTATTCCCTAAACTCAAAAAACCGCTCCGAGGACACCGTTTTGAGTTGACTGAAGTGATTAAACGTGAAGCGTGGGGCGCTTTGAAGGCCATCCCTGCAATGACTGTTTAGCATTGAGGTTTGGAAAAAAGTTGGCATAAGTGTATTGTGTCTGGAGGGAATTACTTTGAAGGCAATGAAATAAATTTAGAAGAATAAATAAAGAGTTTTTGAAAAAAAAATAATAATTGGTTTTACTTTTTGGGCACAGTAGTAAGTAGTACTCTGTCGAGTTGATCATTTAAATGTATAGCTGTGAGGTGTTGAAATCAAATGTGATATTCTTGTGTATATTGCTTAATTTGAAAGTGTTAGAAATGGATATTATACGTCTGCTACTTATTTTCAGATAAATAAACATATTTAAACTGGGAAAATTTCTCAAAAAGAAGTGTGATCATGAAGAATCAGATTCTGGGAGGGAACAAAAATTAAGCGCAAATAAGAAATCACAATCTCGGCCTACTCGCAAATATAATGAAAGTTATTTAAACTTTGGTTTCACTTGGATTGGAAGCGAACATCATCCCTTGCAGCAATGTTTAGAATTTTTATGAAAAATGGCCTTAATTTCTAGTAAATTGCTTATATATTTTAAAACTGTACATTCTAATTAACAAGATAAATCAGTAAGTTTTTTCCAAGAGATAGTCTGAACAGTCAACAAGCAAAAACAACAATTTTTTTTTTTTTAAACGATAAAGACCGTTTCCGATAAAGCTCAAATAGCTTCTTTTCAAATCTCATAATTGATAGCAAAAAATATGAAAGCCCATAACAGGAGGAATGACAAGTTCATAGGCTGACACATAGATGGCGCTACTAGTATTAAATCCATATGAATTTTAGTTAGCCCTAACCTTCAAAAGACACGTGTATAAATTTGATAGCTGTTGCATTATTAGTATGTGAGTTATAGTGAGTTCAGCCCACCTGTTACCTTAAGTGAGTCGTGTATTTTGCTTGCATGCAGAAAAATGATCAAGATAATTCTGGGAAACGGATCAGTAATAAAATTAAGAATGGTTCCTCTGCCCAACGATACAGTTAACAGTCGTATTATAAAAATGTCTTTGGATATTGAGGAAATATATATTGTAATACTACTATGTCCAAAAAGTAAGGCCAATTTTCAATTTAAAATTCCCGAGCATATGGTATTTCAATATTTTTTCTTCTTTTTTAGGTTTCTGGCATTGTTCTTGACATCTGTGTGAAATTTGACGCCAAAATATTCATTAGTGTTTGAGTTACGCTTGGCTCTATGAGACGCTAAAACTGATTCCGGCAATTTTTGAAATGACTGAATTAATTGAGCAAAGAACTTGCATTAAATTTTGTTTGCGGAAACGTATAGAATGTGGCAGAAGGCATTCGGAGGGCATTCCTATATCGGAAAGAAATGTTTACAAGTAGTATAAACATTCAAAGAAGGCAGAGAACGCGTTGAAGACGAAGAGCCCTCTGGTCCTCCATCAACCTCAACCGATGAAGCTCACGTCCAAAAACTTTCCCATATCGTTCCACAACCACCGATTTCACACCGTGCGACTTCTGGCTATTCCCTAAACTCAAAAAACCATTCCGGGGACATCGTTTTGAGTCGATTGAAGAGATTCAACGTGAATCGCTGCGCTCTTTGAAGGCCATCCCTGCCGAATAATTTTAAATATTTTTAGCATGCATTGAGGATTGGGAAAAAAGTTGGCATAAGTGCATTGTGTCTGGTGGGGATTACTTTGAAGGCGATGAAATAAATTTGTAAGAATAAATAAAGAGTTTTCGAAAAAAAAAATAAAAAAATATTTGTTCTTACTTTTTGGGCACAGTTGTAAACTCCAGTATTCAAATTTTAAGTTGCAAGTTGAGGAATCAACAGACATTATCAAGAAAGAGTAATTCTTAGCAGTTTAATTAATGAAGATCAAAGAGTAAATGAGCAAAGAATTAAGTATATTTATAAAAGGTGAGGAATTCAATAACCATCTTGATAAATAAGAACTATTATAGAAATTGTGTGAAGGCATTTGTGCAGGAACAATTTCCATTGTAGGCTGTGTTAAGGGCCTTACATCTTTTGTAAAAAAAGCAAAAGGAAAATGTTATCGCAATTTGTTGATATTTTAATAGGGAAGCCTTGATGGCAAAAAAAAATTAGGAAGAGTTCTACATCAAGTAGTTCGGATGGTAAACTTTATTAAAACAAGACCTGTCAAACTGAGTTTATTCGAAAAGCTTTGTATCGATATGAATTTACAATAAGGGTTATTGTTTTTACACGTTGAAGTGAAGGGGCTTATCAGGGAGAAAGTACTTACTCGTGTACATAAGCTAAGACAAGAACTTCTTGTGTTATTTGAAGACATGAAACGATTACATTTTTGTAATTTCCTTCGATACGAATTCTGATTTGCCAGGTTACAGCATTTGGTTCATATATTTCAGCAGCTCAATATTGTGAATAATAGCATGCAAAGGAAAAAGAAGAAAATAATCTCTCATCCATTGACAGAACGAAAGCGCTTCAGAGAAAACTACAGATTTGGCAATGAAAAGTTGTTGATGGTATTTTAGAAATGTTAGTTGGGTAAGTAAACTAGCACAAATGAAATACTTTAATAAAGTTTTGAAGAAAAATTGAATTCTTATTTTAAAACACTTAACACTGAACAGTGCGATTGAAACAGAAACCCATTCATGGAAACTTGAAGGTATTTTAGTTTAACATTAATTTAGGATAAATTTAACTAGTATTTATATCCTCTGATTTGGATTGAGGATTAAACATAAGGAATTGTCACTTGAAGCCATTTGCGTTCATATAAAAAAAAGAATGTGTGTCATCATATAAAAAAAAAAAAAACCTTTGAAACTTTTACTACACTTTTCAACATCATATTTCGGAATTCTTCAATGTATTAATGAGAAAATGAGAGTTTGTCTTTAAATTATATGCCCAAGCATTAAAGAAGACACTTCAGATTCATATTTCTCATAAAAACAGGAATAATTGAACTTAAGATGCGTTTTATTTTATTTTTTATTGCATTATTTTTTCTATAATATTTGATTTAACTATTATAGAATAACACTCAAAAATTTTTATTTAGTGTGCCTACAATTATCTATAGAATTTTAAATGCTTCTTGACTTTAAAAACTGGTGTAATGAATTGTTATTTATACACCGAATACATATTTCCGGTACCATACAGCATGCAGCAGTATTTGCGGTATTATGCAACATTGAGCAATATCAAATCTGTATTACGAATTATTTGAAATTCAATAAACAAACTTTGAACAGTTGAACTGTTTGATTTCTGCGGATGAAAAGGAACACCCCACATTGAACACTATGTTTCAATGTGGATGAAAATGAATGATTCACAACATACGTTCTAATGTAATGATTCATTCAATCTATACGGATCATACAGATTCGATGCATCTATAATAAACATCCGGCCGCGCTGAATATAATTGTAGCGTTGATAGAGGTAGCAGGTGGATAGCGAAGAGCTTAACTTGGTTAGGTTTCCCTGAGTGCTGAGAGTACATAGCTGTGTTTCAAGTGGGCGTTGCTCACTTGCTGGTTTGTTTACCTGTTCTTGATAATTCTTCGATAAATTTATCTTTTCGGTCTTTTTCAAGGTGTAAGGTAAGATTACCTTTTCTTTTTTTGTTTTTCTCTTCTTTCCGGTTGTTTCATTTAACTAGTCAACCTGAGCCATTCGGCAATATTTGTGTCGGATGTGGACAATTCTCAATTCCGTATGAACGACGGTCAAAGAAGTACCAGCATGACTTCCAATACTAATAATTACTACAAAAGCTCCAAATCAATTAATGAACTGGTGTTGCGATTGGGTGAAAAAAGCTTTGAAGAAATTCACATTATCTGCCAACACCGTGATGCAAAACTTAAAATTCCGCGTTCAAATCCTTTCCTTATTCAGGCTGATATTAAAAAACACGTAAATAGACATGATCATATTACTAACATGAAATTTTCAAGGCAAGGAAAACTTATATTTTCCACTGCCGATCCGGTGTGCGCTGCACAGATCTTAAATCTTGACAAAATTCTGGAAACGCCAATTTCTACAGCAGTAACTTTTGAAAATATAACGGAGCGATTTCTAATCTTTGATATACCTACCAATCTACCATTGTCGGAATTAGCGGCTGAAATTATGAATACAAATGACATGGAAGTGGTTGAGTTGCGCCGCTTTGTTAAATTGAACTCTACTCAGGAATTTTCTCCGGTACTCATTACAATCTTGGGAACTTTTTTGCCTGATTCTATTAAGATATGGTTCACCAACCAAAAAATTCGTCAATTTGTCGATAGAGTCCGACAGTGCTTGCATTGTTATGAATTTACTCATGCAACCCGTGTCTGCGATAGGAACATTTGCCCTCGGTGTGGTGTAAACCATGAAGGATTGTGTCAAGGTCCGGAAAAATGCATTCATTGTGCTGGATCTCATCCAGCTACTTCCAAAATCTGCCCACGTCATATCCATGAACAAAAACTCCTCGAGTTCAAGTGCAGAAATCATTTAACTATTGGCGAGGCGCGGCGCATATATGCTCATTCATCTAAAACTAATTACTCCGATGCTGCTAAAACTAACACGACAACTCCAAACATAGAAGAAATCGTCAATCAAAGAGTAGAAAGTATTGTTCAGAACATTACGATTAAAATGGAACAACAGACTACTCTGCTAATTGAAATGTTCCAAAAAACAATCGAAAATCTTGTTCAATATCTGGTCTCAGTATTCCACCAAACGGACCTCAAAAAATCCCCTAACAGAAAACGCCAAATGATAAACCTTGTTCCACCCACTAATAATCCCATGCAATGGGATGCAGGTGGAAGCAATGCTTCAGATTAAGACTGTTTTTGCGGTGTTTTTGTTCCGGGTGTTCCCGGTTGTTTTAGTGTATTTATTCATATTCCTCTTGTTTTTGCCCCAAGTTAAGGGCTTTTCTTTTTCGTTTCTTAGGGAACAATACCTTCCTGATTTATTTTCGTAATTTTCGGTGATGTCATTCCTTCAGTGGAACTGTCGCAGTCTGAAAAATAAGAAAATCTGGCTCCACCAACCCCCTTTCACAACCTCAGAATTTTGGGTTTTTCAGGAAACATTCCTGAAAGCAGATGATCGTCTTTCATTTCCTAATAAAATCTTTTTTCGCACCCACCGTAACAACAGAACAGGAGGTGGTCTACTAATAGGTATTCCGACAAACATGTCCGGTCGTGTTATTTTTTGAAAATTCTCAAGACCCAAACCTTGAGATACTTGCAATAGAAATTCGGTCAAACGCCTTATCATTTACCATTGTTAATATTTATGCACCGCATGGGTTAGATATCACTCAGGTTCAACCTTTTTTCAGTACTCTAAAGACGCCAACCTTTATTTTTGGGGATTTCAACCTACACCACCCCTTTTGGGGCGGAAAAACATCTACTCCAAAAAGCGAAGAATTTTTGGATTGGTTGAATCAGTCGCATTTTTCTATCCTGAATACTTCAACGCCCACTCACATCACCCATAATTTCACTTCTTCCGTTATAGATCTCACTCTTTGTTCGGCAGCTCTCTTAAACGAGGTGTGTTGCTATGTTTCTGACTGTACCTTCGAAAGTGATCATCTTCCAATAGTTGTTTCATGGTCCAAACTCGCGAATGCATCAAAATACCTAAAAACCATATACTGGAATCCAATTCTCAGAGATTCGAACACATTTCTTCAATCAATTGCTGACCCTACCGTTGAAATAGTCACTGAAAAAAATTTCGCACACTATAAATATCAATACCAAAAACCAAATTTTGCCTAATAATGAATACCCACCATGGTGGAATATTGCATGTAATAACTTCTGTCATCTGAAAAAAATAATGTGGAAAAAGGCCAGGAATAGTGTTTCGGTCCCTGATTGGATTCGCTACAAAAAATACCGAAGTAAATTAAAATATCATATTAAAAGGGCAAAACAAAAATACTGGGAAAATATAAGTAATATTCCGAGAAACCCTAAATTATTTTTCCGTATCCTGAATAAATTAACTAATCACAATGATCCTGATATAAAAAATAGCAAAATACTTTTTCACAATAATAGATATATTAGTAATCCAAAACAGCAAAGCAATCTATTAGCAAATTATTTTTCAGCACAACACTTCCGTTCTGAACCTATTCCATTGGATTACAGTATAGACAATAAGTTTTTAAATAAAAATATTGAACTTTGGGAACTTCAAAAATCCATTCAGAAAATGAGAAATACTACACCCGGCGCTGATAACATTCCAGCTGCATGGTTCAAAAAACTGGATGAATCGTCCCTTTTGGTTATCTTGCACCTTTTTAATCAACAATTGAGTTTTTCTCCAATTCCGAAGAACTGGAAACATGCTATCATTATTCCCATCCCTAAGCCCAACAAGGATAAAACAAAAACGTCGTCGTATAGGCCGATTGCTTTAACCTCTGTTTTTTGTAAAGTATTTGAACGCATTCTTTCCAATCGCATTGTTCATTTTCTGACTTTCACCAATCGACTTCATACCAATCAGCATGGATTTATACCTTTTCGAAACAATCATACCGCTATTTATACCATCTATAAATCACTTATAACTGCACACAATGAAAAAAAATATTTTGTCGGTATTAGTCTCGACATAAAAAGTGCTTATGACTCCGTGCCTATCGACGCATTAATTTATAAATGTCTCCAAATTGGAATCTCGGGAAACATCGCTAAATGGATTCATGGTTTTCTTCAGGACAGGACTTTTCAGGTTCGATGGAGAAACACTGTTTCTGACCCAAAACCTTCTTTTAAAGGCCTTCCACAAGGTAGTGTCCTTTCACCAATTCTTTTGTAGTTTTTTTAATGACATTTTTCTTTGGAAGTAAACGTGGACTTCTATTTTGTGATGACATTTTTCTTTTTGCTCACATCACTGTTATCATATTTCAAACCCAGCTTCTTCTGGAGAATTTATACAAATGGTGTTCTTATTGGAATCTTACAATTAGTGCTGAAAAAGCGCAATAGTTGATTTATCGAAAAAAAGATCAATTTCATTGCCGCGGATAACATATGGCGGAATTCCTCTCATCTGAGTGATACTCTTAAGTATTTTCTTTTCAAAAATACACCAAAACGAAATTATTTTAAGAAATTTACGTATAAAGCCCTTAAAAAAATTAACGGTCTAAAATTTCTGGCATCAAAGAAACATGGTATAAGGACAACTCATATATTCAGTAGTATCCTCAGCACATTTTATTACAGTGCATTAATAATTAAAAATTTCCCGGTCACCAAATTAAACGCCTGTAACACAATTCAAACAAAAGTTCTCCGAATTGTTCTGGGATTACAATTTGGTCCGAATATTATTCTGTTAAAATGTCTGACAAGAAATTTTCAGATAAAAATTAAACGTTTGGCGTTGCAGTTTTTAATCAAACAATATGCTAACCGCTTGTAGCGACACCTATTGATGGAAAATGAAGTAAGAATTGAACTACTTCTACTTTCACTGTTAGAAAGGGAATTTTCCCGCTAGAATAAAAATAGAACGTAGTAAGCGTTCGAAGTAGAATAAACATGTCGTAATTGTGAAAATTGATTATCGTCTTTTATTTTGCCGTCTGGATTTTAATAACACTACGCAACCTTTACAATACCGCCACATACTTGGTGACCCGTGAATTGTTTGCAAACAGTGAATTATTTACAAAATGAATGAATCTAATGAATCGGCGAAAAAAGATGAAGTAGCGCGGGTAAGTGTCAAAATACCTCCTTTTTGGGCTGAAAAACCAGAAATATGGTTCTTTCAAGTTGAAGCACAGTTTTCAATTTGTGGAATAACAGCCGAGGATACAAAATTCAACTACTTAGTTTCGCAATTAGAACCGAAGTTTGTTGAAAGTTTGTGGGACATTATAAGTGATGATAATAGAACAAAATATACCGCTGCTAAAGCACGTTTGCTGAATACATTTAAAGAAAGCGAAAATAAGCGTCTTCAGAGACTGCTGACAGGACTTGATTTGGGAGATCTTAAACCCAGTCAACTTTTACAAAAATGAGAAACCTGGCTACTGATGGAATAACTGATAAGGTACTAACAACATTATTTCTACAAAAAATGCCTGATTCCGTGCGGAATATTTTACTAGTTAGTGATGAAAAAATTGAAAAACTGGCATTAATGGCGGATCGTATTCTTGAAATGCAACCAAAACAAGAACTTTACCGCTTAAACAATAATGTTTCATCAGGATCAGATGCCATAACTGAGTTACGACAACAAATTGCATCTTTGGATAATAAACTTGAAAAACTGAGTGTCACAAGGAATTCTCGTTCCCAATCAAGAAACAGAACTCGATACTCTTCTTCTCATCGAAGTAAGTCTCGCAATCGCTATTATAATACTTCTGGCAAATATTGTTATTACCATTTTCGTTTTCGAGAAAAATGTTTTCCTGATAAATGCAAAGCTCCATGTGCATGGAAAAATAATCCTTCGGAAAACCCGAATCAGCAACAGAATTAACGGCAGACTCTGCTGCTGACAATACAACATATTGCCGTCAATACCGTCTATTTGTCAACGACAAAAAAACGGGTTTACGCTTTTTGGTTGATAGTGGAGCGGACGTAAGTCTTATTCCTTATACTTCTAAACACAAATTTATTAGTGACTATAAATTATATGCTGCAAATAATACTGCAATCGATACTTTTGGTACAGAAATTTTAAATCTTGATCTAGGTTTACGCCGAGAATTTCAATTCCCATTTATTGTGGCCAAAATTAGTAAACCTATACTAGGTGCAGATTTTTTAAATAAGTTCAATTTATTAATTGATATAAAGCATAAAAGATTAATTGATGGTGTAACTAACCTTGCAGTTTATGGTAACATTGCACCCATCTCTATTAATGAAAGTGTAAATACAACAAGCAGCTTATGTAAATATTCTGATTTATTTTCTATGTATCCCAATATAACAAAACCAAATTTTCTTGTTTCAAATGTTAAACATAATGTAAAACATCATATTGTAACTAAAGGACAACCTATAAATTGTAAAGCAAGACAATTAGATCCAAAACAGTTGGAAATAGCTAAAAGAGAATTTAAATATATGCTAGACAATAACATTATTAGTCCATCTAGCTCAGAATGGGCAAGTCCATTACATATAGTAACAAAGAAAGATGGTTCTTTTCGTCCATGTGGTGATTATAGAAGATTGAATGATTTAACTATACCTGATCGATATAACATACCTCGAATCCAGGATTTTCAACATATTTTAACTAATAAAACTATATTTTCTAAAATTGACATTACTAAAGCATATTATCACATTCCTGTAGCAGATGAAGATAAGGCAAAAACTGCCATCATCACACCTTTTGGACTTTATCAATTCAATGTGATGAGTTTTGGTCTCAAAAATGCCCCTGCAACATTTCAAAGGTTTATAAATGAAGTTCTTTATGGTCTAGACTTTGTGTTTCCATACTTAGATGATGTGTTGATCGCCTCTTCTTGCGAGGAAGAACATCGTTCACATCTTAAAATAGTTTTCCAGCGTTTAGATAAATATGGTCTACGGATTAATATTAGCAAATCAGTTTTGGGAGTACCTGTAATAGATTTTTTAGGCTATCAAATATCTGTGGAAGGTTCACAACCTCAACCTCAAAAGATCAAAGCTATCATAGAATATCCATTGCCAGAAACTATGCACGAATTACGTTCCTTCTTAGGAATGATCAATTTTTATCGTAATTATATAAATAATGCCGCAAAAACTCAAGCCCCTCTACATGAACTTTTGAAAGGATCTACAAAAAAAGATCGACGCAAAATACCATGGACCAATGAAACTAGACTCAAACTTGCATCAACTGTCAGAAAAATAAAATAACTAAACATACAAAATCAGAATATTCCCAATTTCAAGCACCAGATGAGAGATTTAGTGTCGTTCATATAGATTTAATTGGACCTTATTCACCTTCTAATGGATACACATACTGCTTGACGTGTATTGATCGGTTTACCTCTTGGATGGAAGTGGTACCGTTATCAAATATCACTGCAGAAAGTATAGCAAAAGCTTTTTATGAGCATTGGATTACCCGATTTGGTGTACCTACTTGTGTTATTACTGACAAAGGCACTCAATTTATTTCAGAACTATTTCGAAGTTTAGCTGCGCTATGTGGTGTTAAAGTAAACCATACGTCTTCTTACCATCCTCAGAGTAATGGAAAAGTTGAACGTCTTCACCGTACCTTGAAAACAGCTATTAGATGTCATAACAACGTTCGTTGGACGGACACATTACCAACGGTTCTTATGGGTTTGCGAGCTGCTCTACATGAGGACTCTAAGTATACCATAGCTGAAATGGTTTATGGAAAAACTATTAAATTACCAGGCGAATTCTTTGAAGAATCCAGATTGCCAATATCTGATGATAATTTCGTAAGCAATCTCCGAAAACAGATGGCCGACTTAAAACCATACCAATCCAAAAACAAATGTAAACAAAAGATATTCATTCCCAAAGATTTGTACACATGCTCACATGTATTTCTGCGAATTGACAGAGTTAAAAAACCATTAGAACCCCCCATATGAAGGACCCTATTTGGTATTGCAAAGATCCCCGAAAAACTTCCTTCTATCAATTAAAAATAAACAAGTTAATATTTCAGTGGATAGATTAAAACCGGCATATGTGTTACAACCTAATGAACTTCTGAATCCAACATTATCAAATGATCATACATCTCTGCCGAGTGAACAAACATTTATACCAAGTCAGCAAGTTGCACAACCAAATACAACAACACGTTGTGGAAGACAAGTAAAACTTCCTGTTCGTTTCAATGACATTATTGACTTTTCTTCAAATTTATAATTCATCCATTCCATTTTAAAAATTAACTTGATTTATGTATGTAAATGTTTATATTTAATTGTATTTGTAATTATTTTGTGCAATTTCAATTTGTATCAATGTGTATTTGTTCGCTATTATTTGTATTGATATATTAATTCGTCTACCATTTTCAAAGTAACGTAACTTTGTTACTGGTAGGGGAGTGATGTAGCGACACCTATTGATGGAAAATGAAGTAAGAATTGAACTACTTCTACTTTCACTGTTAAAAGGGAATTTTCCCGCTAGAATAAAAATAGAACGTAGTAAGCGTTCGAAGTAGAATAAACATGTCGTAATTGTGGAAATTGATTATCGTCTTTTATTTTGCCGTCTGGATTTTAATAACACTACGCAACCTTTACAATACCGCCACACGCTCTTTCTCCCCTTTGATGGTAAATAATACATTGCAGTTACTTGACAAAGATGAAAACACTCTTAAAAACACTCTACAAAATTATAATTGCTCACCAGAACACCTCTTAACCTTGCCAATTGTGCCACGGCATGATCCTTCCTTGTGTAAAATTTTCCTTCAGAAGTTCAGTTTCCAAAATAAAGCAAACCCAGTTTCACTTATAGTCAATGATTTTTCAGATTGTATAAAAAGATTTTTCTCTGATCACTATATCATAGCCACTGATGCCTCAAAAAGTCACGTTTCAACTTCAATCGCCGGCATTTCTAGCAATCAAAGTTTTTCATATCGCATTAACCCAATAAACTCTGTTTTCACAGCAGAGGTTTTGGCAATCTGTGTCGCCATAGATGAACTAGTTATTGTTGACAAGGACATTTTAATACTTTCTGACAGTTTTTCGGCTCTTAATTCACTTAAAAATATTAACATTCATTCTACCTATGTTATTCAAAGACTTGCTTCCAAACTTTTTGTTAGACAAACTTTTAATCAACATATCACTTTTTTATGGGTTCCTGGTCATTCAGGAATTTTATGGAATGAAAAAGCGGATTCTCTCGCAAAGAATACCACGGAACTCTCGCAATTTATTGAATGGATATCCCCGGAAGATGTCATTGCACACCTGAAAAACCAATCCTACCTAATCCCGGAAACCAATTACTTTAGCAGTAAATATTATGATTTGATAGGAAACTTTCCAGACATTGTAACTCTCACAAAATGGACACAGAATAGAAGACAGGATATACTGATTGCTCGTATCATCAGCAGAATGATCATTACTCCCGCCCTGTTAAATAGATTCAACTTAGATTCCAATCCTTTCTGTAACAGCTGTAATGAAATAAATGATCTTTTACACATTCTTTTAAGATGCAGAAAATATTCCACCTCCAGATTACATCTTTGGCAAAACTTGAATATCGATGAAAATAATATCACATTCAAAGCTTTTTTATCTAAAATTCTTGATTGCAAAAAAAATCTGACTTTATTTCTCCAATCTCTTAAACATTTTGATATTTATTAGCTGCACTTCTCTCGGCACTCAGGGGATACGATTAATCCCTGTTTTTGTTCGCGCCAATTTCCTTCCTGAGCGGAAAATAAATCTCGCATCCTTTTTAGTGACGTATCAATAGGGAAAATGAACTGTTTCCATATCGTGTTTAGGGGATTATAGTCCTTGTTGCTTCGCATCCCCTTATACTCCTTCGATTCAAGATTCAAGCGTTGATAGAAAAGTAAACAAGAACGAATATATGTATTTATTTTTTGTGAGTATGTTTTTCAAAAGCGAACATTAGCAGATTATTTGTTGTTTCAACTTATTTTGAATTGAAAATAGTTAATTAAAATTGAAGCTATTTCAAAATAATTTGTTTTTATTTTCCAAATGTCTTCATCAGCTTTGGATTTCACTTCAGACCTGTTTGATCCAGTTAAAGCCTTATCCAGTAATAAAGTATCTTTACCATTTCCAAAAGCTAAAACTTACAATAACATTGCAGAATACTTTTCGCACAAATGTCTGAAGCAACAACGGGTTCCTACAACTACTAAAATTAAAGTAGAACCTCGTGAACGAAACTATGAATGGTATTATGATACATTGCAGTTAAGCCAATCTCAGAGGGCTCGCATCAGACGTTTTAAAAAAATTAAACGCCGAAAAGGCAAAAAGCCAGTAAGTATAGTAACTATACCTTGTGAACCCTTACGGTCTAATAGAATTACCAAATGTCAGTCAGATTTCAAAGATTATTGTCGTAGAAAATATCCATATTTAAATAATGTATCAGCTTCACAAGATATGAGTTGGTCATATGTCCAACAGATGGCCCAAACCGATTCAGTTTTGGGTGAAAACCAACTTGAATCAGTGCCAGCATCTTTTATAAAATCTGAGCTATTTGATTCTGTGCCTACTTCAATCATAAAAACTGAACCAATTGATTCTGTGTCTACTTCAATCATAAAAACAGAACCAGATTCTATGTCTACCCCAGTCATTAAAGCGGAACCATTTAACTCTGTGTCAACTTCAATAATAAAAACTGAATTATCTGATACATCTTTTACCTCAGGGACAAAGGCTGAACCAACTGAGCCAGTAAGTGAAACTTTTTCTGGATTAGAAATTTTAAAACCTGGACAAGTGGAACTATGTACATTATCACCTATGGAAAATACTGATAATGAAATACATTTTGAAAAGGCCTGCTCTTTAGAAAATCAGTGTAAATCATCTACCATGACAGAAGACTTTGAAAATCAACCAGTAGTATCATATTCAAAGGAACAAATAAATAAAAATTCTAAACAGTCTGCTACATTTTATAAAGGAAAAGTGTCTATATCCTCAGTTACTGACAAAACTGAATCGTCAAATTATACAGTAGTAAAGAATTCATGTGTAAGAGGATTGCATTGTAAAACTAAGAAAAGAAAAAAGAAAACTATTGATTCCATAAATACCTGCAAAGCATCTTCTATGTCAACTGTTAGTATAGGAAATAAACTATTAACTTCTCTTCCGAATGAAGAGAAACAGATAAATAAGCATTCAACTAAGCCTTGCAAAATCAAATTTAAAGACAAACAGTTGATTAAAAAAAAATGCCATCCAGATGACCTTACACTACTTCCTGTTTCTTCAATGGTTCCAAATGATGAGTTCAAACTTACTGCAAATGAACTTGTTCATTGCCAGAAAAGAAAATATGTTCAGAACAAGAAGGAAATTGGAGATAGGACGGAATCTTGGCCAATATATCAAGATAATAATGAGTTACAAGTAACAAAAACTTCAGACATAAAATTGATGAAAATCAAAAATTTATCTGATCAGAAAAACAAATGTCAACATTTGAGTGTTTCAGATTGTGAGTCACCTAAAACATCTTCACAAGATGAAATAATGGAAGCAAAACTTTCAAATTGTAAGGAAAATTCAGTTTCTTCTTACAGTCACCAATTAAAATCTACTTCAACTAAAAAGCAAGATTCTGCTCTGAAGTCTCAGGAAAATGTATTACATCGCAATAATCTGTCTGCTTCATGTAAAACTGAATGTAATTTACATAAAAGGGAATCTGACGATCTAAAAAAAGATACAGATAATTTATCATTAGAAAACCCACCAGTATTAAATCATTGTACATGCAATTCTGCTGTTCCATTTTCAAATCAATGCTCCTGTGGTTATTACTCAAATGCTGCTGAAAAACTCCGGAAATTTAAGATTCCTCGTAAAAAAAAATAAATTGAATAAAAATAAATTTGCTGTGTATATTCATTTTATATTGCTATTGCTTTTTTTTTTTTTACTATATCTATTAATATTTCTCATCAATACAAAGAATTCTTTGTTTAAAATATAGTTTTTAGTTTTGTGCACCGTTTGTTTATATATTTATCAAAAAAATCACTTAAAAATTTACTTCTTGTACTATATAAATTCTATAATAATATATATTTTATTTGTTAGTCATTCAAAAAGAGACAAGCTTATAGATCAGTTGTAGCGATGGATATTTTTACTGAAACCGTCAAATAATACATGTATTTTATGTGTTGTACTAATAAATATCTATTCAAATAAGTGTTGCTGATATTTATAGCTGTTGTTATCATGTCCATGGATTTAAAATATTATTACTAAAGTCAGATCAAGTCAAAAGTCTTCATGATAGCGGCCGCTAGCAACGGCACCGCTTCACTATACAGAACTTCTCTTAAGTAGGCCTCGATTGGCACCATACCCAATTGCAATATATGGGGAGTGAGTGCTGAGCACTCTAGAATGTGCTTAGGTGTTAGGAAAGCATTGTGGAAATTTTTGCAGGGGATGTATTTACTGGTCTTGTCTTGGAGAATATATTTATAGCTTTATAATATTTATTATTATTTTAAGTTAAATGTAAATAATTTATTATGTAGTTAATTTAGGGGCAATTAGTATTATAAAAATACGTAAAATTTTTGAATTTATAATTTCTTATTAGTTTATTTATTTTGAAATTGTTAGTCATAATTTAGACTTTTTATTTGCCAACATTGTACTATTCACAAACATGTTTGTGTGCATATGAATTTCATCTGTGGTTTTATCATGTTTGTAAAACTATCAGCATTTATTACTTTTATATTTTTAACTTAAAAATAAATTTATAAGAATGGCTTGATATAAGATTTATAAGAATGGCTTGGCAACTTATATAATATTTTATATAAGTTGTTTAATAAATAAAAAATGATATTTATAAATTCATATAAAGTGAAATAATTTTTTTTTAAATTCAAGTTATAGTCAAAACTTTAAATATTCTAGTGTATGAATAATTGTGAGTTTTGCCTGTATCACTTTCAAATAACATAGCTAGTATGCAAATTATTGAATTATGCATTAGTATATCTTTTCTTTAACTATATCAAACAATCATCATGTCAAGTTTAAACTTGATATTTCATTTGTACATGAAGTTTAAATGTTAACTAAATGATAAAACAAAATATGATTGAAACATAGAAATTTTATTTTGTGCCATTTTTATTGGGTTTTAATAACTCTTTGTTACATATGAGTAGACATTAATAAAATTTCCAGTTGAATATTATCTGCAAAATATGGCATCCAGCTATTTGAAGCCAAAATATATAATTATTCAATTAAAAATTTTTTCTTCTTTTTTTTATAAAATGAATTTTAAAATGTATATATTTATTTTAAATGATTGTGAGTATTTTGATCTGAAAAATTAAATTTATAGATAATGCTTTTTAATATTACTTTTTTATATAGTTTTGAAGACACTTAAAAATAAAAAGGGGTGTGCTAGTTCCATGTATTAACATATAAACAAATGGCATGTAAATGGGCAATGGAACCCTAATCGTTGTAAAATTATAGATTTTATGGAATGAAATAAATGCAAATTCTTCAAATGAAAAGAATTAGAACAGATTCATTAAAAGACGTTTTTCTTATAAATATGTACATCAGTAAAAAAAAGCTTAATTTAAAAGGTATTGTTACATCTATAAATATATGTAGGGTTATTCTTGCCAATGTAACAATTTGATATAATAGTATTAGATTTGTATATTTTCAAACATAACTATCCTTATTAAATCAAATAAATAGTTTTATAGGTTTTAATTATTTTATAGGTTTTAAGAATTAGAACAGATTCATTAAAAGACGTTTTTCTTATAAATATGTACATCAGTAAAAAAAAGCTTAATTTAAAAGGTATTGTTACATCTATAAATATATGTAGGGTTATTCTTGCCAATTTAACAATTTGATATAATAGTATTAGATTTGTATATTTTCAAACATAACTATCCTTATTAAATCAAATATTTTTATAGGTTTTAATAAAACTATAAAATAGTTTATTTCATTATGGACAAATTAGAATTCTTCAATGGATGATCTGATTTTTGCCTCTGTCAATGAATTTAATTTTATATAAATGCAAGGGGAATACCACTTGATAGTATATCATTTTACCATCAGTTTTGAAAAAATACATTGTTATTTTTCTTCTTTTGAATTTTGCAGGTAGATAAAGTTTGATGTTTAAAAACAATTATTAAATTAATAGTAGTAGTGCATTTGTAACTTGTACAACTTACTTTTGCCATTCATATTAAAATTTTATTATGTAGATAGAAAAAACTTGATATATTAAAAAAAAAGTATTTAAGAAATATGATTGATAAATGTATATTATTTGTTACAATTGAAAAAAAGATTTCATTTTTTTTATATGTTTAGTTTTATTTATTTATTTTTTAAGAGTTAACTTTTTCTTGAAATCCAAATATCATAAATGCCAGAAATTAGAATATAACTATAACAATTATTACAGCTACAATTCATGTTTTAGGTGCCACTAAAACAGCACATATAGATTCTTTGTTGATGATTTGGTTTGTGCATGTGAGGGCTAAACAGACCGGGGCCTACAGTTTAAAGTGGATTCCAAACCACTTCAAACATTCATGGCACCACCGGGACTCGAACCCGAAACCTGTGGTACCGAGCGCCTTTGTTGATAAGAAGAATAAGGTATCAATTGTCGTGGTCTTCTGGTAGATATTGTAACTAGTATTATTACCAGATTAATTGGGCTGACAACTACTTCATATCAAACAACTGACATTAGGATTTCGTGTTTAGTATGTAATTTCGTTAAGTGTGAACAATATGTTTTGAAAATGTCAAATTATGTACTGAAAACAAAAATTTATTGTATTGTACAAAGACATTGTACTGAAAACAAAGTTTCACTTTTCTGCTTTGAATAAAAGGAAAATGCAGTTGAAGCACATCAAATTCTTATGAATGCTTACAAGGACCATGCACCAGCTGAAAGAACTGTCAAAATGGTTTAAACTATTCAGTAAGAGAATCCCCTGGTGAATCATGAAATACCATTACAGTTGAATATTACTGCAGGAGTGGAAAATATGCGTCAAAATTCATCTTTTGCTACATTCTGATATTAAAACGACAGATTTCTGCTCCAAAAATGAGATATTTCCTTTATTTTGATTTACTAAACTAGGAAAATTGTCTAATATGAATGAGCTTATCTTTAGGGTTCACTTAAGATCGTTTTTAGAGGGGGTAAGAATTTTGCCTTGACGTTTCCGCTGGCGATAGAATTTACTGGTTACGCCAATATTCGTCATAAGGTGGAAATTGTTTGATCGATTCGAGTCTATATCGTGGCGCCATCTATTGTTCTTTATAGGAACAAATACTATA
Organism: Caerostris darwini; assembly: GCA_021605075.1. Classification (NCBI taxonomy): domain Eukaryota; kingdom Metazoa; phylum Arthropoda; class Arachnida; order Araneae; family Araneidae; genus Caerostris; species Caerostris darwini. Next base: position 75,089 of record BPLQ01003580.1, read on the forward strand.
AATAATTTGTTTGTGAACATATACTACTAAATATTTCTACAATAATTATTTCAAATAAATGTATTAAATTTAAATTAATTTCAAATTTTATTAGTATTTTATATTTGTAAATTATTCATCAGCATGCATAATTTTTTTTTATTTTCTAACTAATGTTTTATTTTTCCCTCTTTTATTTATAATCTTGTTAAATATCCAAATTTCAAAATGATTTTAATTTTAATTATAATTTACTAATTAGCTCTAATCTGTCATTTGAAGTATTAATGTGATTTTTTATTTCTCATTTATTACTTGAAATGAATTTCCTAAGCACATTTGTTTTCCACAGAAAATCTACCCTTATATTTAGAAATATTAAAATTCTTAAAAATAAGATTTGTTATATAATATTTAAAAACATTGATGACATATATCCATTATTTACCTATACATAATTATTGTTCATTCTCCTTATACATGGCGTATTGGATTTTTTTGTGCTGCATTTTGTATTTTTTCAAAAAGTGGACACATATAATTTTAGATTTCATTTTAAATATAAAAAAAACCAATGCTACTTTTACTTATACAAAATACATCTAAGTACTTTTTTTTACTCAATCGAAACTCGTATGTTATTTGTTATTTTAATAATTCTTTTATGAAATTTTATATATATTTTTTAAGAAAAATTGTTAGCCTTTAGAAAATATAAAAAGTATTAATAAATACATTCATTCTTTACTGAAATGTATCATTTATTCATATATATTAAATAAAAAAATCATTTTATTATTATTGTCTGTAGCCTATCTTCAAGCTATACGGGCCACCTGGGCAATGCTAAATGAATAACAGCGGTGTAGCCCTTGCTTATGGCATAAAAATTGTCTCTATATTGCCAGCTGCATTAGAACAACTACATTAGTTTCATATTGACTTTCGAATATCATACGAAATGATTGAGTTTAATTTAATTTCTATACAAATCATGCAATTTTATTTCATATCAATTAAATGATTGCTAAATAATATAAAATTAATTTGTATATGCCTTAGTCTGAAGAATTGTTGATGAAAAAATATACTGCTATGAAACCACACACACAGAGAGAGAAAGCTACTACAAAAATGTAATTTGTCATGTTTACGAAACCACAGAAAGCTGCTACAAAATGCCCTGCTATAAAAATACTTTTTCGATTTTTCACCCCTGATTATGGACTAAAAATGGTTTTGTCTGAAGTCCTACCCTACCCGTCATATTCTCCAGATGTCGTTCCTTCTGATTACCACTTGTTTCTATCAATGATGTATGATCTCTCTCAGTAGCACTTCCATTTATTGGAAATGGTCAAAAATTGATTTGATTTGCAGATAACATCAAAAGACGGAGAATTTTTTCTATAAGTTTATTATCATATAATTAATTAAAAAATAAAAATTGTTCAAATATCAGGAAAAATTTTGAAGTTTTACAATCATAAGTTCATTCATTAATGAAATTATTTAATACTTATTCCATTACAGTTAGGCATTCAAATACTACTTTCTGATAGTCATTGACTTAGGATTTAAAAAATTATTAAAAATATTTTCTATTAGTAAATTGATATAGAAACAATATTTAATCTAAAATCAAATTATTACCATTATCGAAGAATTAAAATATCACAAAACTGCTGAAGTAACTTTTGGTTATTGCAATATGCATTTTTTTTCATTCTTTTATTTGTAGATATGGAAAATAAACAATTAATAATGTAAATTTTTAATAGCTTTAAACTAAATAGAAACTTAATCTATGGAAATATTAAATAAAAAATTTATATAAAAAAAATTAATTAATTAATGAATGGAGATGACAGACAAAATCATCTTGTGTACATCGTTCAAAAAATTAACTATTTGTACAATAACTAATTAATAATATATGCCACCCACAATTCAGCCTATTTAAATGTTAATAAAACACGGAAGATTTAAAACTGAAATAAAGCATTACATGAATTATAAAAAAATTTATTTCATTCATTACTTATTACAGAAACAGATAAAATGAATATTAAATAACAGCACCAATTCAATTCCTTTTTTATCAATTTATTACATAACACAAAATTTTAAACAATCGACAACAGTGACAAAGACTAAAAATAGAAAAATGACAATATACGAAACTTTACTGAATTTGATGCATTTGTAACAAAAAGATGTAAAATATGAGCAATTTTGGGTCTTTAAAAAGCAGTTCTCATTTAAAAATATTTTTTAATTATAAATAATTAAAAAAATTACAATATATCATATATGCATTAAACATATTTATTATGAGCAAAAAATAAAAAAATCTAATAAAAAAACATAGCAAATACAAAAAAGAATGCCACTAATTAAAATGATACTTTAAAATAATAATATATATGTATTAGAAACATTAATCCTACCCTATTTTTTTTTTTTTTTTTTTTTTTTCATACAACTTAAGACAGAATTATGTAATGAATTTTCTTTTGCTTAGAAATTAAGCAAATATAGGTATATTTGATTAATTTCTAATTCAAACGTCAAACAATATTTTTATATGGCACAGAAAATATTATGTAAATCTCCTAAAAATCTTAGATTAAAAAAAATAATAAGGCACTTCGTTAACAATATTTCAAACATCTGGTACTTACATAAAAACATTCACATAAATATTTCTAGGAATTTATTAAGAAATATTGCAAACCTTGATTACCAATGCTTTTATTTTTCAGGTCATTTGTTATTATAAAAAGATTTCATTGTTAAGCAAGACTGCCTTATTTCTGCTATTCATTCCACATGAAGTTATTAAAAGTACTTGATTCACATTTGTGTTACTCACATGAAAATATCCTCATAGTCATTTAGTTAGAGCAACAATAAAACAGGTGCCGAAGCCTTGAAATCTATCATATAAGTAGAGATAAACATCATCATAGAGATCTCTTCCTTATAATTGCTAGACTTTTAATTATATAAATAATTATGCCATGGTTCTTCATGTATGCAAGTTTCATCTGCAGATATTAGATTTTATAAACATTAAGGATCTCATATTTTTGCATAACCTATTTAGTGAAAAACATAAGTAAACTAAAATAAATTGATTTCAATAATTTTTCTGGAAAAAAATTCCCAAATAATTTATTTTTAACAAAAAGATTTTAGATTCAATGTTTATCAACCAAAGCAATATGTATTAAAACTCAAATTTTAGGAATTTTTTTTCATAGCATCACATGCAATACTTTCCCATGCTGATATGTTTCAATTTCAAAACTGATTTTTAAATAAGAAGGAATGATAGTAATTATGTAAGTACCAAAATAAAAACATTTAAAAATTTAACAACAATCTGGAAATTCCAGACTAACAAGTTCACAGTAAAATTTTATACATACAAGAACAATAAGCCTCAGCAACAATTAGCATTTTACAGTAAACATTTTAAAAATTGTCATATAATAAAAACTTCAGGTGTGGTATTTACATAATTAAAGATTAAACTTCAATGAGCATTTCTTAAAATATCACAGTAAAAGCTGGCGGGATAATAATTATAAGTCACAATATTTAAGAGATCAAATGTTTAAAACTAGTAAACAAAAACGAATTCATTAACTATGAAAAGAACAACATTTTCAAGAATTTTTATATAAACTAAATTGTATATTTAATACAATTTTCAAAGAAAAAAAAATTAATGTTTAATTGTCATATGGATTGAGATTTAAATAAATGTTAAAAAATAAAATATTTCTACAATATTTCATTTTGTTTTTACAGAACAGCCTATTTTTTAATTAATGTGTCAGCAAAATTCAATAATACAATACAGAAAGAAGATCTTCAACATTTTTATTACATAAAAAATGATAAAAAAATTATCAATAAAAAATAATAAATTCACCATAACAAAGTGAATACTGTAAATTGAAATAAATCTATTTATTGGCAAGATTTATTCATTGATTAAAAAAAATATAAAGAAATAAAACATAATGATTGATATAAAACTATTTAAGTTGTTATGAAATGTGTAAGAAATTATATAAAAAAATCCAACAATATAAACCTAAAATCATATTTATAGAGTGTATACATACGATTAAATTACAAATTACTTGAACTTAAAAAAATCAATTTTATAAAAAAAATTCAAAAATTGTGCAGGTTCATTAAAAACCTAAAATATGGATTTATTTACAAAACTATAATAATAAAAATGAATATTGTGAATATCATTCATATTTTAGCTATGAATAAGTCGATATAATTTATGGGTAAAATATGAAAATTTCTAAATTTTGAATTAATTGTTTTAAACAGAAAATAATTTTTAAAATTTTGGATATAAATCAAAAATAAAATACTGTATCACACAATTTTTTTTTAGCACTTAACATTTTTTAGGCACTTAATTAACACAGTCTTTTTTCTTTTTTGCAACTGAAAACTACATCTCTCTTATATAATCTGTCTAACATTTAAGATAGGATTTATATAAGAGAGATCAATGACAGTTTACTTTAAAGGACCGCTATATTTTTAAAATTAAAGGGTTTACACACATACAGAACCTATTTTTGAGATTTTATGATATGCAAGAATTGCATACACTAATATTATAGAAGTTAGATGTTAATTAGAATTATAATTAACTTTTATTCTACATAAGTTACATGAAACTAGTATAAAAATTGAGCTAATTTTTATTATTCAAGTACATGGAACATTCTTAAAATAGGAAATTCTAAAGTTTTACTCAAAAGAAAACAATTTTTTAACAGTATTTCCAGATTACTACCTTTATGTGAAATTAATTTAGAAGATCATTTTATCATTTTTAGTATGTACAAGTTTGTATTGAATATTACAATTAAAATATTGAAATTATCAGATGCCCAAATACTAGGACGGACATTAGAAGAACTAGGCAATAATATTGTGTGCAGAAGTTGACCCCGTCTACACCACAATTTGATGTCGTTTGAAATGGACAAAAACAAAGGTTCATTAGGAGAATCATTTTTAGGTGCTGTCATGATTCTATGTACAATAGATTCATGAGGATTTTCCAATTTTGTTAATACTTGTTTTCCACTAAAATGACAGAACTGAAAAAAATAAAAATAATAATAATAAGAAACATTATATATATATATTATACAATCCACATTCTTTCCTTTTTCAATTGACACAAATTTGGAGCTGCTAAGTTAATCTTGATTTCAATATTTTTCCAATATTAATGCTTTTATTTTTAATGAAAACAAAAATTAAAGAATTCTTCAAAATATTAAGCATTATTTACTTTAACTCATCTCTAACTCTCTTTAATTTATCATATTCATATTTATGTAGAAAAAGTAATATATAAATTGCAGAAAAAGTATAAAATAAGCATCTACTTTCACTTATCAGATTATTTTAATAAACTTTCACATACTTATAATTAAATGTCCATTTTATTTATTGGAATAGTAAGAGATTTGAACTTTCAATAATTTTTAATAAATAAAAGTTGGCAATCTACATTCATTTGCGAATTAGTAACTACTTATACTAGCAAGAGCACATTATTACTACACTCGGTGATAGTGCACAGTGACTAGTGTATAAGAAGGAAATGGTTTCATTCTTAGTGGTGATGATGTGTGTTACAGCTACTATTTTGAAGAATAAGTTAACTTTTTTGACTATCATGTTTGTCTGATTTTTTTTTTAAAAACATTAATAAATGAATGCAAGGTAATTAAGTTATAAGGTAAGATAAGGGCAAGGTAGTGATATAAGTAATAACATTAATTATAGTTTCCCTTTTAGGTATATTAGAGTGAATTTAATTCTGCAATGTTAAAGGAAAAGGTTAAAAGCACTTAACATTAAAAACAATTATACATACATATTAAATTGGAATTTTCTTCAAAATTTTGTGCTTCATAGCATAGACAATCCTCCCATTAACATTCTTTTAATTGCTTGATAGATATGAACTCCATACATTAAGGAATATTTACATTCTTTATATAACACATAAAAACTTAAAATTACATTAATGTATTTAATTTACTAAGAAGTGATTAATAAGTTAATAAATTAAATATATATCGTACCAAAAACTAATGCACAATTATTATTACAATATTTATGGCATCTTATAATTTAAAAAGTACAACAAGAGGAGACTTTATTCAAGATGATTTTTTTGGCTTTTTTAAGTTTGGAATTTCTCTATTGATTCAAATTCCAACTTTATGTGAGAAAATTTTTAATGAATAGATTTTTCTTTTGTTTGTGACTTTTTATTAGTAAGTGTTAATACACAAAATTAAAATTACAATTTATAAGTAATAACACCTTTTTCAAAAAAAAGTTCCCCTCCCCCTTTTGTCCTAAATCCTACAACAAACAGTACAAGAGCATTACAATCCTAAAAACTACAGAGTCATTTTACACACACAAATTGCTGCACTTACTCATTTCAATAATATGTATTATTTTAAAGTTGATTAAGGTGTTCAAAATTTTGAGTTTTTATAAATATGCCTAGATCTTTTTCTTGCTTCCATTTTTAAGACAAGATATAAATAATCTTAAATCTTTTCAAAGATATTTTTTTTTATCTAAGCCAAGTTTTATTAGAGTGATCTGTAATCATTTCATATTTGTTTCAGGATAAAAAAAAAAAAAAAAAGCAACAACAATGGCGAATTTATCTAAGTTTGCAACTTCAATTTCATTCAAGTTTCACATACAAATAGTTAAAAAATATATTCTATTACTTGATAGAAAAATCTTGATTAGTCAATCACAGGAATTTTTTTTATTAATGAATTTAATTTTTTTCTCCAAATTTAAAAAAAAAAAAGTATTTTTTGTTGCATGCATAAGTAAAATTTATAGTATCCTGTTTGAATAAAATTTTTTTCCAAAATCCCCTACATAATTGCTTAGAATATGAATTTATAATTAATCAGAACAATCACCTAAATAAAAATAAGCACCTTTCCCAAAATCCAATTTTAAATGAAAGGAATGAACAATTAACAAATGAATTTTAAGTGAATTTTTAAACACTTAACTTATAAAAAAATCATAACACATTACTAGATTATCATTTTTATTTTAATTGAAAAAGTATAAAACTTTGTTTCAGATTGTCATATTTTTTCCTCCGTCACAATTTTACCCTTTTTTTTTTTTTTAAATTTGAAACCAATGTTTTCAAAAGCTATGAACTTTTAAAAATTTATTTGGGAACTTTAATTGCCTCCAATTTAAATAATAACATAAAGAAAAATGGAATATTTACAAACCCTTCCTGTTGTTTTGTTAATGATAAAAAAAAAAAGACCTACTGTGCTAATGAAAGGTGCAATACAATATTTTCTAGTCAATAGCAGATAGGTATTAGATTACATAAATACATGAATTTAGTAGGGAATTCTGAAACTAATCATACATACGGATTTCAATTGTGCACACATAAAATATAACCATTTCAATATGGCAGGCAAAAAATGTTGAACATTATTGCCAAAAGATGTATAGACTCCATTCCTTTAAATTTAAATTTTAAATAAAATTTCAGGACACCCTTTTTAAAATTATTCTTTTAATGTTATTAAGAAAAACACAGAAACCTTATTGATTTTATAAAGCATTTAAAGATTCTTCTGATCCATAACCTAATTATCAGCAAGTTCTCTTTTGTATTTCATAATTAAAAATTATATCCTTCATTTTCCGGAATCTCTCAAAACACATGCAGCTTATTATAAAGGAACGTATGTTATTATAAAGGTGTATATGTTAGTCAAAATCTGAAGACTTTTATCACAAAGTGGCCAATGTTGTTAATAAAACAACTAGACCAAAGCTCTAAACTCCTTTCGTTTTTCGGGCTTTGACCAGGTTTTTGGAGCCCTTTTATAATGTGGCAAGACATTGAATAACATTAATAAAGGTTAAATACAAAATTTATACAAATATTGCTTATATTATGGGATAGTTCCCAGAACTTAAAATGAGACTTTTCTTTTTATCACAAAATGAAATTCTCCATTTCCTTTCGACAAGCTACATTACCTAAAAATGGGCTGAGTAGCCAGGGCTATGAAGTTGACTTCTTAATCAAGAATTGCTCAGTTCATGATTTTGAACTTCAAACTTTATTAATAAATGTCAAACTTGATTAATTTTTCTTTTATAATGATCATGAATAAATTTAGGTTATGCCCAAGTATACATTATTTAACTCTGTCAATAAAACTACACCTGATGATTCACTCGACTCACACACTATGACCCACATTCCAAACAAATAATTATAATTAATAATAATTTTAATTACCTGCTATATAGAACAAAATCATTTATAGAACAATATGAAGGGGAAAAAAATCCCATGAATAGCCCATTAAAATTTTCTATTAAGTATCAGAACATATTTTCAGCTACTCATATAAGAAATTTGAAAAAAACTGAAAGTGCAACTTAGAGAAACTCACTGTTTAAGTTACAAGTTTATTACTAAATAATAACAAAAGGAAGTTCTAATAAAATTATGTGCTTTAAACTAGGTTTAAATATATAATTTTAAATCAACACAAAATTTCTATTAATAAAATAACTTTTATTAAAATTACTGATTGAAGGAAATACAGCCTGTTTAAATTAACATGGAATGATACATGAAAAATTCAACTATCTATTCGCAAACTAGCTGAATACAAGTTTCAGTATGTTAAAAAAAATTCAATACAATTTATTCCATTTTGTATACATGTAAAACATAATTTATAATCCAGTTTTTGAATGTACAAAATGGTCAGCTGACAAGAAGATTTGTGAGATGTATCGGGAGCAGATAAGTACCTAAATTTTAAGGAACCAATAAAAAATGTGCAAGACAAATGTAAAAAAATTTTTTTCCTAATTAAAGTATTAATTCCTTTTACAAATTAAAAGAAATTTTCCCTATTATTCCAGCCCACACATTGTCTAATTTTCATCTGTTTTTGTCCTACAACCTTTCATTGATAGTCATGTCAGATGACACCATACTTCAATGAAGGGATAAAATAGTTAATGGCGTGTTACTACAGTGTCTAAGAAATGATGAAAACTATGTAACAGTAATACACAATCATATAACAGAAATCTTTCAATTGTAGTACATTTGCTGTTTTTTAAACTTGTAAATGAGAATTACTTTGCATACCTCAAAAAAAAAAAAAAAAAAAAAAAAAAAAAAAGGAAGACACTCACCACAATTTTCCCATTATCTAGCCCAGCTATCAAAACTTCACTGGAATGAAGAAACTTACAGCATCGGACACAGATATTCTCTTCTTCCATGGGAAATGATTTTACTGATTGTCCATTTTCAGCTCTCCATACCTGAAGATTTAAAGATAAATAAGTAATAAATAAATAAGTATTTTAATAATATTTTTTAAAATCAGTATTCTTGAGTTAGTAAGAATACAAGGGTAAGTTCTCAGCCTGACAATGAAAGACTGTGCCTTTCTGTTAAAAAATGATTTAATTTTTCTACATAATCTCCCTTGACTTCAACACCTTGGTCTAACGTTCCTCCAACATCAGTATTCCTTCCCGGAAGAGAGTCTGGAAGGTTGTGAAATATTCATCTACGGCCCCCTCGACTTCTTAATTGGATGCTTCCCAGAAAAAATTTTCTTCAAGTTTGGGAACAAATGAAAGACTGAGGATGCCAAATCAGGAGAATAGGGGTATGGCCGAGCAAATCGTACCCCAAATCCAGCAGTTTTCCCATCGCCAACGCACCCTTGTGCGTTGTCCTGGTGAAAGAAGACATTTTTTCCTTCAATCCAAGCCTCTTCTCGCAAATTTTGACATCCAGCTGGCCAAGAAAGTTGGAGTAATATTCACCTGTAATTGCTTTGCCTTTTGCAAAGGTAATCAATTAACAGGATCCCTATCGCATCTCAAAATACGCTGGCCATGACCTTTCCGGCAGATGCGATCGACTTCGCTTTCTTTAACGCTGAACCACCCACTACTTGGACAGCTATTTTGTTTCTGGCGTGTTCTGGTGGTTCTGGCGTGTATGGTGACAAATCGCCGCATAAAATTGGTCGGACCCCTATTGAATTAGTCCAAAGGTTTCTGTGAAAATCGTAGAAAAAAAAAGTGGAATTGACTTTTAACTTTTTTTTTTATATATTACTTGTTTCATTTTTGAGTAATAATTTTTGAACTTGTTTTTGTTTGGCAACTAGACACACATAATTTTTAAGCACTGTAGTTTAGTGAAAAATCCCTGTACTGCCACAGGAAAAGTAATAAAGTACTTCTGCTCTAGATTTATGCTTTTGATGTAAATGCATGTAGTTTTAAGAAAAAAAAAAAAAAAAAAAAAAAAAAAGCAAATTAAGTTAAATTAAAGTTATCTGACTTTTCCTTAAGTAGTAATCATTCAGATATATTGAAAATAGCAAAATATATTCTGGACAACAGCAACAATAAACTAAATAAAAAAGAATTAATGAAGTAATTTGCACTTTACAGAACACCTTGAAAATGCTTTATCTAATATTTATACTCCTAGTCAATAATCATTAACATTATAATTTTAACTAAATTTAGAATTTCAATTTTAGAACATATACATCTCAAATTGAACAGAATAAAACAATGACACCTATTTTCATTCCATCATTTCTTTTATTTAACAATTATTTCTAAAATTTGAAAAAAAAAAAAAAAAAAAAAAAAAATTATCACATCATGTTAATATTATTAATACATGGGTTTCCATCACAAGCTGTATTCAATATTATTCTTAAATTAATTAATTTCATTTTGCATATAAAATATATTTCTAACATAAGCAAATGAAATTTATAATAATGTAATTTATTAATTGTCATTTTAGTAATACACTCAATAAGGAACATTGAGAAATTTATAATTGGATATAAAATTATTTTGTAAATATATACATATATATATAGTTGTGACAAAAATATGTTTCACATTCCCATAAAATAACTAATAATCAATATTCTCCATAATTATTGTAAATTATATTATCGCACTATCTTGCAATTTAATATCAATGAAGAATCAGCATTGTTCAAATGAGAGGATGCTTTCAGTACAACACATTGTATTTGAAGTTATAAAAAAATGTACTAAATGAAAATTTCCTAGACCCATTAAAATTCAGATCTTGGACATTATGTGAATATATCAAGAGCATTGTGTAAAAATTACAGATTTTTACTATGTAAGAGCTAAGATCCCATCAATTAATGCTATTCTTTTAAAAGATATTTCTAAAAATATTAAACATATCTTAACATTTTAACAGTAATCATAAATTTTAAGATCAGATCTTAATATCTATTTTTTCATGATCATATTAAAATAGCCAGAAAATATAAATAACTTTTATTAGATACCTTAACAGTGCCATCAACAGAAGATGAAGCAATGTAATTCTCACAAGGTGAAACATCGCAAAAGGTAACAACTTGGTTACCATGACCTTCTGTAGTATATAAACATCTCTCATTTAATGTTGAGTCAGATATTTTCCAAGCCTGAAATAAATTATCCAGTAATGAATGTTAAAAACTAAACCAGTGCATATTTTAAACTGAGAATAGGTCGACAATAAAGTTTTAAGAACCAAGATCTTCAACAGCGTTTTTTACTTAAAAACTTATTTATATAAGAGAAAAGATCCATTCTACGAGAGCATTAGTGTTGGGAAAACATAAAATAAATTCAATGATTATACAAAAATTCATATGATTCAAATTATAGATGTGAAAATGTTAGAACAAATCTAGTAGACCACTTTCAATTGAAACATTCCCAAAGTTCACTCAATTGCTTCTTGCAATAAAATGAAAAATACAAGTGAATAGTTTTGAAATAGTTCAGTATCTTGGTTACAATTAATAGATCCATTTTCAATCAATACCTTCATCACAATTTCTTCCCACATAGATATTTTGGTTAAATTTGGTCATTTAAATATTTCTAATTCTTCAAAGAACAAAATCATGGTTATAATTTGCTTATTTTTGTATTTACCTGAAAAATACTGTTGCTCAACAAGCAAAATACATATGCATGGTTTTTATAAATTTTCTTAGTTTCTCTTCTTTCACTGCCCTTTTATTTTCATTAAATGGTCACCAAATGAAACCAAGGATCATCAACGCCATATGCAACTATCTCTAACCATTATTTTACTATCCCCTAGAAGGAGGTTAACCATTTTGGGAACAGTGGTTAATTTAATAGAACTCAAAATTTTAGTATTCATATTTCACATATCTTTTGTTAATAGCACTGCAGTCGCTTTCTTGCAATTTTAAGTTAGGAATGAGCATTCTTTCATGCTTCAGATTAACTTATGTATGTATGAGACATTACTAGTATATAATAGTGAGAAGTATTGTACATGTCCTCTTCATTACACTACTAGGCCCTACCATAAAAAAATTCCATTGCTTTTTTTTCAACTGTTACCACGGTTTGCTCTCTAAAAAGGGTACATTAAGGTTTCTGAAGTTGTATTGTTAATTGAAAATATTTTGATATATACATGCCCAAAAAGTAAGACCAATTTTGCGCTGAATCTCTTCAATCGACTGAAAACGGTGTCCCCGGAGTGGTCTTTTGAGTTTAGGAAATAGCCAGAAGTCGAACGATGCTAAATCAGGTCAATACGGTGGTTGTGGAACGCTATGCGTTTCATTTTTGGCGAAAAAGTCACGAAGGAACAATGCAGTATGAGCTGCCGCATTATCGTGCTGCAAAAACCAAGATGTGGCCTCTTTTTTCCATAAATGTGGCCTCTTTTTGCGAATAGCTTCACGCAAACGACGCATAACACTCACATAATATTCCTTGTTGGCAATTTGGCCTGGCTTAAGGAATTCATAATGCACCACACCACGGTAATCAAAGATTTTGGCATGCTCTTTTCGGTCTTGCTTCACCTTTGTCGGTTGTTTCCGGGTCGTAAGCATAAATCCAAGTCTCATCGCCAGTTATGATGCATTTCAACTTGTCCCGATAGTCAGAAAGCATTGTTTGACACACTTCCATGCGACGATGTTTTTTCCAAAAAATTCTGTCTTTGATACCAATCGAGATTTGACGTGTTTGAGGCCCAAAACATCTTTTAAAATGAAATTGACCGATCCTTTTGAAATACCAACATCACCAGCAAGGTCTCTTGTAAATCGACGGTTTGCACGGACCAAATCTTAAATGTTTTGAACCTAAGCTTCGTCCGTTGGGGTTGATGGTCGACCAGAGCACTCTTCGTCTTCAACGCATTCTCTGCCTTCTTCGAATTGTTTACACCACTTGTAAACATTTCTTTCCGATATAGTTTGGTCACCAAATGCTATCTGCAGCATTCTATACATTGCTGCACACGAATATTCATTCCACAAACAAAATTTAATGAGAAAAAAAAAGTGAAAATATCAAAAAGAATCTTCAAAACTCAGGTAAGAATCATAAGCTACTTTTATCTGTTGAAATCGATTTAAACATTACCAATTTTGTAATGGTCATATAATTTACTAATATATATATTAGTAAATAAACAAAGTTATATCATTTCTATTATTAATGGCTATTGTAAAAATTATAAGGCATCTTTAATACTTGTTTTACTACAGTTAATTTTACAGAATAATTTACATACGTATTAAGACGAGTTTGCAATGATTAAATACAGCAAGGAGTTTTTTAAAGAGTAATAGCCTAATAAAATATTATCATTGAATACAGACAGTTTGGCAAGAAACCTTCATCCGTGACTACAACAACAATTAATTTTTGCTATTAACATACAAAGTATAATATACAGAACAGGGATACATTTATAGTTCCAGAAATTAATAAGTAAACTGCATTAAAAATTGACAATGTTACTGTGAGTATTCTAAAGAAAACATAAAAAAAAAAAAAAAAAATTATAATCAGATGTAAACAAAGAGCATTTTAATCATTTGTTGAAGTATTAATAACTCCCAAGTCCTTGCATGCAGAAATGTAACTTCAGTAGTCATATTCAGATTTAATATTAATAATGCTAATCTTTATCTTAATTCTTTGTGTGTATAAAATTTAAAATAATTTTTTATTTATCACTATCAATACTAAAATGAGTCTGATTTAATTGTTGTTCCTTGATGATTATTTTGATTAATTTAAAGTAATCCTTGATTTAGAATGGGAAGAAAATCAAATCTTAATTAGTTGGTTTAACTTTTATGATCAGTTAATTTTTTAATTAATAGTATTGATTTTAAGCAACAATTTTCAATATTTCTCTACTAGTTTGTTTTAAAAAAGAATTTTAAAGCATAATAGCAGCTTTCAGCCATCTCAAGTGCAAATTGTGGCAAGTCAGATCACCACTAAAAGATTTTAAACAAACAATGAAAATTAACATTAAAAACAAATTTTGCTTTCATGATATGAGTATTCTATTTTTAGAACATAGTAAGAAAATATACTCGTTACAAATTCTAAAATTTGGTTCACATTGTAAAAAAATTCAAGTCTCTTCTTCAAATCTAAAATACAATATTGATTTTTAAAATCAATTTTCCTTGCACTATTAATGATTTCTTTACCAGTTTTCTCTTAAAATATACATATATCTTAGTAATTAAAAATTTAAAAAATTAGTACAAAATAACATATATTAACTTACCCTGAGTGTACCATCTTTCGAACAAGATAACAATAAAGGGGAACCATCAGAATCTTTAAATTCGGTACACATTACAATAGCATCCCTATGACCAATCAATGTAAAGAGATTGGAGCCTCTTTCCCATGCCTGGAGAAATAATGTATATAGTATATATATATATTACTTAAAATAAAAAAAAGAAATGTTTAAATAGAAAAAAAGTCAAAAGAAATTGGTACCTACTTTAATTGTCTTATCCTCTGAGCATGTAAAGAAAATCGAATTATATTTAGAATGTAGTATATATGTCACCTGTTTACTATGATTTGGTGATAATTCTAAACTAATTTGAGTAGCAATATTAAATACCTAAAATGAAAAAGATAAACAGATAAAATAAGACCACATTTATTTTTTATAAGAGATTTATTATTTTTAAATGTACAATTTTAACCAAAAAATAAATGCAAATGCCCAATTTTCAGTCAAATATTATTTCAATTAAACCAATTTTTACATTAAAAGCAGATTTAAAAAAAATTTAAATACACAAGACAGAATGCTAACTATACTTGGTGGACAATTAGTTTAATTATATGGATTTACACTACAAGATAAATCTTTCACACTGTTGAAAGTGGAAATTAACAGAAGAAATACACATTAACAGAAAAAAAAAAAAAAAAAAAGGAGAGAGAAATAGGAATGGATAAAGTTAAAAAGGAATAGTTAGGATAGTTATTACAAAACAAACTTTCATATCATAAATACTTTGTATGAACAGATTGCTTATGTAGCTTTCCTTTTGTTTAGAAAAGGGTAAGGCAAGCAAGTTTCAAAAGTATTTTGCCATTTTCTTTTTATTATTTTTTTTTTTTTTTTTATATATAAGTTATTACATTTGCCTACTGATTGTCTCTACAAAAACTTTATAAAAGACATTGTCATAAAAAAAAAAAAAAAAAAAAAAAATTTATATTAATGCTGTGAATTTAATTTTTTTTTTATCTATTTAATATATCTTTCTTTTCAAAATAATTTACTCAAATAATTTAATAATACTACTATAATTAAAATTTACTAATTATTATTTTTAAGTAACTCACTAGTTTCTAAAATAAGTGATACTGCCCCCTGGGTGCATTGAAACTATCAAGAGGCACATTAATAGACTCTGCTGCATTTGGGGGGTGTTAAAAAAAACAAGGGAATGGTGATGACATAAAGAAGGCACTTAAGATAATAATTGCATTTCTTTCATCATAATTAGTTGAATGTAAGTTTAATGTGGTCACAAATGTTTTTTTCAACATTGCAATTAGCAAATTGTTAAGATTTAACATTACTACTAATATACGATTTTGCTAATGACAATAATAAAGTAAAACATTATTTCATTGATAGCAGCATACCAAGTTCCTTTTTCTCATTAGAATCAATTGAAAGTTATTCATAATTTTTACTTTCATATTATTCTTTGCTATCTTCGCATTCCAAATTAAATGCAAATGTTACTATGGTTGATTTTAATAAATTTTATAAATTCAAACTTTAAGGTGACTTATTTAATATGTTTGAAGATGTTGGTAGATATATGTATAAAACAATATACTTTTTTTCTCCGAAAAGAGAGCAATAAAACAAATAAGTCCACTGGGAACCACTGACATAATCTATCCAGAACAGCTGTATTGTGTATTTGACATTTTAAATAACACCAATTATGCAACATTGGTGAATATTTTAATATCTTCTAAGTGGTATAAATGGTGCATGAATTTACTAACAGTAAATCCAAAAATTACTTTTGGGTAAGAATTATTTTAGGTATCAAAAGATAATCATTAGATTGACCCACTGACATATTATTGAACTTATAGCTTAAAAAAGAAAGAAGATAAAATATTTGTTTAAATTTTTTTTTTCAAAGTGTAAAAAAATTTGCAAATTTTACAGATTCTGATATTAAAGTTATTTTAAAAGTAAGCAATGTTCTAAAAAGTGCATTGAGCAATTCAAGAACATTGCAGAAAACATTAATACATAACCAAATTGTTCAGACGTAATAATGGTGGCAGCGCTCTTGAGTTCACCACAGAAGTAAGTTGCACTCGACTTATATGAGTAAATATAACTCTAGGCCGCTTATGAAGCAGAAATAAGAAAATAATTATTTTATGTATTTTGCAATTAGTGGCCAAAAAAATTGGAATAATATTTGATTAAATGTATACAATGTATGGTCTTCAATATGTGTTAATAAAGTGAAAGGAAAAGATGATTATGAAATGTGTGATAATTATTTTTCTCCAATCCTGAAACATCTTGAACCATCATCAACCAATATCCATTGGCACAACAAATCTAGGAAAAGAAAAATCCTTTAGATAAAATAATTACCTGAAGAAATTTGACTACTGGATTCTTTGATTGATTGAAATTAAAATAGAAGAGTTAAAAATTTTGAAGAAAAAAAAAAATTCGAAAACAATAAAAAAAATAATTTAAAAGATTAAGAAATTAATATTGATGTTTTTGAATTACAACATGAGCAGCTAATGAAAAATCTAACATTCTAAACGAATTAAAATAAAGAAATTAAAAACTGTTTAAAGTTGATGACACAAAAAAGAGAAAGCAGCTGCTAATGAATATAACAATAACATTATTTCTAGTAACTTCCATTTGTCTAAGAAAATTAAAATTCTGAATAGTAAAACAACTTCTAGAATATGAATCAGAAGTTATGCATAACACTCAAAATGTATAATGACCCAAATTAACAATTTCAAAGTTGTCATATGATTCCAGTATGTAGTTAGAATTATTTATTATTTTTGAAATCTCAATAAAATCAGATGTTAAATGTTTAAGTAAAGAAGAAAAGTTTATATTTAAAATCCTTACATGAAGGGCAAACATAATTGTATGTTTGGTTTCTGTCTTACAGAAGAAAATTATGATTCTTGTTGGAAATTGTTGAAAAATAGATATGGTAGATAAAGACTTACTAATAAATAGTCATATGGATAAATTGTTTAATTTACAGCCTGTTAAATATTCAAATAATGTTTACAAAATGCATAAGTTATATGATTAGAGAGAAATCAGTGTTAGAATTTTAAATTACTTTAATGAAACAAGTGGTAGTTATGGGCAACTACTAAATTCATTTATTCTAAAATTACTCCACTAGATTTAACACTTGCATTTAAAAAAAAAGTAAGCTTCAAATTAAAGCTTTGAAGAAATAAAATCAATTGAATTCCTTAAAAATGAAATTGAGTTAATTACAGAGCCATTTCAATGGTAAATAATTGGAGAAGTGTCAAAACAGCAGAAGCATTGAATAGTAATCAATTGTCTGTTAGAAATAAGAATGAAACAAACCAAAAAACTTCTTTTAACACACCAATAAATTAAATTCTGATTATTTTGTAGATCTAATGAATGTGAGTCTACTGAATGTGACAAATATTCTGTTCATCAAAAAGATAAAAATTAAAGTAAGAAGACAGATGTTACAAATGCTTTTTAAAATCTCATTTGTGAACAGATTGTTGATTGAAATTACAATCCTGTGAAAATTGTAAAAGTATAAATTAATAGTTTAAAAAAACTAAAAAATACGCTTTTAGAGTTAATCTATCTAAAAAGTAAAAAATAATTGTTAACATAAGAATAAAATGACTGATGAGAAAATGAATGTCACTGTTCTAAAAGCGTGGGGTGCTTGTATGACATTTTAAAATTAACTCTGCATTTCTGAGTGAAACTAGTGAAAAATTATAACCATTGATATTGAGCACCCACGCTTTTAGAACAGTGACATTCATTTTCTCGTCAGTCATTTTATTCTTATGTTAACAATTATTTTTTACTTTTTAGATAGATTAACTCTAAAAGCGTATTTTTTAGTTTTTTTTTAAACTATTAATTTATTTTTTACTTTTTAGTCTGATACACATTGATAAGCATGAAAATTATATATGTATAAGGCATGAATTATATAGGCATGAAAATTATATATTTACAAGAATAAAATAAGAAAAAGTAAAATTAAGGAATAAAAAATTTAAAAGTTTATGAGAAATACAAAAATATAAATACAATGCAAATAAAAATTAATGAAAAAATACTAAAAAAGCTAAGTACAATACAATTAATATAAGCAAAAAAAAAGAATAATATAAAAAAGTTGGAATATACTACAAAGTAGAGTAATTGCTGCTAGAAAGGATGACTAAAGTCTAGGTCTGGTGCAAATTATGCAGAGACGGGCAACGGGCGTACCTGTTACGGAGTTCCTAGGTGGCTTTAAGACGGTACCTTGGCCGATTATCCGCTAAGTTTATATACTTTTTGCCCACCGAAATTTTCGGCCAATAGGAAGAGCGCAATTCGACATGATCGCACTCCTATGCCTTTGAGATCCGCCTCTTTTTAGCCACGGAAATTTTCGGCCAATAGGAAGAGCGCAATTCGATCGCGGATATTACTGAATTTCTACCCGGGGTGAAAGAAAGCTGGGCAACGGGCGTACCGGTTATGATGTTCCTTGGTGGTTTTAAGAATCACAAAACCTCCACATCTTAAATTAATTGAAACATTAGCATAAATTGTAGTTTCTTAAATTAATGAATAGAAGTAATTAAAAATAAATAAATGAATTTAAAATTTAGGAAAAATATCTGCTTGAGAACAATTAAAGCATGAGATCAAAAAAGCTAAAGCTATCGGTACAATTAAGAGTTCGTTGACGATGCCCAAAAATAAAAAGGTTAAAGTTAAAAAAAATGAGAATTTTAAGATAAAAGTAAAATAAAACAAAAGGAATTAAGATTAAACAAAATAATTATACAAAATAAGTAGGGTTTGATCAGTTGACTGACTCGCCAGTAGATGGCGCCATCAGTCCCAACATCGAGCCCA
Organism: Caerostris darwini; assembly: GCA_021605075.1. NCBI lineage: Eukaryota > Metazoa > Arthropoda > Arachnida > Araneae > Araneidae > Caerostris > Caerostris darwini. Next base: position 94,758 of record BPLQ01003580.1, read on the forward strand.
AAAAGTGAGTTACATACAAACATACAAACATACATACATACAAACATACAGGTGAAGCTAATAAAAGCGTATTAAAAAGACACAATAAACTTTATTTGTTGCTCCAGATCAAAAATTTAAAGCTGAACAAGCCCAAAAATAATATTGCTGTATTAGTGTAACATTTTAATTTTCCAAAATTTACACATAATGCACTTTTACAAACATGCTCAATAATTGCTCAATCTACAAATAAACCAAAATTAAAAATATTAATGGATTCAGGAAGCAAAAGAAGTTTTATTACTAAAGAATTAGCACCTGAATTAAAACTACTGTCATTAGGAGAGAACCCCTAACAATTTATTCCTTTTGAAGGTGCCAGGAAGACAAAAAAAGGAATTTGAGCTGGTAAAGCTGAAAATAAAAAGTAAAAGCAATGCTCACTCTAATATAATGGTTGAAGTACTTACTACTACGGATTTGATACCCTGTATTATTCTTCAAAGTCCTTCCAAATGTCAAAACAACCAACAATTTATGGGAAGATTGAATTTTTACAGATTCAAATTGGATGTTTACAAATACGAGCCCTAATAATGAAAAGCTAAATATTCTTCATGGAGCAGAAAATTTTTGATGTATATGAAATAGAAATGCTACAAAAGTGAATGAAAATTTATTAGCATCTCCAACGATCTTTGGCTTCATTTTAATGGACAAAGTTGATTAAAGTAATGCTAGAGTTAATATGCTATTTTTATTTAGAGATGAAACAATGGCATTTGACCTACCATCATTTTTGAAGTTGAATTTAATAGATATTGATAATAAAAAATTAAATATTTTATAAAACTGATGTAAACATTATTAATACTTTTAATGAACATCTGAAATTTAATAATGATAGATATGAAACAAAACTTTTGTAGCAAGAAAAATAGAAATTAAAAAATAATTTTGTTGCAATAGAACAGTGATTTCTCGAATCAGAAAATAAATTAAATGGAATTAATATTTTATTGAATAGATATAATATATTAAAAGTGAACAAAATGATAATGGCATTATTGCTATATACAAAGCATAAAGACATTACTGCAGGCTACAGAAACTGTGAAAAAAAATTTCCCACACTTTTTCTGACTAAACTTGCAACATTTTCCTGCTTTTAAGTAGAGAGAAAGCCAGAAAATTAATAAACTATATGTGTATAATATATACATTATCAAAAACATTTATACGAAATTTAATTAAAAAAAAATATAATAAACATCCTAAAAAAATCTATTAAAACAGTATATAACAGTAAACCTCCAAATTATTACAAGATAACCACTCTTAATAAAATAAACACAGGTCAACTGTTTCATCTAAAATATTTTTATTAAGAGGGATTTACAAGATTTATTTTAACAACTGTCTTCTTTCCTGAAAGCTCGTTCCCACCGAGGCGAGAGACGTGAAGATTCAAGAGGCAAAATTTTTTCAACCCCTTCACAGCGAAACGTCAAAAATAGCATTACGCCTAGTGAAAAACCGCTTCGAGTTGAAAGTTGGGCAACTCCAAGCGGCGGACTGCAAACCGGCGACCGCGGTGAGGCTAGTGATTGGTCAAATTTTTTTCGCTTGCATCTTCTCGCCTTGGTGAACACGAGCTTTAAGAAACCCACGAAGAGAAATAACAAAACATCATGAAATAACAAATGGCAATTCTCCCTGAATGTGTTTTTTAAAGGCAACACTGTAACATTGAATTTTATTTTTCCCCCTCTACGTACAAATATAATGAAAGCCCAATTTAAGAGTAAAATTAGTAATTAAATTCACAAATTAAAGTATTCATTTAATGCATAGGCTAAAGGACACTTGGTTGAATAATTTAAGCTTAATACATTTTAAATATAAATAATAATTCACTGGACTTAATTTTTAGTAATTATATATAAATAATAAATACTTATGTGACAAATATCAATCAATGCAGATGCTAAAGGATAAGGAAATTAGGCTTAAGGGATGAATTTTAATTTAATATACACTGAAGCGACAAAAGTCATGGGATAGCAATATGCAAATTTTCAGATGGCAGTAGCATCGCGTAGAACAGGTATAAATGCGCAGTGCTTTCATTTCTGTTCAAGTTATTCATGTGAAGAGGTTTTGACGTGATGATGACCGCACGACGGGAATTAACAGACTTTGAACGCGGAATGTTAGTTGGAGCTAGACGCATGGGTCATGCCATTTCGGAAATCGTTAGGGAATTCAACATTCCCAGATCCACTGTGTCAAGAGTGTGCCGAGAGTATGAAATTTCAGGCATAACATCCCACCATGGACAGCGCAGTGGTCGACCTCCTGCACTTAACGAACGAGACCGGCGACGTCTGCAAAGAGTCGTAAATTCTAACAGACAAGCAACACTGCGTCAAATAACTGCAGAAATCAATGTGGGACGTACAAGGGACTTGTCTGTTAGAACTGTGCGGAGAAATTTGGCTTTCTTGGGCTATTCCAGCAGAAGACCGACTCGAGTGCCTTTACTGACAGAACGACAGCGCTTGCAGCGACTCTCGTGGGCACGTGAGCATATCGGTTGGTCCCTAGATGAATGGAAAACCGTGGCCTGGTCCGATGAGTCACGATTTCAGTTGGTAAGAGCTGATGGTAGGGTTCGACTGTGGCGCAGACCCCACGAAGCCATGGACCCAAACTGTCAGCAAGGCACTGTTCAAGCTGGTGGTGGCTCCGTAATGGTGTGGGCTGTTTTTTCATGGCATGGACTTGGTCCTCTGGTGCGACTGGACCGAACATTGACTGGAAATGCTTATGTTCAGCTACTTGGAGATTACTTGCAGCCATTCATGGACTTCATGTACCCAAACAACGATGGGATTTTTATGGATGACAATGCGCCATGAAGAACATTCTGGACAATTGACCAACCTAGATCGCCCGACATGAATCCCATCGAGCATTTATGGGACATCATCGAGAGGTTTGTTTGTGCCCAAAATCCTGCACCATCAACGCTTTCACAATTATGGACGTCTATCGAGACAGCATGGCTCAATATTCCTGCAGAAGACTTCCAACGACTTGTTGAGTCCGTGCCACGTCGAGTTGCTGCACTTCGCCGGGCAAAAGGAAGGCCGACACGATATTAAGAGGTATCCCATGACTTTTGTCACTTCAGTGTATATATAATAATAAAATAACATAATAAATATATAGATAATTAAATAAAATCTTAAAAAATATTAAAATCCTTACTTTTTTTAATTGGTTGAAGCAATAGTATGAGTACAATTAATAGCACGAGTACAAATAGAACACAATTAAATCTAACAAACACACTAGTGAATGTCAAGTTTAAAATGAGATAAATCATAAACTAAACATTCCATCATAAAAAAAATGGAAGTAAGGTTGTCATAAAATCAGTAACGATCCGATTTGTCAAGCATGCTTGCCTATCAAATCGTCAGTCATTCACATGCTTGACGCTCTCATCAACAATTTTCCCTGATTATTAGATATTTTTGCGAATTTTCTTGACTTCCCCAGATCAATTTTCCGTTTCTGTTGCCCCCTATATTATATGCCTCAAAATCAGTTATACAGGAGGACAAGTAAACTATAATTGCACAAATTTTGTTATGCACAGGAAAAAAAAAATACAACGGCATTCTGAAACATAACCTCGAAAATCATTATCATTAAATGAATGCATTAAGAAGCTTGTCACTGAGCTAATACATACATTTGGTGCATGTCTGTGAGCTCAGAATGTGTATTGTGATGTGTGTTCTTTGTATAACAGCTACAATTTAAATGAACAAACGAAAAATTGCTTATGTTGATGAATGACACTGTCTATCGCCGTCTGTAATTTACAGATTCCTATGTGATTATGTTTATTGTTAATTTTATCTAATACCCTCAAATACTTGCTACAATTTTAACACATCCTGTTATACATATATATTTACTAATAATTGAAAAATCAACGACTTTTTTTTTACTGAAATGAATTTGATAGTTCTGTAAAATGATTTAACCATGTCATATAAATAGCAAGATATTCACATTAAAAATATAAATTTTTTTATTTTTATGTAATCAAAAGTGATGGCCTATAAAATATCTAGTTATTAAATATATGATACAGTAAATGAAATATATGATTCAGTATATAAAAAAGGTCTAGTGCAGAAAATAGAAAAAAACAAATTGCATTAAAGATTATTAAAAATAAATTCATGAAATTATCATTAAGTAAATATTTCAAAAAAAAAAAAAATCAATCACTAACATTATAATTTTTATTAAATAAATTTGTTAATGACTATGTGATGGCTTTTAATGACAATTAACAGTAAAAAAGATTACAATGAATTAAAGATTTGTATAATAAGAAGAGTTACCTTTACAAAACCACTTTTCATGCCATATACAACTTCTGAACAATCAGGGGACAATGAACAAGATGTTATATTGTCTTCTTCAGGATTTGATTTTACATCAAGGCGTCCTTCTAATCCTTTTCTAACCTATATATACATTAAAAAAGAACTTTTTAAAATGTGAAATTTTTTTCTTCTTCAAATAAAAATAATACTGTGTCCAAAAAGTAAGACCGATTTCCAATTTAAATTTTCTGGGCATATGGTATTTCAATTTTCATTTTTAAGGTTGTTGCCACTGTCCTTGACATCTATGTGAAATTTAACATCAACATATTCATTAGTGTTTGAGTTACGCTTGGCTTTGTAGAGATGCTAAAACGGATTCCGGCGATTTTTGAAATGTCTCTTAATCGACTCAAAACGGTGTCTCCGGAGTGGTCTTTTCAGTTTAGGGAATAGCCAGAAGTATCACGATGCTAAATCAAGTGAATACGGTGGTTGTGGAACGATATGGGTTTCATTTTTGGCGAAAATGTCATGAAGAATTTATGCAGTGTGAGCTGGCACATTCAGTGTTTTCGGTAACAATCGAGGTTTCACGCATCAGAGGCCCAAAATGGAATTGACCGATACTTCTGAAATTCCAACAACATCAGCAAGATCTCCAATTGTAAATTTACGGTTTGCAAGCACCAAATCTTTAATTATTTTGGACGTGAGCTTCGTCGGTTGTGGTTGATGGTCGACCAGAGGGCTCTTCGTCTTCAACGCGTTCTCTGCCTTCTTTGAACTGTTTATACCACTTGTAAATATTTCTTTCCGATATAGGAATGCTCACCGAATGCCTTCTACAACATTCTATACGTTTCCGCAAACAAATTTAACGCAAGTTCTTGTTCAATTAATTCAGATATTTCAAAAATCGCTGGAATAAGTTTTAACATCCCACAAAACCAAGCATAACTCAAACACTAATGAATATTTTGATGTCAGATTTCATACGGATGTCAGTGCCAATAACCTGAAAAAAAAAAAAAAAATTGAAATACCATATACCTGGGAAAATTAAATTAAAAATTGGTCTTACTTTTTGGACACAAGTTTACTTTTTAAATTTAAATAAGCAGTTTATAATTAGACTTTAAAATATTAAATACAATAAAATTGCAAAAAAAAAAAATTTTTTTTTCATGATTTTTCCTTTTTTAGAAACAGCATCTAATTTATTTTAACCATGAGATATATCCTGAAAATGAAGTATTAAAGTACTAAGTAAAAAGTCTGCATTTTATAAAGATGCTGTAAAATCTAATACCAAATAACATTTAAATTGATATAAAAATTATTTTTCTTAAAACGAAACTGCAAACATACCTCAATACAATTGAAAAAATCTGAAGTTACGACAACAATTTCTTGACCATTTTCTCGCATTTGTACACTTAAATTTCCTTCAATGTTTCTATATTGTTCATCTTTCAAAAATGATACATCATGTATGATACATTGATTTGAAGAAACAGAAAAAAGACTTTTGCTGTCTCTTGTAAACATCACATTAGTAACAAATGCATCATTATGACCATTAAAACGATTTACAATAAATTGAAACTTTACACTGATGATGAAAATAGAACCAGAACTTGTTCCACATGCTATATACTTCCCATCAGGAGATGCACAACAACTACATATAACAAATGCTTTACTTGGGCAAATGTCCTTAAATTTTACAGTTTTTGTTTCTTCAGTCCAAGTTGAAATAATGCTATCATATACTGAGAATATATGAGAATCATCAAATGAAAACACAAATGTTTTAATACAATTATTTAGAGGAATAATGTCTGTTAATTTTCCACTCTTGAAATCATATAAGCGAATAGTGTCATCAAAAGCTGCAGCAAATGATTTTTTATTATTACTAAAACAAGAAAAGCGAAGATCTTTTTTACTATAAGGATTTTGTATAGAATGCTTGATTAGCCAATATGGTTTTGGTTCAGTGCAAACTTCCCAAACCTAGTTAAAAAAGAAAACAATTGAAATAAATTAAATAACAATAAAAAATTTTTAAAAAATGTATACAAGCAAATTACTGTTTAAGTAACAAAGGTTTTTTTTTTAAAAATTAAAAACTGATTATTACTTTTTTTTTTTAATAACACGTTTTTATATGGCATTGCTATTAAAATATATGAGTACATTCATAAATGAATTGTCTTCAAAATGTCTATAACCCAACATTTATTTTGTTATAAAAAACACACACACACACTTCCTCTTTAAATTTTTCAAATCAATTTTTTCAACCTCAGATGAAGCTTTTTTTCTCCTATTATTTCCAAGAAATATACCTGGTAATTTATAAGTATATTTGACTGCCTTAAACGTGTATCAATGTCTAACATTATGCTATAAAAATTATTTTGAAAAATGTTAGTGTTACAGAAAAAACGCAACTTTATTGGTGTTGCCTCGAAACCCAGGTTCCCGTGCAGAGGAAGTCAACGCCCTATATTGTAAACATGCTGTCTGTGGGGGTGGAGATGACGGGAGAAAGAGAAAGAATGTAAAAAGGGGAGTTGAAAAAGTGTAACCAAGGAGAGAGGTTGTATGGTCAGTCCCTCCTCGAGTGTGATGGCTGCCTAAATAAAGGAGAAAAAATTACAGTCCACGTTTTTTATTTGACTCTTTATTAGTGTGTGTGAGTGAGCTATCGCACAATTGATATATAATATGTTAAGGCTGTCATCAAATCAGCAAAAAGTCTGCATGCAAATAAAGCAACATTAATATTAGAAGGCTTGAGGTGTGTCAGTTCAAAACAGAAGCACTGCTAACAAGAAAATAGTTCCGACAAAAATTGTTTTTGGTTTGAATTTTTCATTTATATACTTAATTTAAAGGCCCTGATGGCCGAGCAGCTAGCGCTATGGTGCCACAGGTTTTGGGTTCGAGTTCCCGCTGTGCCATGGATGTTTGCAGTGATCAGAATCCACTTTAAACCATAGATATATTATTGGGCTGATAACCCTACACTGTAAAAAGAAACCATCTGTTTCAAAATCTGCCAGTAGACAGATGGCCTCGGCACACCTTGTGTTGTAGTGTCAGGGAGTTAGTTATATTTATTTTAAGCATTTCTGAAGAGTTGAGAATTTTTTTCCTCTTTCAATATTTTAAGAATTTATTTTCTTTAAAGCAAATATACATAAATTCGGATGGGATGTTCACAAATTTGAATCAGGTGTCAGAAAAGTAAGATGACAATGAAAAATACCCTCTGTAGAGTGTGTGAATGAAAAATACTCCAGTTAAAATATGAAATGTTAAAAAAAAATAGTAATAATAATAGTCACTTAAGTGTCGAAGTTAAAAAAGAGAATGTATGTTTTGTTTTCCAAACCAATCTCATATTCTTTTTTTGTTATATAGTTATTATTTATTTAATTTGAAAACTTTTCTATGTAGAAAATTCATAAATTAACATTCGTTGGGTAAATGAGATAAAGAATTTTTTTTTTATTTATAAATATTTTCAAATTGTTCAAAACTTGTGTTCAAATTTATATTTCAATGACTTTTATTAAAAGATAAAAGAAATTTTTTTTTGTACGAAATTGATATAAATTTTTAATTTATTCTTAATTTACACACAAAATCAACAAAATAGACTCATATTTACTGACTATTTTGGATGAATCATATATGGGTAATATTAAAGTTGTGGACAAAAAAAAAAATGATGTCCCAATTTTGTAAGTTTTCTTATTTATGTTCATAATTTATAATTCATATTTATGTTAGGCGTGATTTTCATATATTTGAGGGTTTTACGTGTGCTTGATTTCTATTGTTCCGGAGTTTTGCTTTATACTTATATTTTTTTTATTCATTTATATTTATTCGAATTATTTTTGTATGATGATTTGAGTTTAGATCAATTATTTATTATTATTTTGTATATTTCTCACTTTCACCTTTTCTGTCTATTTCTTTTTTTGTTCTTTACAAGAATTATCGTTTTATTTTATTTTATGAGAAAAAAATTACATCTTAAATATTGTTTTTTTTTTTTTAATTCTGAAATACCGTATAATTAAAAAATTTTTTAACAAAGGATTAACAAAAGAAAATCAATTAGCACATTTGCAAAAATTCATTGAAATAAAAACATGACAAATTACACATTTATTAAACAAAAATGAACTTTAAAACCTATACTCTGTAGTAAGCATTTGATCTTCGTAACAGTGTTTATGTACTCTCTATGTACTACGCTGTCTGATGATTTGCCAGAAGTTATGTGACAGCATTTGGCAATACGCATGTTTTTAGGTTTTGACTTTGGAAGGTGTGCTGGCGGGGAGTCAGGCTGTGTTAATGCTTCACAGCCCTTGTAAAAAGCTAATTAAATAATATACTCCTATTTTAATGGTATGAGCTCTTCCACATTTTATTTGTGATGTGTCTCAATCTTCAACACACCATAATTCTAATATGATCATAAAACTTTTAATACTAATATTCATTCATGCAAGGAAATAAATAATTTAACCATAGAAATTTACCCTTCATTATAAATTACTGAAACATATTTTCTTATTTTAAATCATAGAAAAAAATAGAAATAAATAATGCAAAAAATGAATAGAAAAAATATGTACATAAATGCTTATGATATAAAACCTAATAATCTACAATAATTATAAATGTTGTAAACCTCATTTTATAATTAATTAATGCATCTATACTTTTAAAATTCAGTTGATTTAAATACAAACTAATTATTATTGATTTTAATATGGAAATATTTATTTATGTGAAATTGAAAACTATAAATACAATCCTTTGCCCACACATAAAAAGGGGAAAAGAAATGCATACATATTTATATAACATGACAGGATGGTCACTCTCCAGAGAAAGTAAAATTCCCTGACTTTTCCAGGTGAATAGAATTGATAATATTCCAATCATTTACATAAAGTCAAAATATAATATAAACTATTGTAAAAATCCTATGACTATGAAAATTATACTACATCAGTGATTAATAAAATTTATGTTTAAAGTTTGTAAAAAGTAATGAATTTAACAAGTATTTTCAAGACTTGACCATCTTTCAGAAAATCACAAAAAAAGTTTTTTTTTCTTTTTTCATATCAATCTTAAATAATCACTGAGATATTTTTGGGTAAAAGCAAAGATTTTTTAAGATATAGAATTGTACTATTCAGTCAAAATTTTTACAAAATTATACATATATATATATATATATATATATACTTCATACTAGGTATATACTTACTATATACAACAGGCTTAGTTAGAAAGTTGCAAAAATCTGTTGATAGACATTGAGAGCTACAATCTAATAACAACATCAAATGAAACTTTAGAGAGAAAAAGAATCTCACATATTTCCCCTAATTAAAATCTATATGGTTCTGGGGTTCATAAAAACGAAGTTGTTGAATGTAAAACTTTCAAATTATGAACAAAATAATTATATTTTGCAACAAATCAATTGAAGAAATAATTAAAATCATCGAACACAACTGTCAAATAAAATAAGAACAGAACTAAATGTTAGAGCTCTTGGTTTTAGATATATGCTTTACCTTGCCGAGTGCTCTTTCTTCATAGAATAACAATAGTTCTTGCAAATCAATGTTTTAAACAGTTTCTATAGCCTTAATCCCATCGCTAAAGAAATTTTATGTGGCAGAATGCATGGTGGAAAATAAGTTCTTGTATTTTTTAGTATTTGTCTTTCAATTTTGCTGCCATTGCCAACAGTTATTTTATACTAAGCATAATTCTTATTTATCTCTGGTTTCCATTTCCATATTTTAACATGCACCAAGCAATTGATAACATTATTTAAAAATTGTTGCACCTCTTAACATTAAGCTCATCAGGCTCTTGCAACTCATAAAGTAGCATTATTTATAATAATGAGTTTTAATTAACCATCATGTACTGATCTTACTGATATCTTAGATTAGTGTTGTTTTTTTGAGGTCAGATAACTGAAGGTAAAAATTAAAACTCAACTGTATTTTTATATAATACATTAAACACATAAGACATCTTTCAATCATGAAGAAAAAAGTGATATGTGTATAGTCAGACCCTGAATTATGAAAGATATGACACTGGTCAAGGTTGATGATATTGTATAATGTATTCTACTATAATATGTTAAAAAGAAGGCATAGAAAAGTAAATAGTGAGTGAAAGTTTTAAGAAAACTAACAATTTAAATTATTGCAAAAAATTGGGTAAATATTTCTCAACTTGTGATACTTATTTCATAAAATATATTAACGCTATATCCAAATTACCAAGATATAGTTCAATTACGAAATTCTCCAAAATTATTTTAAAAATGCAGATAATTGCATTTCCTTCTGCTGCAGAAAAGAAAGGAATAAAGCAAACATTCTCTTCTGGAGAGGTATATACAATACTTCATAAAATGTTTTGGTTTGTATACATCACTTCTATTTACACTTGCAATTTACAGCTTAAAATTATTTTTTAAAAAACACGTATCTTAAGGGAAAAAAAAAAAAAGATTTATTGCATTGATCCTTGTGCATTGTTCTTTTCTTTCTATAATGACTTCAAGTTTTTTTTTTTTATAAATGTTTTAATACCCTAATAGTGAATTGTCAAATCCTTAAGAATATTTCAAAGTCTAAAAAAAAATAAATAAATAAAGTAAAAATAGACAAGAATTAATCTTTTACCCAACTTCCTGTGATAATTTATATTTTTTGCATGTTAATAAAAGTAAAACCATAGTTATTATTCCAAAAATTCCTGTAGATTATAACACTTAAGTCAGATAAATTTGTGTACATGACAGGCTTAACGGAACAAGAGAATAAAAATAGATTTGCAAACTGTATGCCACTGAATATTTTAGACAAAAAATTACAATACCATTAAATTTTAAGATATTCCTAGATTTTATTTAATACAACAATATATTTCCACATAAATATATTTAACTATGAATTGTTAAAAACAACAAATTATTTAATACATGTATTCAAACAACTACTCAACAATTAGGATAAAAAACAAATTTATTACTTACATAGGTTTTTTCGCTTGAATCACTGGAAATGATATGCAAATCATCATGTGAATAAGAACAGCAAACTACTTCACTATTATGTTCATTGAAAGATACTATTGATTTGTCAATATCTAATAACTCAGGTTTATTACTTTTCTGTATATTTGGTATAGATAAACGCTTTTTTGAGAATTCTCCACCTAAATAAAATATGTAATAAATTATACAAAACAGTACGTATGAGGGCAGTAAAATCATTCAACAAAACCAATATGTGCCACTAGCAAGTCCCTTTTAAAAAATATTTTTTTGATGTTTATTATTTGCCACATTTTAAAATATTATTAGAGAATTAGTTTGTATTAATTGTATAATTCAAAAATTAATTTAAATGATAAAGTCATAAAAGTTAATTTTTTATTTTATAATTTAATAAAAACTTCATTAGTTCTAGTTTATCGGATAATGACATAATTCTTAAATGTTAATAGAATAAATAAAACTAACTTGTACGTATGATTCATTTTAGAAATTTAAATAACATATATGCATTTAAAAAACCATGAGAATATTAAAAAAACCTACAAGTACATTTATTAAAAATAAAAATGCAACTTACTTGATGTAAGTGATTCTCCAATTTTAAAAATTTTGACCTCAGATCCACATGCTACAACTAAAAAGTTTGCTTTAGAATTAAAAGAACAATATTTTATAACTGGCCTAATTTTTTTATTTTTCTTAGGCATAACTTTTTCATTTTCCTTAGGCCCAATTTCTTTATTTATCTTAGGCCTACTTTCTTTATTTTTCATATACAATTGTAATTTTTCACCAGAATCTTTTTCTTGAATCTAAAAAAAAGTAAGGAACAAGTTCTGCACAAAAGAAAAAAAATTTAACATATATTAATACATACAAGTATCAGAGCTCCTTGTAAAAAATGTGCAGTGAACACAATAACAAGCAATATTCATAAAAGGAACATCAATTCACAAATGCAACATACGAGTACTGCATCACAATATAGAAACAAGACACAGCATTGAGACAAATGATTTTAATTAACATAAAAAAGGTTATATAATAACATGATTTTAATAAATGTACAAAAGGTTGAGGTGATTTTGGGGTCAATGAAATTTATAAAACAGCATGTCAACTTCTCAGAAACAGTACATGAAACAAATTAGGCCTTTCCTTAATTTTCTAGAGAAATTGCAACATAGAATTTGAAAGAAAATGTCACATGGTCCACTAATATTTAGTATTTACTGCAACTTACAGAAACTAAAGGAATTTTACTTATTTCAGAGATATTTTTGGAATGCTAATAAAATTATTGAAACTGGTGGTATCAAATTTTCGAGGAAGCAATGTTACGTTATGTAGAATCATTGCAACAATGGAAGTTATTTCTGATGTGTCAGACATCTTTATTCATATTTACATTCAAAGTATTCAAGTTGCAACTATCAGATATATATGCTTTGTAATGACACATTGATCAACAAATAAAGGTATATCTAATGTAAAGGATAAAGGTGGCTGGCATATCAGAAGTAACTTCCATTGCTGCAATGATTCATGCTATCAGTAAATAGATTTCATATACGAGGCTTTTAAAGTCTATGAGAAAACATATATTTTCACTAAAAAAAGTCAGTTGGGCAAATAACGTGAATGTGGTGATGATGGTATGGGTTTCCAGTAACCACTTCAGACAGGCTGTATTCAAATCCTGGACTTCTATTTCTAATATTGTGTATGTCTAATAAAATAATGAGTAAGTTTGTTCAAATCATTTGTCTCATCTAATGCTTCATCATCTCTGTTTTGTGCCTTTTGACAAGGATTTCCAAACCGAAAATTTAAGATCCTTTAGTTTATACTTTTTTACTTTAGTTTCATTTGGTTTTTTTACATAGGTAACTTTAGTACTTCAATAAAAAGCATCTTAAAATTTCTTTTGATATAAAATCCAGGCTTGTTAAAAATACTCGATTAATTGTAAGTATAGTGATATTACATGATAGTGATTATCATATTTATCACGAAAACTTTAATAAAACTGACATAATTAAATTTTCAATTTAATAATTGGAATTTGTAACAGTGAGCTTATTCTAAAAGAATAAAAGAAAAAAATTTAATAAAATATTCTTATTTTCATTTGTTTGCTCTGTTTAAGCAATCTCAAAGAATAAAAATTGAAACATTTAAATAAGTTTCAATTTCTAGAAAACCAATATTTATTATGGTTAATATTTTGAGACCATGTACATCTTAGTAAAGAGATTTTGTAATTTAAAAATGGTAAACTTTTATAGCAATATATTTCATGTTTTACTTATTTAATTTATTTAAGGTTATTATTTTACTACATAATATTAATTTTTTCCTATTTATCTAACTTCTTTCAGGTTTTCAGAATTTCTTTATTGCCCGAGAGATTAAGTTAAATGCTACAGATTTATTTTAATGAATCTCAACTGAACTTGTTATTATTTTTTTTAAGTCTCACATTTTTTTGTTTTGTTTGTTTGTTTAAAATAGAAATCAAATTAGATAAATTCAAATGTTGTAATGCATAGAAAAAAAACAAAAATATTGATAAAATTATGTAAAAAAGAACAATTTTAGGTAAAACAAGTGGCTATAATGGAAAAAGAGTGAAAGTGTAATAATGAATGGTTGTGTGCAAATGAGGTGTGGTAAACACTATGATAAATTGAAAAATTTGAATTCTCCATTGTTTAAAGTAGAGAGGAAACTGTGTTTGAATTATGTGAGCAAATCCTTTTTTTTTTTTATTACACTTTCCATTCATTTGACCACACCTTAAAAACTGAATAAATTCAAACTACTAAATCCTTTTAATATATAAAAAATATAAAACCAACTAAATATTAATTCATTACAAGCTAATAATCCTTTAAATATAAGCATTTTCAAAACAAACGATTACCGTAACAAAAGATTTTCCTACAACAGCAATTAGTGAAGCATCATTATTAAACACTGCATGTTTAATACCAACAAAATCTTTAACTGTTCTACAGCTAAACAGGCTGGGATTGTTTCCTTCTTTGTTACTGTAAAAATTTAAAGTCATTTAGTAATAAATCATCCTAAATAAATTCCTATTTCAACTTCGTAATTAGGGATTGCAATATCGGACCAAAAGTTCAATACCGGTATTCTGTATTTTTTAGATCTTAATACTGGTAGTAGAAATTTTAGAAAAAGAAGGAAAACACAGATTTTTTTTTTGTTTGTTTAATTTGCCAATTTTATTAGAGAATGTAAATATCACAAAAAAATTTTAACTTATAAATTACAACATTATATACAGAATCACAAAAAAAATAAAGGAACATTCTTATTTATTTAAATCACAAAAAAGTGTAAATATCTCTATTCAGTCTGTGGTACTCCTCCATCCACTTTAATAACTCTTGAACATTTTTTACATTGTGCCACCATATTCTTTTCATCATATAAATAATGAAACCAAACCGATTTACATACAATTACAAACTGATTTTTTATGTTCTTTAAAGTTACTCTTATTCATTATTATGGGGTATTATTTATGAGTATATATATATATATATATATATAATAATAAATCTGAAAAATATTTTGAACTCTAAAGTATGATATGCAAATATAATGTGAATACCAAACTCACCGATTTAAAAAATGTCGAATATTACATACTTTCTTCACAACTACATTCTTTTCACAGATAAGAATGTCTAGTTTTCAGATAAGAATTCTAAATTTTTAGCAAATACGAAAGAAAACGGTATTTAAACTTGTGAATACCAGTATTCGGTATTGCAATCCCTATTCGTAATGTATATAATTTTTTTTATGAACAATGCAATTAAAAAAATTTATGTGAAAAATTGAATAGGTAACAAAGGAATGTTTATTTATTCAAGTTTATTTGGAGACAATGAATGAATAATTTTGTCCATGAAATTCATATAAATTTCTTTCTAAAAGAGTTTAATATTAATGTAAAAATGTACTAATTATAACATTATAGAACTACATTAATTTCTGCAAATTAATAAAAAAAATTTTAAAAAATCAATAAAATGCTGTTACTCATTTAAAAGAAATCAACTTATACAAAATTTGACTATTTAATAAAAGGCTCTGAAACTATAACAGATTGGCTACATAAACTGTGAAAAAAAAAATTTCCTGACTTATTTTTAAATTTTTCCTGAATCATTTGCCTGACTTACAGCTGCTAATTATATTAGTTTCCTGGCTTTCTCAGATTCACTGTATATATACAATATACATTATTAAAAACATTTTTACCAGTTATTTAATATGGAGAAATAATATATTTTTAAGAAATTTAATTTTAAAAATTTCAATGAATATCTTTAAAAAAATTTGTTAAAACAGTATATTACAATAAACTTCCACATTATTACACGATAACCATTCTTACCAAAATAAATACAGAGCAATTACTTCATTTAAACTATTTTAATTAAGAGGAATTTACATGAATTACTTTAACAATTGTCTTCTTTTTTAATAAACTTGAAAAAAGAAATAGTAAACAGCAACTTTCCCTGAATATGTTTTTAAAAGCGACAAAGTACCATTGAATTTTGCTTTTGTCCCTTTACATACAAATATAACAGAAGTTCAATTTAAGAACAGAATTAGTAATTAAACATAAATAGCAAATCAAAGTATTCATTTAACGCATATGCTAAAGGATACTTGATTAAATAATTTAGGCTTCATACACTTAAATACACAAAAATAATAATTCATTAGACTTAATTTTCAGTAATTAAATACGTAAATAACAAATAACGATCAATGCAGAGGCTAAAGGATTGTGAAATTAAGCTTAATGAATGAATTGCAGCTTAATATACAATAAATAATTAATAATAATAAAATATTAAAGTCTTTCCTTTTCTAAATTGACTTCAGCAATAGCACGAGTATAACAGCACAAATAAAAGCAAATACACACACTAATGAAAGACAAGTTCAAAATGAGAAAAATCATAAACTGGACAGATGTTATAAAAAAACAGGAAGTAAAGTTGCCGTAAAATGAGTAACAATCCTAACTGGAGAGCATGCTTGGCGTGAAATGCTCTTGTCAGAATTTCCCCCCGATTTTTAGATATTTTTCTGAATTTCCTTGACTTTCCTAGATCGACAAAATTTCCTGATTTTCCCCATTCTGTCGGTATCCTATGTAATTAAAAAATAGTAGTGGTGTAATCAAAATGTCGTCAGGAAGTAACAAAATGCATGTACAAATAAAACTAAGTTTTACTGTAGTGGTGAATTAAAAATATCTAATAGCCATTTCATGCAATGATTTTGAATCATCATCGTCAGAGGAATTGTGATATGCTGTTTGACTGGTGCTGTTTAATGTCACAAGAACCAGTGTAACCCAAGTTATGCCAAATAATATGTAATACGATATATTTTAAAGTTAAAAGTGATTAAAATTCTAAAATCAATTTACAGAATGTGTTTCAAACAAGTATTTCAAACTTATTTAGATAACTTAATCAACATAATAGTTGATACATCACTATGTTAACACAGTACTTAAAATTTTTTGTGATTAAAAAACATTTCAGTCTGAAATCATCTTGTTCTCGTTCATACTTGCTACTATTGCCATTACTAGAGGCACAGGTTAGGTCATGAATTCTAATGACTCAGATGGACCAGAAAGCAGTTTGGTAAATCTTTTCTTACTAAGCTGCCTTTGAATTACGCTTTATTTTGTCAGTCACTGGTTTGTTTTACCTGATGAAATCCTCTTTTGTTGCTGATAAATTGACTTGCATATTTTATTTTGATTTCGTAATCAATTGGGTTTTATAAGTACTAACAAGTGTAGAATCAGACAAGGTTGAAGAAGCTGGAGTTGATATCTGTTGTTGTTGTTTCTTATCCCACTTGGTTGGCCAAGCCCACGAGCCCATACGTACTCATGATTGAAGGGGAAGGAAGCAGCTTCTGTTGTGATGGAGCACCCGTAGGCAGAAGTCTGACTTTTGCTCCGTGACGCTCTGAGTTGATATCTAGTATATGGAAATGGCAGAATCGTTCGAGTTTGGTTGTTGACGGGAATGTGGCTATAGTTTTTTTAAGTGGATGGCAATTATTCCTGTAATACTGCCATGATAGAAAAAAAACATGTCAGCTTAAGACTTTTTTTGCTACTGGTTTGTATTTTGTCATATCAGCATATGGCAAGATAGGTCAGTGAGTATCTTTCTGGTTTCAGGATAAGTTATATATATTTATTTTTTTTTTTTTTTTTTCTCCAGCTGCCACTGGAGCAGTTTTTATAGAATTAGAGGTTGTTTCCAGTGGATCCATTTTGCCTCTGATTTAGTAGGAGTCTGATTTTTTTTCTCTGAGTAGGAGTAACAGACAGAAGAACAATTAGAACATGTTTTTCCATGACAAGCCCCTGTCATTGGCAATTGAAACATCTAAGTAGGTTTGAAATATAAGGTCTGCATGGCTATTAAGATATCTAGCTTTAATTGTATTTGTATAAATATAACAAAAAAAAATCAATATTTTATGTTTTGTGTGTCAGTTTCAAATTTTTTTTAAAATTATGATTTAATGAACAAGAAAAATGACTTGGTTGCCTAGTTTTTTTTTTTTTTTCAATTTCAGATTCAAATATAGATAATGAATCAGTCTTAGATATTACATATACACAAAAATTTAGTGACCTACATAGTTGGACGTTGACAACAGGTTCAAGCAATTTTCTTGTCTGTAAAAAAACTTTGATTGAGAGGATTTAAATGCTCAATAAATAGGTCATCAGATTTTAGTTTCTTTACATTCTTTAATTCGCCACAAATGGAATGCAAAACCTTTTGAATTTTAAATTGTAAAACCGAAGCGAGTTCTCTATTTTCTGAGGATACTCACAAACAGTTAAACAAGGACATGTATTCTAGTTTTCCTGATTTTGATTGTTTAATATTGTACAGCAGGCAAGTGTTGAGTTTTCATGAATCAAGGCCTTCAGCAGGGCACAAAGTTTTAGAGAGCAAAGTCAAGGAATGCAAAAAAGTGTTTAGGTCCCTAGTTACACAACACATCAAGGAGCCTCAAAAGCAAAAACAGTTTCCTGCTTTAGTGCTGAACAATATCAATATGGTGACTAGAATGAAGCGTGATGACCAGGAAGGGACCCATTGTGTGAATCATAAGCAACTCCTGGCCCGATTGGTAGTTTGGGTTTTATGGCGCAAGAGCCAGATTTGACCATGCTGCACCAATCAAAAGTTTTTTCTTAAAATTCTAATAAAATGGAACGTTTAAAAGATGAAAAATTTAATTATGAGAACAGTTAAAATACAGTACCAGGTAAAAAACGTTAACATGACAGTAATGAGACAAAATGTTGAGATATAATTAGGTCTGTGATCTAGACGATTAAACATAAAAAAGAATACAGAAAGATAGGAGGAAAGATCATGTCACCCCAGGGTCATGACACCTATACACATCTAAAGATGTGCCCCTGGGAGTATTCCTGATCCAAAGAATTGGTAATTGCCAGCCAATTAATATACCTAGAAAATGGAGAAGTACTGCATATAGGCTAAAAGTGAAGACCAAAGAGATATCTTGCTCATACAAAAGTCGCATCTTCAGCTGGATTTAATTGTCAGGATCCCCTTTTAAGAGGATATGAGTCATGACAAAGAACTGATAGTGTTAGTAAATCCAAACATTAAAAAAAAAAAAAAAAAAAAAAAAAAAAAACCCAACTAAATATTTTTACCAAAATTTATTTGATAAGCTAAAGTAATGACAAGAAATAATGCATAGCACAAATGTGATTATGAGATAAACCAATGATAAATTATGTATTTGGAAAACACAAGAAAACAATGAGTCATAACAAACTAATATAACACTGAGGTCTGTGATTTAGAAAATGAAGTATGAAGGTAAAAATAAAATAAAAAAGAATTAAGAGTGAAAGTCAGAAGGCTTGAAGAAAAAAAATTAAGGTAATAATCACTTGATTGCCCTGGGGTTGTGACACCTTCACATATCTAAAGAATATCTGCCTTTGAAGCAGAATTCTGAAAAGAGGATCATTGAGAGATTAGAGGCAGGTAAAAATTAAGACAATGGTAGCTAGAAAGTTCAGTGTATGTCTTATGTGCTCCATAGAGACTTTAGAAATAACTTCAAACTAAAAATTGGCCAATCAAAAGGCTTAACAAAGTATATCAAGCCCTATTTGAGACTATGGGAATGCAGGATGTTAATTTTTTTTCACAACTTGTATCTTGTCTTGATACAGCCACTAGAAGGATGGTTTCCACATGAGATGCTCTAGAGAGGCATTGTCCTAAATCTTTCTCCGCAAACCAATGTCATATTTTAAATGAATTAATAATCAATAATTATAATTTTCAAGGACACACATTTGACCACATGGATACCTGTTTTTCATTTTAACCTACTTCTAATCTCTCAGAGCCCTCTATAGCAACTCTTCTACCAAATGATTACTATTCAATAGTCAATATAGACTATTCCAGGCTTTTTATCATATCATCACCGATTAAACTGTCATTATTTTGCATTTTTCTTCAACATCCTCAAATTTTATACAGATTGTGCTTTCTTTAAACAAATGATTGCCATTTTTTTTTGCAATTTTCTTCAATTTAAGGAAACTGATATACTTATACATATTAATAGAAAAAAATTGTTACTTACTACCAGTCAAAGTACTTTGCATTATTAATTGTACTTGCATAATCTTTAGCTTTCTTATAAACTATAGAATCATTAGGTTCAAAAAGTGCTAGTTGAATGATATCATTGCCCTTCATCAATGCAATTTTGTTCCTTTTTAAAAATGATTTAAACATTTCAGCTTCATCCTGTAAAAAGATAATTTATAATTCTTAATGTACTGACAATATTTAAGAAACTGCAATATATAAAGTTTTTATGACAAATACTAAAATGCATTACTTTTATGTATTATTTGCTAAAGCAAAAAAAACTTGGTATATTAAATGAATTTCCTTAATTAGACAAAAATTTGATCTGGAAAAAAAAAAATCCAATTGATTACAATAGATTCAAGAAAACTTCATGATACACATGAAGAAATATAATTGTTTGTTTCTTTCTTTGACAAATAATCATTATCAGTGCAACAGCCCCATGGCAGACTTCAAAACAAGAGATGTTGTTTCTTTTTACAGGGTAGGGTTGTCAACTCTATGCCCAACACTCTAACAGTCATATTAGACTGGGACCTACGGTTTAAAGTGGATTCTAAACTACTATAAACATCCATGGCATCACTGGAACTCGAATTCGTAACCTGTGGCATCAAGCGCCACAGCGCTAGTCACTCGACCATCAGCCCCCTTTGACAAATAATAGTTTAATTAAAACAACAGTATCTTTCTAATAAACAAAACCATTTTACAATTTTCAGCTATTAATGCATATTTATTGATATGACTTTTAAAAACATTGCATATTTATAAATATGTCATTTTTATACTCAATTTTAAAATTAACTGTTATTTGAATAATTTTTCTACAAAGACTTTTTTATAATGAACAAAAATGTCACAGAAAACCAGATATAACTTTTTTTTTTTATCTATTTTAAATATATAAAATAATTATATTTAAATTTATTTCATCATCAAAACAACATATTTTAATCAAAACAGTGAAGATTAATTTACAATCCTATGCCCAGCAAAATAAAATAAAATTTATTTTTATTTTATGTGAATTTAAACACTACTTTATTATACATAAATAAGAAAAAAATGCAACAATTAGACAAATTTAATATATAAATTTAAGAAATAATTTCAAATTCATAAGAATAATAAACAAATTTTTTATCAATTATAATAAAAACTCAGCAGAAAATAATTCATTTAAATCTATAATAACAATTATAGATTAACAATGTATTACTTCCATAAGTAATATTTAACCACTTACAAATGTTCTACTGAAATATGAAATTTTTTTTTATCTTTAAACATTGAGGAAGGGGAGAAACCAAGGTACTTGAAAAACATAGTTGTAAAATAGACAATTAATATCAGGAAACTAATTTCAGGATCTGCTTGTTTTATTGTTCAGTAATTGGATAATGAATTTGAAGTGTTTATGTAAAAAGCAAGCACACAGATCTTAATAATTTTCAATATTGCACACACAAAAATTTAACTTACATTTTCATAATAAAAAAAATTTGATATAACTGTTTCAACTTGATTCTTGTTCAAATGTATCAATTGTTCTAACAATTTTAAATCTAAGTAAAACTTTTCGAATAATGTACGATCACCAGCTTCATACAAGTGATAGCCAAACGTAAAAGGAATGTAGTGTTCTGGCAATTTCTTCCAATCATAGCTTCCATCTGGTAATTCACAGAATTTCAATATTTTCTCAACCAATTTCTTATGGCGCTTCTGAATCTGTAAATCAAATATATTTGAAATTTTTTTTTAGCAATCATAATAAATAATGCATAAACTATTTTAATTTAGAATAAAGATTATGGAAATTATTACAAAATCTAAACTTAAAGCCTTCTATGACTTTAAAAAAAAATATTGTGTGATTGAAACAAAAGCATCAATTTGCAAAACTAATTTAAAGAAATTCTTTTCAACAATATTCACTATATATTGTTTAGCAATTAATATTTCTTTTCAAGGATAATGCCATACCATTGCTCTTTTTTAAAAGAAAAAAATCTGAATAATAATTACAAAAAAAGCCTTCACTTTGACTAAACATCTAATATACAAAATTTATCTATTTTATTATTCAGTAGAAAATATAGCAACATTTTACTAATACATCAAGCCATAGGAATAATAACGAATTACTCGAAAGACTTGAAACGAAAAGAGGAATTTCTGAGCTCTAATATAAAATAATAAAACTTCAGATGAAATAAAGAGATATCAGTGGCAGGATTTATTAAATTAACTTTGGGAATTAAAAGTTTAAATAGTGTAATATTTTTAAAAAATGATATTTAACGAAAAAATTATTAACTCGTTTTATTATAATTTTTCACACAAAAAAAAAAATTAAAATTGTTTCTACTTTTAAAGTAACTGTTTTATTTAATTGAAATTAGAGTAATCCAATTCAAATGAAGTACTGTGTTGTATATAGTTATGAATATTATGCAAAGTTTTTAGAATACTCACAGAAAATCAGAAGATTTTCTATTGAATCTCTTTACTTATTTATTTCTTTATTGATTTCTGTAATATTCAATTCTGCTATCACTAAATTTTCATTTATATTCATAAAAATAATAGTATCAGCTCACAATAAATGTTAACTCATTTCTTTCTAATTGTCATTCTCATTTCTTCTAATATATATATATATTAGAAGATTAGTTTTAGTATGTAGTTTTTCACGCTGTTTTATTTATTTATTTTTTACAAAAATAATGAAAACTTTCATGAGCTGCTTTCAAGCTTTATCTAACCAATTTTAAATGTAATTTTCTCTCGTCTACATGAGGAACAAAATACTAGGAGGGATATTAAATTTTTTCCAGTTTGAGACTCACAAGAATTTTCGGTATAATATAAACATCACATCCAAGATAAGTTAAAGGATAATTCACTAATAAGGTTAAATATTTAATAGAAGATAAAAAAAAGTTCTAATATACATATGGAGAAAAAGTATATTTAAAATAAAATTTCAGTGACAAATAACTGAGAATTAACTTTAGACAAAAATAATATTACATTTTTTTTACCTGGGATTTTGAAAATGAATAAAACATAAGTGAGATTTTATTTTTTTTAAGTTTAATAATTTAATTTTTTAAACATGATGAATAAATATCATATTTTTCTTTTTTGATACTGAAAGCAAAAATAGTCCATTAAAATTTAATTAATAAAAATCTGATAAATTTTTTTGTTAGAAAACATCGTAAGCATAACATATTTTGGAAAAATAATTACATAATACTTATTTTTGGGAATTTGACATAAAACAAGATAAAATATCTTAATATACATTATTATCATTTAAAAATTCCAGATCTAACTTCTGTAAATTTGTTTTGCACTAAATTCCTATTTCAATGACATACATATATTTTTTAATTCTATAGGCACATTCAATAATGACTTTTTTTCAAAAGACATAAATATTCTGGTATAAATAAATAGTATTCAATCTGCAGAATTTTATAGTTCAACATAAATTTTTAAAGTGTTCTACAAATTGTGTTAAAATACTTTTTTTAATAATACCGTTCATCATCAAATAAATAAAAATTAATAGAATTGATTACAAATAAATATTAGAAAATGATAATTGCTTTTATGAAAATCCTTGATCTAGAATCCGATTTATGGAATCTGCTATAATTAAGCACAATGTGATTATTCTGTGATCACACGTCACACAGGAACATATCATAATTCATATTTACTTATATGCTTATTCCCTGGTTTACATAGTACTTTATTTCATGGCATTTGACAGCTTTCAAAATGATATTAAAAAATAAAAAAAAAATAAAAATAAATATTTTTGTTACACTCATATTTCTATAAAGTCAAGCCATTAGTAAATCTAAACAATTTTTGCTTTGACTGAATGCTCCAATTGAAACTAAAAATAAAATCTTCATTAGAAAAAGTGAAGAACTAGAACCTATTCGGGTATGAGCACAATTTGTTACATAAGGGATATTGCAATCAATGATATAGAAAAGTCATTAGTAATATTGATGGATGTGAAGACTAAATTCTAAAACAGAAGCTAATTGGAATAAAATTACCAATAAGGAGGATTTATGAAAATAAATTAATTAAGGATCAATTATCAACTTCTTCAACTGAAAAGAACTTATCTCTTTTGACAAGCTATGGTTCAAAAGATTCAAACAAAGGCATTATTTATGTAATATAAGATTAAAATGTGAACTAGCACAGCTGGTTAAGATGCATTACAACAATATCCAGTAAAGCTTGTTCAAATTATAGCTGCCAATTCATATATCCCTGAGCAGGTCTTTAACAGTGGCAATCTCAAATAAATAAATAAAAGGAAATAAATAATGAGAACTTATTTGTTGAAAGCTAAAAAAATAGCAAATGAGCATAACTCATAGAAAAGTTGTATAATTATTTTCTTTAGTAATTTTTTAAGGGACGAGTTAATGAAATTATTGGTTATACATATAAAAAAAAAGCATATAGATTTAATGAACTAAATATCATCAATCTTTCCATTTATTGAATAGCCAATAAGAAAACATAGGTAGTTGATACAATTTCCAATGACTGACTTCATAAATTTTTTGTCCCAGATGCCATAAGGTATTTAAGTAAAAGCTTATTATCTTAAAGAATTTCTACTAATTAATAACCACCATGGCATCCTTAAAATTTTCCATACCAAAATGCAAATTGCATTATTAAGAATATGAATTTTTTATTGAAGCATTAGATGGATAACTTTAACCTTAAAGGCTATATTATGCTCAATTGGGGTTGTTATCAAATAACACAGTTTTACATAAAGAAAAATATGATTGCAATTTATATGAAATTCTGAGGAAATAATTTTTCATGTATATCAAAGGGTAGATCTATTTACAATTGTTGAAATTAATTTACAGCCATTAATATTAAACTAGTAACATATTTTAAAAAAACTTTATACACACCCAGGATTATTGTGTTTATATATATATATATTAAATTTAAGATGTGATCAATTAAATATTTTAATATTCAGAATGAATTGACAATATTTGATCGCTATAGGTAGCATGCAATTCATAGCATAGAAATGGCAGTTTTCATTAACTAAGCAATTTCACTTTCCCAAAATGCTAATCACAAGAAACACTTATTTAGAAATAGAGAAATCCAAAATTAAAAAATTGTTAGAAATGTTTTAATAATAAACCACACACTTAAAAAAATATTTTATAACTTTTAACATTAATGCCACATAAAATTGAATTTACAGTCAGTTCAGTTTTCATATCATATTCAGTTTTTAAAAAGAAATAATTTTTGTTTACATCACAAGGCAATGCAATTTAATGTAGTCTAAAAATTTGAACTTCCATTATAACATAAATCAAGGAAAATTCAAGCTATTAATGTTAACTATTTAGTGCTACTTAATGACACCTTTAGTTTTTTCAATTCAATGTATGTTACAAAGGCTCTATTGCATGATTCTTCATTCTTAATTTTATACAATATGTAAAAAGTTGCAATTAATAATGTTAATTAAATGTTATTGATTCCACTTATAACAAATTTTGTTCTTCAGAAACATATTATTTTCACTGGCATTCCACATAAAGGAGAAAAAGAGTAGATAAATACGACCATGACAAATGTCAAATATATGGTACACATCACCTCAAATACATGTAACATGTATATGCTTCAAAACTCAAAATCTTGTGTCTCAATGGATCACATACATTCACTATAACTTTTCCTTATAAAAAAAAATTTGTTGAATTCTGCAATAAATCATAATTCCCATATATATTAAGCTCTAACTGTTAATAAGATGGAAATATACTCAAAGAAAAGTTGTACACTTTTTAGCACTCTTCAAAAAAGATAGAGGGGGAGGTAATAAAATGTGCATTACATGGTAATAAACATTAAAAAAAAGAGCTAAATATTGACCATAAAACTTTTATTTCTAATACAAAGTGATTAAAAACCTGTTAAACTACATTTAGATGTCTTAAAAAAAAGCATCACATCATTTGAGTAAAAAATTCAAAACATAACATTAACTTACAACTAATTTTAATTAATAGACAAATGCTATTATTTCCCCCTCTAATTTAAAAGATATTAATAAAATATATTCTTTTAAAATTAAGAACAAAATTATTTATTTATTCCATAGAACATAAATAAATTCCAGAAATAAAAGATTATGCCCAGAAAATCTTTACAAAAATGTATAATTAAAAATAATGAATACTTTAGAAAGTATAAAACTTATTTTCAAATCTAATGATTTTATAGTGTTAGCAAATGCTTAATTGTTGACTTCTAAAGAATATAACTATAAGTTATGTTAAACTGTTGGACTGCTAAAGAATATAACTGTAATAAAATTAGATTATAATTAAAAATATAATTAAAAGCTATTATAATTTAAAAAAAAAAAAAAAACATTTACTGTTCTTATTCTTTATTGCATTAGTTTAAGCAAAAAAAAAAAAAAAAAAAAAGTTAAACTTACATCATCAGTATGCTCAATATGTTTTTCTAGTGCAAGAAGGAAAATTTCATGAATAAAATAGCAAGAAATTTTCTCTTCATTTTTATATTCCATATCCACCAAACACCCGTTAGAGAGCGGAGTCATCATATTTTCTACTATTTCTTCACTATCCCATAAAATTTCTAAAACCTGAAATTAAACACACATTGTAAAATTCATTAAATAATTCTAGAATACATTATAATTCTCAATACAACCAAAATTAATTGCATCAAAACTTATTAAACAATATGCACAAAAGTATAAATTTATATATTTGTCATAAACCCTCTGATTAGATTTCCAAACATAAATATTATTGGTGAACAAAGAAAAGTTATATTTTACTAAAAAATATACAGTTCTAACTTACCATCAATACAGCTTTAATAACATCAATGGTTAATAAATTAATTGGAAAAATAAATAAATAAATGCAATATAATTTAAACAGCAGAAAATTATCCATAAAAACAAATCACAGTTAATATTAGAAAATCCTCCTCCTCTAATGAACATCTATAATTAATTGTAAGAATGTAAAAATTTTTCTTTCAAAACATTTCACTTATACTTTTTTTAAAACATTTTTTAACAGGATTTCAAAAAAAAAACAGCTGTTTTAAAATATGAACAAAATAAGCTACTATATTTCTGTTTCCTTTGTACCATTTTTTTCTATGTTCTTCATCTTATCTAATACATTAAAAAGCAATACATTTCCTTTTTTTTTGGAAATTTTTGTTATTGCCTTTTATCATTGTATAATGATAATAATAATTTTGAGCTCATAATTTAATTAAGTAAGGAAATGAATTAGGTGTCAATATTATGATGTATAATTTTATTCATAAGGAAATTAAAATTGAAAAGAGATATAGAAAAACTTAATCATTTTCACGAAAATTAACTAATTTCTTTTGTTTAAATGCATTTTCCATATATATATATATATAGTGCCTTACACAAATTATACTAATCTTTATTAAGTAATATTTACCATAAATTATAAATGAAAAACACCTGAGCCAAATTAGAGCCAATTTACAAATGATATACTACATTTTATTGATTTCAATAGCATGAACTTTAATGTGTTTACTTTATCAAATATAATTTCCTATTATTGGTTAATTAGTATTTCATTATGCCTTAATTTAATCTCTCTTAATAATAATTTGAAATTCTCAATCAATAATTTATAATATACAGGAGCTAATTCAGAAATTTTAGTTCCTTAAATAATTGAAGAATATACTTATAAACTGTTTATCAAAAGATATTATTGATTCTTATCTTTAAAACTAGAAAATACAATAACCCAAAAGATGAAGAAGCAACAATTTATCTATAAATTAAACTTTTTTTGCAGCATCTAAATTTTTTGCGCTTATATTGGATCATAAAATATGACCAAATATAAGATTTCTATTAAATTTTATTGTCAATTTTATATACATATTTTATGCATGCTTATTCATTAAAATTTTTAAAAAATCATTTTTTGCATTGCAAAACTATACAATAATATAATCATTTACACACAACATATGAGGGTGATTCGAAAGAGTTCCCACAAATTTTAAGGGTAAATGAGGCCTATCAAAACAAATGGGTCACAAAATATAGGCAGAAATATCTTTTGCATGTGTTGCAATATAAATAGCATCAAAAATGAAAGAATGCAGGCACACTAAATAAGTTTAGAGAATTTTACAGAAGGCTGCTGAAAAGAAAGCTGAAGAAATTAAAATTGCTGCCATTTATAGCAATATAAAACTCATATTGGTGAACTATGGATTAGCTAACATTTTTAAACATATAAGGATTTCCACAATCATATATTGCTGACTGAACAATTGTTGCTACAAGGTCTTCATCATGAGTTACAAGGAACTTATCCTATCCATTGTTGAGGGACCATAATGGCCAAGAGATGGGTCCATTCCTGGTGAATCTACTGCACAAGAAAATAATGGTTCAAATATTCTCAAATATACTGCTGATATGCAAGGACACCTGCTGAGGTAAAAGACAAATAGAATAGATGCCAGAATTTCATGCAGTAAATCTGATACCACTTCAAGAAAATAAAGACTGAAATAAAATTGACTAATGTTCTTCAAATTACTTTTGGACAAAATGACTTCCAGAGTGAACGAACATATGACTTTCTATCTATATGTTTCTATGCATAATTGAAATACACTTACTTTGGTATTCCTAAATTATCCTACAAGACTGTAAACCCTTTTCTAAACAACCTGTTCTATACACAAATTAAAAATATAGTATATTTTTTAATCTAAGTTGATCTGTGTATACGCTGAGTATGCTTTTCTTCAAAAAATAACAGACCCCTATACTATAAAATACCCCTTTCTAAACATTCTTGGCTTATGCATAGAAATATACAAAATTTTCTATATTTAACAATATCAGAGAAATAATAAAAATTAATGATACAAAAGGATTTTTAAAAACAAATATCAATTGTATTAATATTTAGTTCAAATGTTATCTGACCACTACTAAAAAGTTACTTTTCACACAATAGATGTAATTTAAGGAAAAACAAATTACCTTTATATTCTTAAAATATATATAACTAGTAATACTATATTATATACAATACATATAACTGAAAAATACCAGTATTGTTCAAAATAGAAAGTCTACTTAAATTATTAAAAAAAAAAGCATTTTTCTATGAAATTCATCTAAATATAGTAAAGAAATTTAAAATTTACTTAATAATACATATATGTAAGTACAACACAAATTACAATCAGGTTATATTTCTGAAAAATACTTTACCTTATTAGTAACATTAATATATCTTTGAAAGATTAAGAAATCTAAATAATACTCTTTATACTCTTTCCAATCTCGAATTTGTTCAAGAAAAATATTTACGACTTTAGCATAATCTTCGCATTCATATTCATTTCCTGTATCTCCAGATGGATTACGCTTTCTGACAGTTTTTAATATTCCTTGGTCGATCAACTTTTTATTCAAATCCCCCCATTTTCTTTCATTGTTTCCAATATCAGCCATATAACTGCCAATCAGGCAAGTAAATAAAGGAGACTCTAAAAAAGGAAATGAAACTTTAAAAAATAAATAAAAACATACATAATACAAAAAGTTTAGAAGCATAAAACACATTTACATTTAATGAACCAAATATACTATATAATTATAACATTAAATGTTTTTATATTTAAATTAAAAAAAAAACAGCATATAAGCTTTTAAAAAAAGAATAATTCGAATGACATAAATCAATATTATGATTTCAAATCTTTCTTAAAATACGTAACGTAAACCTTTATCCAGTTTAAAGAACACTCATTGTAAAAGGGTCATCTACTATTAAAAACAAGTAATTACAATTTTAAATGATTTGATTGTGAGGGGCCTGAATGGGTAATGCAAAGTGAATAACGTCTATGCAGCGCTTGCCTTAAGGCATAATAATTGTAAGATGAAATTTAATTCATTAACACAGAAAGCAAATTTCTCGTTAATTTTCTTTACAGTTATAGCTTAACAAAAGTAATTGTTGATAAAATATGTAGGTATACATATGAATACAAAAAAAAAAGAGAAATAATTTTATAATACTTGGCATATCTTATCTTATAATTCTTAATAATAGTATGGTATAATATAAAATTCAAAAGAGAAATTTTCAAAACCTTATAGCTAATTATTATAAACATGAAAATTATAAAGTTGAAACAATATTTGTCATTTTACAGAAATTTCATACAAACTGCAGCATATCAATATCTTTTTACTTTTATGACCTGACGCCTTATAATAGATAATTTTACTTCAAAAAGAAATAAGTATTTTTTGAATGTTTTAAGATTTTGATAAAAGATTAAACATGACCTTTTCTAGTTTAATAACATTAACATTTTAACACTGTAATATTAGAAACATACATTAATATTTTTAATTTAATGAAAACTACAAATTTCAATAATTTATTAGCCTGGATGTAAGGTTTATAACTTCATTCTTTCTAACTCAACAGTTTTAATTCTGTTGGTTATTAAGACATTAACCACCAATAAATGTTTGTTTCAAGGATTCCTGACATATTTTATAAGATTTTTACTTTATATGATCAATTTTAAAATTGATGGTAATTTTGATTTTAAATCTCTCTCATCTAAATTTTAATGATTGATTGTTGCTGGATAATACATTAAAATGTATAAGCCTATTTTAATCAGCATATGTTTAAAAACAATAAAGCAAACAATCTCACCAATAAATATAAAAACCGATAAGTAGAAACCCTTTGACAAATCATTCCTAAGCGTGTTTATTACAAAGCTCGAGTACTAAGATACTAATTGGGTTAGTGTAATATTGCATATTAGTCTTTTACTTTTTATTACATTGTAGATATATATATATTACCAGAGTTAGATAATATAAATGCACACAGTCTGTGAATACATTTATTGAGATTTGGAGATTCTGCTAACAATTTTCATAACAAAAA
The DNA here is from genome assembly GCA_021605075.1 of Caerostris darwini. Lineage (NCBI taxonomy): Eukaryota > Metazoa > Arthropoda > Arachnida > Araneae > Araneidae > Caerostris > Caerostris darwini. The sequence continues at coordinate 126,133 of BPLQ01003580.1, forward strand.
TGCTTAAATATTATATAAAAAAAAACACGATATGCCAATATCTTACATAAAAAGAAAAAAATTTCACAATCCACCACAAAAATCGCTTACATTTAATCAATTGAATGTGTTTGTGAATTTTTATTCCCATTATGTATATAATCACAAAGAAGATGCATTACAGATAAAAATGAATCACCGTGAAATAATGCTTTCTGTAAATAGACCACTAAAAACTAAATGTGATATTATTTTTAAAGTCATGCAGATGAAGAAAGGTTCATCCTTTCTTTTCATGGTTTCATAATTAGAAGCAGAAAAACATTATTTTAAAGCTAAGCTTCAAACAAGTACTACTGATGTTTATACATGTATATATTATTTTTATACATGCTGATAATATTTAAAAATGTTTAATAGTTTTAGATTCTAAGAGATTCTATTATCTTGAGCTATTGCAAGTTGTCAGATAGTTTTGGGTTGTATGCACAGACAATTTATCTTATATCCAACTTTGTATATTACAGACACAAATTAAGGAGACCTACATGAAATAAAGGTAGGTAGGTTATTCAATTTTTTTTATGCATGCAACTACAATCGAATACATGCAACCTTTACATCTGTACATTCCTGTTCTATAAACTTTACAAAACTTGGGATGAGTATCCTTTCCATGGACTGTTTTATTTTGACAAGATTTGTATAAGGTAATGATATATGCACATAATTTAATTTTACACACAATAGATATACTTGCCATGTTAAATAATTAAAAAAATAATCTAATTTATTATTTTTACATAAAAATAATAAAACATTTTATTTTAGTACTTAAAAATTTATTCTAGATTTCGTTATGAATTAAAGAATTATACTCAAACAATTTCATTATAAATTTAAAACAAAAGAAATTAACATACTTATACATTTCTCGCTGATCTCATCAACAACTTTAGGCAACTGATATTTTTCACAATTCACATATCTTGAAAGTATGAACAAAATCTCATCATTTTTTAGATCATTTCCACAGGGAACTAAAGATGTATAGTCTGAAATTCTGCTAACAGAGTTTAAAATCTTTGTTGTAACTAATATAGGACATCCTATATCAAATGCTTCTATAATATTAGTATTAAAAACATCATCTAAAATTAACAGTATACAACCCATCCCAAGGACTTCTTTTTTAAGTTTAGCATTCAAAACAGAACAACTGGCATCTGTAGGAAAATCAGTCTTTAATTCCATTAATTCAAATAGATTTTTAATTTTGTTTTTTATTGCATTATCTCCTTTAATGTTTCCAATTGGTAACCAATAGACCCCATCTGAAAAGCATTTTTCTATCAACTTAGTATCTCTAACAGCTTCTGCAGCTAATACAGACTTTCCTGATCCAATAGGGCCATGCAAAACAACCCAGTGGCGTTTATTATTATCAGCTGCCTTATCTAATTTGTCACGAATAATCTCTAATTTCTCGTTTCTAGGAAGTAAGTGATTTATTTGAAATGGCACATTTCCCTTTATTAAAATTTTATTCACTTTATCACTTAAATATTTTGTGATTTTAAGCTTTTTGGCAAGCCAGGGATAAGGTCTGCAACCAGATTCATCTTCCTCTTCAAGTACCTTTATAAAATCGTTTAGTTGTAATTCAGATTTATCCATCAATATTGAAACTAACTTTTCAACTTGTTCAGGTGGATATGTCTGAAAAAAAATAGAAAAGTAGAAAGAATTTTAGATTTATTGAAATAACTGCTTAAAACTTAAAAAAAAAAATCTTTTAAAATGATATATTTAAAACAAAGAAAAATCAAATTCAAATTTATTCTTTGGTATACAATTTATATTCCATTCATAACTTGAAATCAATTTCAAATTGATTAATAAGACTTTACTTGAAAATTATTAGCTTTAAACATATAAAAATATCATTAAACTCATCAGAAGGACATAAAAGTTTTTAAAATGCCTTCATACAACCAATTCAAATTTTAGGAAGATTAACAAAATATTTCTGAAAAGAATGAATTTTGAATGATAATGAATAACATTCTTCTGGTCCAATTACCTTAAGTAAAAAAATATCTTTACTGCACATATTTTTCAATTATTTCAGTAAAATGTTAACTGTAAAAAATTAAACATTCACTGAATTTAATTTTTGAACTTAGCGTGTTTCAATTTAAAAAAAATATCTTGATTTGAAAAACATTTCATTCCAAATGAAAATATGCATTAGAACAATAAATACAATTGAAAATAATGCTCTTTAAAGTTCAACAATCAGTAATATGAAATAACACTGATGTCATAATGTATATCTCAAATTGATTGTTAATATTCAGGAAGAAAAATTTTTTAACTGCACACCATAAAATGCTCATTAAGAAAAAAATTTCAAGATACTAAGAAAATTATATCTGGCACAAACAAACTAGTACATATAATCCAGAGTTGCTCAGCTTCACAAAATAAAACTTATTAGCTCTTTTATATCAAAGAAATAAATTGAGAAAGTTTACATTAGAAAGATAAACTTCTTTTTTCATGCATGGATGTCAGTAAAAAATATTTTAATGTGATTACTGAATCAGTAGGTTGTTTATTTAATATTGCATAAATATAAAGAGATGCAAGGTATACAGGATGATTATAATTAAAATTCCACTTTCAAAATGCTATAAAAAAGAACTACTCGTCACAATGAGTTCAAATTTGAACTGAAGATACTTGCACTTTAAAGTTACTCTTTAACAGTAAGGCATAAAAAAGTTCCAAAGTGTATAAATAGATGGTGCTGTAAGCGGCATAAGGAAAGTCAATTCGGCTGCCAGTGATATTTTGAATCGAAATTACAACACATTTGACATAAGGTGCACATTAAACCAACTGTAGTGTTCAATGTGCTTAATTGCTTTGGTTTTTTGATGGAAAAAATGACTTCCAAGTCATTCAACAGTTGTGACACTGCTAGTGGAAAGCCCATCCACCACAGCAAGGTCATATCAAATTGGACGGGAAAAATTGGTGGAACTTTTTCTTGATGCCATACCGTTTCTTCCTTCTTAAAGTATCTTCAGTTTAAATTTGAACTCATTGTGATGAGTGGTTTTTTTTTTTTTTTTTTTTTTGCAGCATTTTAAAAGTGGGACTTTAATTATAATCACCCTGTATAAATTCAAAAATGTTTGGATTTAAGATGCAATACTTCATCTATTTTAGTTTTAACATTATCTTAATTAGCAAAAATTACATAATTATCATGCAAGATTTATTTATTTACCAGTTAGAGCCCGATAGCAAACAACAATCTTTGTTTTCCTGTTGTTTGCAAGTATATATACATTTTTCCACTTAACTCTAGACTTTGCCATATTTAATTGAATATGACTAAAGCAGTCTGATCTCAAATCAATCCCAGCATTTTTAAGAAATTGGCCTTTTGCTTTTTTTTTATAGACATAGCAAAAAAAAGTTGTATTGGGAATTGTAGCTTTTCGAATTTGGAGATATAAAAGTCTAGGATTAAATAGGGAAAATGGCAATGCAAATGATTTTTTTTTTTATTCACTAAACAAAATTTTAGGTGGTTATAATTCAGCTGTTAGTATGCTTATTTTATATCAGTCTGTCTATGAACAGTACAGCATAAGATTCACCAGCCATAAAAAGTTACCAAATTGGTGTGAAATTTATTTGGTTAATTTCTTAAAGACTGTAGCTGTAATTTTGATATTTTTTTCTGGGCTTTGTATTAGAAGTATCCCTGCCAATTTTGATGAAATTGTGATGTGCATAGATAGAAGGACACACACACAAACTTTGAGAAATTTACACATAAATAGTAAAGACTGGTCTTAAGTCGAACTCATTATTGAAGGGAAAAATTATATTTTTATAACAGGTTTACTATTTATCATTGTGAAAAATAAAAAAAAATATTTAAAGAAATTTTTAAAAAAGCACTAAACAAAAATTATAAAGAAATCTGTTGAAGAGATTTTAAAATCATGCAAATTAGCTGACAACATTTAAGAATTAAATTAATGAAAATATGATGCTGGATTATATATGGTTCCTAGAAGTGTTAAAATGGGAAAGAAAAAAAAAATGGTAGCAATATGAAAAATCACATACATATTCTAAAATTCTTTCTCTGTCTTCTGAGGTAATCACTTCATTATTAACAAGAGCAGATAGTATATATTTTGGTCTCAAATCATCTTTAAAGGCTTGCTTTTCTGACCACAATTTCTGCTTCATAGCCATAATAAATATTAAAATCCTAACCTAAAATATAATAAAGAAATATATAAAAGAAACAATTATACGTAAAGCTTAGTTAAAAAACTAAGCTTTATGTATACTTAAGCTTTATGTAACAAATATATATACTTCTTAAATAAAATAAATATAGCTCATGGAGATTTTAAATTAAAATACACATACATACATATTATTATTATTATTCAAAGAAAGATATTTTTAATTTATAATTTTTCTTATAATCGAAAAAGTTACATAATTGAGAAATCTATTTTTCATCAAGAATTACTCTCAATTCCTATCCTCCATACAAAAGTAATTTAACTAAAAAAATATAATTTCTTACAATGAAATTGAACATAATTTATTGTTAATAAAATATATATTTCTATTTTTATTTTTTAATTTCATGGAGGTTTATATATATATTTTTTATATTATGTACAAAAAAAAAAAAAAAAAGAATTAAAAAATTTATTCAATATTTTCAATTTAAATGTCATTGAAAAGTTTTAAGCATTTTATTTCTGTTTCTGATTATTTAACATAAATTGCCTTATATGCTTATAAAGATGAATTAGACAATTTTTTAATTAGTAACAAAATACAGCATGAATATTAATGCTCCTTAAGAAAGTCAAAATTTATGTAATAGGCAGAAAATATATCTTCATAGCTACAAACACAATGAATATGAACCATGGTGACAATGGGCAAATATGAACTATTAGGCCCAAATTTGAGGAAAAAAATTTCAACAAGGCTGCATAGCCATTGAAATAGTTTTAAGCACATGCAGTAAAAGGAAAAAAAACTTATCTGATCTTTGTCTGATTAAGCAGAAATTGGTTTATTAAGATTGAACACTAATTTATTAGAGAAGAAAAGCATAACCTCTGATTATATAAATACCACAATATAATAACTATTGATTTATATGAATAGATTAAAATTTAGCATTAATAATAAACAATATTAATCTAATTGTATTTTTCAACTGACAATATGTACATAGTTTTGTTTACAGAGAAAAAAAAAAGTGTGTCTTTATTTTACAACTGATCACACTGTGTGAGCTAAAAACTCTTCTAACCTTTAGCACAATTACAGCTCCATCAATTAATATACTATTCAAATAATATACGTCTAATATTTTTTTTTATAAATTAATGCTGGTACTAAAAATTGTTGTGTATGTCATGTTTTAATGAAATATTTTTTTTTAATTTTCTGTTTTAGAAGTGTTATATTGAGCAGGAGTCTACTAATTATAGTCTATCTGATTTTGTATAACAGTCAAAATGACCCTTAGTCCAAGAAGTTTAAAAGCTTTCAGTTAAAATATAAAATAAATATCAGGTAAATTTACACTTTCTTCCCTTTGAAAAAAAAAAAATGTTAATTGAATGAAAAGTAAACTTATTTCACACAAGAATAAATTTATAAGGACATACAGTCACACATTGATGTTTATATGTCAGTTAAATTTAATACTTAATCAATCACCTTACAAAATTAAAAAAAAAAAAAGAAAAAATGTTCATAATTATTTTTAAAAAAAAACTATTTACTGTTTTAAATAACTTTAGACTATCAATTTTATTTGAGATTCAAATTACTGTGGATTTTATTTAATTAAGACAACTATTTAAATAAATTTCATTGATTGCAAACTTTAAAATTCACAATAATTAAATGAAGAATATCTTATTAAATTAATTTATTATACTTAGGGATCTAAAAATATTGGATAAATTTTATCAATAAAATTTAAAAGAGACAAATTATTAATATAAAGTTTTTCATTTTGAGAGTTCGCTTAAATTAAAATATACAATGGTTTGAATAGACAGTATTCTGTAATAAATACATATTATAAAGAATATTTTTTTTCCCAACGCAGTAATGCTGTATTAAGAAAACCTTTTTTACCAAATCAAAAAAGAAAGGGTAATTTTTCCATCAACTTCAAATTTCTATCACTAATCGCAATCAGATATTCAAAACTCATGTCCAGGCAAGACCCAGAAATTATTGCACCGTTCTTATTTTCGAGAAAAGACGTTGCCATTAATGAGAATTTTTATTAAAAGTATTGTATACTGAATAAAATATTAATAAAAGTACTTAATGTTTTAAGGAATCTAAATTAATGATTTATTTTAAGAATAATTGATACATTGATGGTGTGTCAATTATTCAATCATCGAAAAAGATATTCTTGTAATGTAAATCGAGGACAGTCTTAATCTTGATAAAAGAAATCACAGGATAATGGCTCTAATGCACTAATTATCGAATATTTTCGTTTTGAACGCATCATGAATGAATCTACGGTTTTCAAAGACTCTCTGTATCAAATTCTTATAGGTAGATTCTACGAAACAACAAATAATGTTTTTAATTAAAGCGTTAAATAAAAAGAAACAAAATGCACGTTAATCTTTTTATATAATACTCAATTATTAATAATTTATTCAATAGCAATTACTAAAGTAATAAAAATATTATTGATGGAATGAATAAGATTTTGATGGTCTCAAATTAATTTTAACCAATTTAATTTCAAATTGTTTATAGTTATCCTTATTTCATTTTTCAAAATGATTTTCCAACAAGAGTTAATTTTTACCATGGTGACCACATAAGCAAGTTTCGCACAAATTTAAAAGTTTTAAATGGAATTCGACTTTCCTGAAAGTCAATAACATTGAATTGAAAAGGAAAATTAAAGTATAAAAATTTCTGTAACATTTCTCTGTGCCTCTGTGAAACAGCATTGCAAAGGCACTGGAGACACTATGAAGTATAGCAGCTCCTCTTTGGGAACCACTGTTCTATTACATTAAAAAATTCAGTAAAATTTTTTTTTTTTCCTTTATATGTAATGCAAAAAAAAAAAAAAAAAAAAAAAAATCGGATATTTTAAGTAAAGACTTTTAAGACAACTACTTCATTAAATATTAATTACTTTTCCAAAATGATTAATGCAATATTATCAATTATATTGTGCTAATCATTTGAATTTAATTAATTTGAAATTTCAATTGATTAAAAGATTTGCAATAATTGAATGAATCTCGAAAATTTTCATTTTATGCATTTTTTATTTAAGAAAAACAAAAATATAAAAAATATAAGTCATCGCGAATATGATATCAAATGTTGTAATTTTTTGTAATTTTATCATTATCTATTTTGTTTCGATGCAAATTACTTATTTTTCCAGATATAAGAAGATTTGTCACAAAAACATAAGAAAAGAGTCTTACCTTAAGTCTTTTTTAATTTCAAACATTTATTAAACCCTTATTTTCTTTTCATAAACATTAGGTGTATATTTGAATCAAAACATGAAAATATTAATTAATAAAATTAAATACTTCTGAAAGTTACAAAAACTTCGTTACAAAACCAATGCTTTTATTTAAAACTTTTTATATATGCGCTAAAAATTAAAAATAGTAAATCATTGGTTGTAAATAGACAATCCTATGGAAAGTGGCTGATCTGAGAAAAGATTCCAATCTTAAACAAAAAGTTGTTTTCAATTCTGTGAATAAAGAGTGTTGCAATTTATTTCAATGATCGTTCACGAAGTAGCTTAAAGTGTTTACTTTACTTTAAAGGAATAGTTTTTTTGGAGAAGAATTTTTCTTTCGTTAAAAAGTGTGCAAGTTTCTGAATGAACTGAGATTTCTGAATAAACGCGTAGTATTAGAAAAGAATAAAAAATTTTAACTTGAATCAATATTCTTTTCGAAGAAGGTAAATATATTTTCATTTTTTAAAAACTGTTCTAAATTTAAAAAAAATATATATTATTTTGGAAATCTCCTGTGCATGTAATTTAAAAAAAAATTTAACTGTAATTTTTTACGTGGAAAAAATAAAATTAACTGGCAAAAATAAATAAAAAATATATTTTCATCCTTCCTGCCAAGGATAACTTGCACATTGTTTTTCATTTATTATATACTATAATACATATGGATAAAAAGACACATGAACCAAAATGTAACGTTCTGATTACCATTAAGGTTGTCGTTTTTGGCGCACTTATTGAATAAAACACTCAGTAATTCAATGAAAAGAGGGTTCTTTTCAATGAGACGACTTTCTTGATCACGGTCTATAATGCCAGCTGCATTAGAAAGAAAAAAGAAACTTTCTAGGGATGATTGTGGGTAACAATGAAACCCAAAACCAATAAGAGCCGATAGGTAGTCTCTAGATGAAAGTTGTGACCAATTATTGAGAACCAATGTTGGTTTAAAAGGGGTAGAAGAAAAGCCAATAAGATCATTCGAAAATCGAAAGAAAAGATGGAGTGAAAGATGTCTGAAAAAAAGTATCGAAAAAGAGTGGCAATATAGTAGGGAGAATCTCTGTAAACCTGCAGTGAGAAGTGGCTGTGGCTTAGAGGGTGAAAGCATTGATAATGGTTTTGTTTGTCGCTCTAAGGTCATTTTGTGCTCACTTTAGGGTAATTAGACAGGAGCCTATAGTTTAACGTGGATTCCAATCCATTAACAAACATCCATGCACCACCAGAATTCTAATCTGCGGAATGTGGTACCAAAAGACAGAAGTTAAACAATTGGCCCTCCGGCATCAATTGATAATGGAGAAGAATGTGTTGAAAAGAGAGTAGATGAATCGAGAATCGAAAGAGAAGATGGAGTGAAAGATCTCTAAAAAAAGTATCGAAAAAGAGTGGCAATATAGTAGTGAGAATCTCTGTAAACATGCAGTGAGAAGTGGCTGTGGCTTAGAGGGTGAAAGCATTGATAATGGTTTTGTTTGTCGCTCTAAGGTAATTTTTTGCTCACTTTAGGGTAATTAGATGGGAGCCTACAGCTTAACGTTGATTCCAATCCACCAACAAACATCCATGACACCACCAGGATTCTAATCTGAAACCTGTGGTACCAAAAGCCAGAGCGTTAACCAATTGGCCATCAGGCAGCAATTGATAATGGAGAAGAATTGTTGAAAAGAAAGTAGCGAGACTTGTTTTGGAAGATTTCCGGACAGAAAAATCCAGAAGAACCCTTTTAAGATCTAGGGATTTGTAATGTAGTTAGTTCAAAAAAAAAAAAAAATAAATAAATAAACATTTGGATTTATATTTGAGTGAGCCAACTTAAATTTTATTTATGTGAGTCATTTTACTTTTGAAACTGCTGTTTTTATATTTTCTTTAGATGTTACAATTGGTTAGTAGGTAAAGGATGTTTTATTTTGTATTTCATGAAAATTTTATTTTTGGTGATATTTTATTTCTGGAGACTTGATTTATATGAGATTTTTCCTTGAATAAAACACATTTTTGCAGTTTTATTGTACTTATCTGCATTACATGTATAATATAAATTGTGTAATATAATATACGCATTTTGTAGCTAATAGGTGGGCTGAAAAGGTCTTAGGCTGACAAATAGATGGCGCTATTAGTATTAAATCCATATGATTTTTAGTTAGCCTTATCCTTCAAAACACACGTGTATAAATTTGACAGCTGTTGCACTATTAGTACATGAGTTATAGCATTTTTAGTGAAGCAACTTTTGTTAGTTTGAAAAAATGGATAAAAAGGAATTTCGTGTGTCAATAAAGCATTGCTTTTTGGCACAAAAAAAAAAAAAAAAAAAAAAAAAAAATACTACTGAAGCCAAGGCTTGGCTTGATAAACATTATTCGGACTTTGCACCAGGAAAATCAACCGTAGAGAAGTGGTTTGCTAAATTTAAGCGAGGCGAAATGAGCACCGATGATGATGCACGCAGTGGACGCCCCAAAGAGGCTGTTACCGACGAAAACATAAAAAAATCCAAAATCCACAAAATAATTTCTGATAATCGTAAAGTGAAGTTGATTGAGATAGCTGAGACCCTAAAGATATCAAAGGAACGTGTTGGACAAATAGTGAATGAATATTTGGATATGCGAAAGCTCTGTTCAAAGTGGGTGCCGTGCGAGCTCACAATCGACCAAAAACAACAACGAATTGAAGATTCTAAGAAGTGTTTGGAGCTGTTCAATCGTAATAAACTCGAATTTTTGCGTCGATATGTGGCAATGGATGAAATTTGGCTTCATCATTTCACACCGGAGTCCAATCGACAGTCAGCCGAGTAGACTGCACGTGACGAACACTAAAAATGCTATAACTCACATACTAATAGTGCAACAGCTGTCAAATTTATACACGTATCTTTTGAAGGTTAGGGCTAACTAAAAATCATATGGATTTAATGCTAGTAGCGCCATCTATGTGTCTGCCTACTGATTTTTTTCAGCCCACCTGTTATATTTCTAATTGTGGGGAAATTAAGCACAAAAAAGTACCCTATTCCATGAAAAACACCTATTTCTATGAAAAGTATTTTTTTCCCGGGAGGGTTGGATATTTGTCGTGTCGATATAAATTTTATTTAATGTATGAAATAAATTTTTTATGTTTAATATGCAAGATATATTTAATATTAATTGTTTTATGTATAAAAAGCTGTGTTTTTTTTTCACATATATAAGCATTCAAGGACTAGGTTTCTACTGCGGATCATAAAATAGAAAATACAGTTTTTAGAAGATACCGTTAGGATAATTATTTTTTTAGGTTATTGGGATGTTTTTTATCTTTAATTATTTTGGTGAATTAGGTATTTTGCAGCGGATTGCTTTAGATTCCATTATACATCAAAACGCATAATTTATTAAATTAAAAAAAGATTGGAATTAAAAATGGAGTTTTAAAATAAATATTTTGTCATTTCAATAAAGGATATATTTGTTAATTTATATATTTGTTTGCGTTATTTTCAATCAAGTAAATTTCCTTTATCCTTCTTGCAGTTTCTGAGTTTTAAAATTTTTTAATATTGAATATTTTTATAAGAAAAATTGCATCGATTTTTAATTGATTTATTGAAATAAGAATATAGTTTTTTAAATATTTTATTTAATTAGAAAAAAAGTTTTTAAAGTGTTATTTGAATATTAATTTGACATTTTATCTTTACATTAAATTTGTTGTTTAAATTAAAGACAAATAATTTAAAATTTGTAGAAAGAAATCAACGAATCATTTAATATTTAAAAGATTCAAATGATATATGAGTTTTGATTGAGTAAGGAAAAAAAGTTTATTTGTTTGATATAAATTATTTCTATTTGTTCTATAACAAAAATTGCTTTTTATTTTTAAAATTAAATTTCAAATTATCTGTGTTCTATTTTTAAGAAAGTCCAAAATTGTAATTTAACATAAAAATACCAATTTGTCATGCATGAGAAGAATGAATAATTGCATATGGGTACTGTAATAATGGATAAATATCATAACTATGTTTTTAAATAAATATTATTTAAAAAATTTTATTTTTGAGGATTTTGTTATTTCTAGATTAATGGGAGATTTTCTATGGCAAAAGTGTGCAACGCACGAAATTCAATTCCAGCATTAAATTGCAAACAAATAATTTTCCAAAACTTTAAGAACATTAGAAGAGGAATCTCAGAATACAGCTAACTTATAAATTTTTATTACAAATAAAAATGTCTTAAATTTTATATTTTACAAGATGATTAAAAGATCAAATAAAACATACATTAGTTGTGGTGATAAAAAATCAACAATTTTTAGAATTTAAAAAAGTATGGCGTCGAAGTGGAAAAGTTATGCATGGTGGTGATTAATTTACAAATGGTAAATATAAATAAAATTAGTTTATGGTTAACATGCTTATTTGAAATATTTATTGTAGAAAAGTTTAACTGTATATGTTCAATATATTTTTGCAAAAGAGTTAAAAAAAAATTTATGAATATAAAACAAATATAAATTATTTTATCCAATTAGTTCCTTTCACAATTGATAGATGACGCCACGAAATTAGATTAAGATTATTCGATACGAACTTCTTAAAATATTTATTCGAATGTTGCGAATCATTAAAATGATTCGAATCACCCATGTATCATAAAGGCCTAACACATAAGCGATGGTATGAGGTGACACTGGATACACATTCCAATCATCGATTGTTATCATCCACAATTACATTTCCTCCAGTGGGTTCCTGCCCACTGTGGGGTTCCAGGCAATGAGAAAGGCGACTTCCTGTCTAAAAGGGGGGCTTTAATCACACAAAAAATATCTCGTCCTATACCCTTCCACTCTATCAAAAATCTCATCAAAAGATCAATTAAAGTCCGCGCTCAAGAAGACCTCTATAACCGTGTTTCCCAAAAGTCCTGGAAGAATGCCATCCCAAATCTATGTAATGTTACAAGGCGTAGAGCAGTCGCTCATTTTCGACTAGCCACTGGACATGACTGCCAGCGTAAACATCTTTACAGACTCAAAATTGTTCCTTCCCCGATATGCACTCTGTGCAGCTCTGGAGAGGCTATGGACTCCACACATCTACTGCACTGTACTGCTCTGAGCAAGACTTTTCTCGCCGAGCGATATTGGGAGGCTAGAGATATGTTAGATTAATGAACTCTGTTGCAGCATGTTTTGTTGTTTCTCTCTCTTTTTTTTTTTTTTTTTTTTTTTTTTTTTTTTTTTCTTTTCTTTTTTTCGTTGTTCTGTAACTGGTCATAGTCTGCCATTGGAAATTAAATAAAATAAAAAAAAAAAACAATTACATTCTTGATGCCCTTGGATACATTTCAATTTCGAGAAATATATCGTATTGCTTTTTAATAGAGGAATACACAATCTGACCTTCAAGGTCACAATCAACCTAGAGGCTGTGTATATATATTCTGACCTTCTCTGCAGCTTTGTTTTATACGTTTTCAGAACTTCTGGTCAATGGTTGTATAAAGACTGAAACGATTGATTAATTCTAATATAAAATGGAAGTCGCGTAGTATTGTAGAGAGACGGCCAAAAATTTTCCGATTCCAGAATAGGATTTTTATACCAATTCCCGACTCTTTTCCATTATTTTATGTATTATGATCTTTATTAATGGTTTAAAATAACTTTTAAAACAAATTCAATAACATTTATCGAGTTGATTTATGTCTAAAAGTAGTTTTTGCATAAAAAAAAGTAATTTCTACTACTTTAAAGGTGTAGTATTCTCATTCACATAAAAGACATTCTTGTACGCTAAAATTACCTACAGGTGGTTATTAAAATAATGGAAACACCATAAAGTTATAAGAAAGCCTTTACTAATAAGGCATAGAACGAATTTGCCATGTAATACACTTTGGATTCGCTTGGGAATAGAATTGTATACTATTGTGTCCCAAAAGTAAGACCAATTTTCAATTTAAAATTCCCGGGGCTTGGAATTCCAATTTTTTTTTCTTTTTTAGGTTGCTGGAACTGTCCTTGACATCTGTTTGAGTTACGCTTGGCTTTGTGAGACGCTAAAAATGATTCCGTCGATTTTTGAAATATCTGATTGCATAGCAAGCAAAGATGCAAAAATTCACATGGTGCAATTCAGTTTTGCCATTTTGAAAATTTTGTTTCGGAAAGCATCTAATAAAATAGCATTTATAATATAAAATTCAGAGATTAAAACATGGTATTAATTTTCTTTTCTTAAATAAAACACTTTATAAATATCGTTTATTATATAGATTCGTATAAGTTTACAACTTACGAAAAATGAACTGTCAACAATTTTAACAGATATATGAAAGCTCTTAATAACACTCTTAATTACAATATCCTTTAAATGTAAAAATAATTACGATTTATTCTTAACTTAAGAAAATGAGTAATAACAAAGGGTTTTTTTCAATAAATATAAATCAAGTAATCGCTTTTATTTAAAATAAAAAAAGTGGTTTATTTTATTCATCATCATCAATAGCGCAATAGCCCCAATGATGATGATGAGTAAAAGAAATCACTTTATGGTGGGTGGTTTGAAATTACCAAAAAGTGACTGCCTTATCCCACCAGAAATCACAATCTGGTGGGGTAAGGAAGTCTGGCTACTGGCAGATTTCGAGACAGGAGATGTTTTGCTTTTTAAGAAGTAAGTTTGCCAGCCCAACTCTCTACGGTCATGTCACACCGAGAGCTACGGTTTAAAGTAGATTCAGAACCACTACAAACATCCATCTTCGGGACTCATACCCGAAACCTGTAGCGCCAGAGCGCTAGTCACTCGGCTATCAGGCCCCGATTTCTCTCACTGGGATTAGTAATTACTGCTTTGCAATTGAATAAAACAAAAGATTACCGGTGTGGTTTTTTTTATTACTTTCCTTCTGAGAGAATTTGAAAACCCGGGGGATTGGGTGTCCGGATCTACAATCGTTTTGAAGAAAAGAAACTTGCAGCTGAAAAAGAAAAAAACATAACTTAATACTGAGAAGTGCCCAAGAGACTTTGCTCAACACTGAAGCTTATAAAAAATTTGCTCAACAATGAAAGACGTTCTTATAGAAGCTATTCTATCAGGTTATAATTATCAGGTTAGATAATTTTTAAAGTGGGGGAAAAAAACGTTTATTGTTGCACACATTTAATTATTAATAAATTCTCTATTATTTTCTATGATATTTAGCCATCTTTCGAACAACTTTTTGATTTCATCATGAAAAAAAATTTGGGGTTTTGTATCAAAATACACATTTAGAGAATGTTCAATCTCCTGTTTATTTTTAAAATTGTAAAGATCAAGACAATGTTGCAGAGACCTAAACGAATAATAATCTGAAGGACCTACGTCTGGCCCATAAGATGTAAGATGTAGAATTTACCATCAGAATTCATTCACCTTCTGTTGAGTCATTTAGGCGATGGACGTTATTTTGTTAAAGAATCACATTCCTTCTATTGAGTAATGCAGATCATTAAATGAATAAAACCCGCTTTAAATTCTCTAATTTTATATGATAATTTGAATATTCACAAGTACAGTTTAAAATAAAAGACCTCTTCCATACTCCATCAGTTGCAAACCCTTCTTTAGATATAATCCTGATTTTGGGGTGGGAATAGATTTTTGGGGGAGGCTTAACCATTGTCTTTTGCGAGTAACGCAAAAGAAATGGTTAAGCCTCCGCAAAAGTATTCGCTTCTCATCTCAAGTTATTATGCGCTTTAAAAGATTTATGGTTTGGTTTGTCACTCTTTGGCCATTTTGTGCACACTTAAGGCTAATTAGACAGGAATCTACAGTTTAACGTGGATTTCAAATTCGTAACAAACATCCATGCCACCGCCAGTATTCAAATTTGAAGCCTGTGGTACCGAAGGCCAGAGCGCTAGCTAATTGGCCATCAGGCCGCTATCTTTAAAAGAGGATTAATTTTATTTCTTGCGGCTAGTGATGTGCAAATATTTACTTGTTATTGACGATTTTGAACTGCAAGCTCATGTGAAACCCAAACACCAGCTCGAGAAACCTTCCTTATGATTTCCTTCTCAGAACTTTTAAGCCAATGTCGAACTTGACTTTAACTTATTGATCCTAGATATAGGATCTACGGAAGAAATGTTGGAAATTGCTTCTGCAGCATTTTCATGGACCCTTGACTCAACAAGTAAGACCAATTATTATTTTTTTTTTTCAAAACTCTTTATTTATTATTCCAAATTTATTTCATCGCCTTCAAAGTAATCCCCTCCGGAAACAATGCACTTATGTGCCAACTTTTTTTCCAATCCTCAATGCATGATAAAAAGTCATCAGCAGGGATGGCCTTCCAAGCGCACGGCGATTCACGCTGAATCTCCTCAATCGATTCAAAACGGTGTTCCCGGAGTGGTCTTTTGAGTTTAGGGAATAGCCAGAAGTCGCACGGTGTGTCGTACTGGCACATTCAGTGTTTTCGGTACCAATCGAGATTTGACGCGTTTGAGGCCCAAAATGGAATTGACCGATCCTTTTTTAAATTCCAAAATCCTTCGCAAGGTCTCTAATTGTAAATCGACGGTTTGCAAGTACCAAATCTTTAATTTTTGGACATGAGCTTCGTGAGTTGAGGTTGAGGGTCGACCAGAAGGCTCTACATCTTCAACGCGTTCTCCGCCTTCTTTGAACTGTTTATAACCTGTAAACATTTCTTTCCGATATAGGAATGCTCACCGAATGCCTTCTACAACATTCTATACGTTTCCGCAAACAAAATGTAATGCAAGTAGTTGTTGTAGCCAGAGGGAGAGACTAGAACCACTCGTTTCGTATATCTGGCAGCATCTACTGTAGCGCATCAGCAGCGCCCTCTTTTTTTATACTGACTGAATTTTCAGTAGTGGCTAAGGATTTTCCTGCGATTGAATGTCGCAACTTTTTTTCTGTTTTGTTGTTTGCCCGTACATAACTTAAAATACAAAAAATAATTGTTACATAATTGGGGCCCACCATAATTAACTCTATCTCTCCCTTTCACAAAGATACAATAGAATTGACTCATTAGCATTTAATTTTAACATCAATTCCTAGTTTTTTAGAAAAATAAAAATTATTTTTATAAAAGAGTCGGAGTTTTTAAACCAATTGCTGAATCCGACACTCGACTCACCACCTCTGATATAAACTCGGGTCGACTCTGTGTCCAGCCGGATTAGAGTTCTTATTGCTACCAAAGGCGGTTTCTTTGGTTTGTCGCTCTACGGTCATCTTCCGCGCACGAGGGCTTTACAGACCGGGACCTACAGTTTAAAGTGGATTCCGAACCACTACAAACATCTATGGCACCGCCGGTTTTCGAACCCGAAACCTGTGGTACTGAGCGCCAGACCTCTAGCCACACGACCATTCAGGCCCTTTTCGTTTCTCTGCACATTTGATATATGCATTTCAAATTACCAGTTAATTTCGTCACCCACACAACACTGTGTACATACAATAAATATGATTTTTTTTCATTTGATTTCTATCTTGTCTTGAAGTCATTTGAATGATCATCAATCTACTTTCTAAAACATTTTAAATCAGTTTTATTCTAGCTTTGAACTTTATAGCTGCCTTTAATATAAAAAAAAAATATTTTCATACACTCCTTCTTCCCATCTTCATGGCCAAAACTTGGCTAGCGCAGTGACCTTTGGTACCACAGGCAGGGCCGGATTTTCCTATAGGCTAACTAGGCTTCAACCTACGACCTCAAGATCAAGAGGAGCCTACATTCAAGTTATTAGCAAAATTAGAATTGCACTATTCTATAAACATTAAACACTAAAACGCTGAATCAAAAATAAGGAGAAATTCTACACATGTGAATAATAACAAACATAATAAGTAATTCAGAAACTTAAAAATGGAAGGTGAAAGGGTGGAACAGCCCAGGGCCTTACTTAATCTAAATCCGGCCCTGACCACAGGCTTCAGATTCGAATCATGGCCGTGGCATGGATGTTTGTTAGTGGTTCGGAATCCACGTTAAACCATGGGTGTCTGTTTAATTAGCCTAAAGTGTGCAAAAAAGGACCGTAGAGCGACAAAAGAAACTAACCTCATTTTCATGAATTTTATTTAAACTAAATACACTCATGTTCATAAATTAAGGATAATTCAGAATCACACAGAAATTGAACTCTAAAATAAAAATTTCACCTGTAGAATTAACACACACATCTTGAAGAAGAATATACAAATTACAGGAAACCACCAGATGGCGCGGATAGTACGTCACAATGACGAGAGTGTAGGAGAGGGGTATATAAGGAATGGTGGCAAAGAAGTAAAATTGTTCACAAGCGCTTTAAAAGCCTTTTCAGTGCAATAACCGCATAGTTATGGCACAAAGGAAGCATTTGGATGATTTTTTACGTGGTAGAATTATCGGACGACTGGAATGTGGACGTACCCAGCTGGAAGTATCCGAGGAACTTGGAATCGCCCAGAGTGTCATCTCCAGGCTTTGGCAACGATTCCAAGATGATGGTAATGTGAGTAGATGTTACAGCACAGGTCGCCCCCGAGTTACATCGCCGAATGAGGACCGGTATTTAGCAGTTACTGCCAAAAGAAACAGACGGAGCACAGCATCAAACCTGTCTCGTCAGCTCTCTTCAGCTACCGGTACGGCAGTTTCAAGGCATACCATGTACAGACGCTTAGGGCACATTGGTCTATATGCTCGTAGGCCTGTCAGATGTGTTCCACTTACCACAACTCACTGTCGCCTGGGATTAACCTGGAGTAGAGAGCATGCATTGTAAACACCGTCCGACGTCCGTTGTTTTCCGACGAGTCCAGCTTTAGTTTGCAGTCTGATTCTCGCCGCACTTTCATATGGAGAGCGCCAGGTACCCGTTACCACCAAGAGAACACCATTGAACGACACCGTTACGGTGGTGCAGGATGGCTCGTTAGGGGAGGAATTATTCTTGATTCCAGAACTGACCTGCATGTTCAGAGTGTAACAATGACAGGCCACATTTATCGGGATGTCATTCTGGAACAACATGTACGTTTGTTTCGGGGCGCCATGGGTGCTGAATTTCTGTTTATGGATGATAACGCCCGTCCTCACCGTGCAAACATTGTAGACGAATGCCTTCAATTGCAGGTTATCACCCGTATGGATTGGCCAGCATACTCACCGGACTTGAATCCAATAGAGCATGTGTGGAATATGCTTGGCCGACGAATTGTTGCCCGTCAACCCCCTAATTGTTAACCGGAACTTCGGACGTCATTGCTTGATGAGTGGTGTAATATTCCCCAAGATCAGATTGATAATTTGATACTCAGCATGCCTAGGCGTTGTAAGGCCTGTATTGCATCGTCCGGGAGACATACTCCATATTAACCATCATATTAACCATGTTATACTGTTTTTTGTAAATAGGTTCTTTTTTTAAATTTGCTCCAGGGAGTAAAAATCGCAATTTTTATTAATTTTGTCAAACATATAGCACCTTTTTTGTTCTTTACTTTTTGTTTAATAAATAAACTTTACAAATAAGTCAAATTTGTTTTGCTTCTGTCTCTTTCTTTGCCTGAACTTCATTATCCTTAATTTATGGACATGAGTGTACTTATATATTTGATATTTGAATCAAGTCATACATAAATGAATTTTTTTTTAAATTAAAAATAGTGCAGTGAGCGTTTAAATTAGCGAATTAATCTAAAATATTTCTAATTAATCTAATAATATACTTTTATAAAAAATGTAATGCAAATTTATTTTAAATTTAATGAATAAATTTGAGTGGAGCTTTGGTCTAATACTGTGATTCTCATACTTTTTGAAGCCTGGACTTATTTAAAATTCTACAAATAACTGTAGGCGCACTATATGCAAATCTCTGAGAAATGCGTTATAATAATTAAGTCGAATATTACAGAACAAGTAATATAAAAAAAAAAAAAATTAAGTCAATTCTTACTTTTTTTCCACTTTATATCAGAAAAGTCCTTTACAAATAATTTTCATTCATTTTTTTAAGTTTATCTGGCGACATCTATTGGTAGCTTAAATCTAAAAAAAACTAAAATAAATAAATTAAATTTAATGAATGAAATAATATGTGAAAAAACTGTATTAACATCAAGTGTCATCCACTGCAAATTAAAAAAAAATGTATTTGAACTGGAGTGGATGAATAAAAAGTATTTTATAAAAGATTGAAAATTTGAACAAGATATATATAGGGTGAGTGTGAGCTAATAGAAGGAATTGAAATAAATAATACGATAAAAAAAAGAAAATGAAACGCATTTTAAATGTGTTTCTTCTTGTGTTTATGAGAAACATGAACCTGATCTGTCTTAGAAATTTCTTTGTTTAGGCATATATTTGAAAGGCAAACTCTTATTTCCTCATCAATACATTGAATATTTCTTCTTTTTTTCAATTCCTTCTATTAGTTCACACTCTCCCTATATATATCTTGTTCAAATTTTCAATCGTTAAAGAAATACTTCTTATTCATCCACTCAAGTTCAAATGCATTTTTTTTTAATTTGTAGTGGATGTTAATACAGTTTTCTCAAATATTAATTCATTGATTTTAGTTTTTTTTAGATTTAAGTTGCATGCATCTACCAATAGATGGCGCCAGATGTAAGAGGAAAATTTCAACTTGAAATGAAAACCTTTTTTTTTTTTTTTTTTTCAATTCCTACTTTCAGTTCACACTCTCCCTATGTATATTTATATATCTTGCTCAAATATTAATTCATTAATTAAATTTAATTAATAAAAAAATTAGAATTGAGTTTAAAAATATTTTTATATTACTTGTTACATTTAATTGTGGTGAGGGTAGGATATACTAGTTCACAAATATGACATCACAAACTCGAAGAAAAATTTCCAAAGTTTTTTTAGATATTTAAATGCTTTCTTCATTAGGAATCCAAAAAGTTTCAAAAGACAATTCCTCATGTTTAATTCTCAATCTACTATCAGTGCACATAACTACTATTTCTATATATTCTAATATTAACTCAAAGTCATAGGCTGAGATGAAAATTTTTTTTTAACATTGAAAATTACATAGACGCTAACGTTTCTAGTAGCCAACAATGGCAAGTTACTACTCCTAGCTTTTCGAAAACACTCTTTGCCGCATTATCGCTGTTTGGCAATTTTTTTGTTCTAATGCTGGCAAACACTTAGACAATTGTCTGTGATGTCTGCACCGACGTTACTCACTTAGCACTACCCAGGAGGTGCGTGTAGCTTGAAGATAACCTACGGACGCGGAGTAACAATACCTCAGAAAAACTCTACGATCCTGTTAGACTGGGACCTACGGTTTAAAGTGGATTCCGAACCACTACAAACATCCATGTCACAGTTGGGGCTCGAACCAGAAACCTGCGGAACCGAGTGCTAGCCACTGGGCCACCCATGCCCCTTTTAAGCAAATAAAAGAAGAAAAAAAAATCGACCAGAAAAGTTATTTGTTTATAATGACAGTTGTCTTTGAATGGAAAAACTTACAATATTTGATTTGATTTGTCGCTCTACGGACAATTTTTTGAACACTTTGGGCTATTTAGATGGGTACATACAGTTTGCGGATTCTGAACCACTAACAAACCTCTATGCCCCCGCCAGGAT
The DNA here is from genome assembly GCA_021605075.1 of Caerostris darwini. Taxonomy (NCBI): domain Eukaryota; kingdom Metazoa; phylum Arthropoda; class Arachnida; order Araneae; family Araneidae; genus Caerostris; species Caerostris darwini. The sequence continues at coordinate 147,406 of BPLQ01003580.1, forward strand.
TTGAATCTGCAGTCTGTGGTACCAAAGGCCAGAGAGCTAGCCAATAGACCATAAGGCTGGAGGGAAAAATTGATAAGTATAAGCGGTTTTATGCTGTCTAGCATCAGCACCTGATTCTTTGGCGATGCTAGACAGCAAGAACAGTAAAAATAACAGCATGAACCAACATCATCAGCAGGAACCAACAAGAATGGTAACTAAGATTTTTATACTTGCCAATAAGCGGTTTTGTGTTGTCTAGCATCAGCTTTATCGATGCTAGACAACATGAATCTCAAGAATGACAGCATGAATCAACAACAGCAGCAGGAACTAACAAGAATGGTAACTAAGATTTTCATACTTGCCAATAAGTATTTTTATACTGTCTAGCATCAGCTTTATCGATGCTAGGCAGAATGAATCACAAGAATGACAGCATGAACCAACAACATCAGCAGTAACCAACAAGAATGGTAACTAAGATTTTCATACTTGCCAATAAGCGGTTTTATGTTGTCTAGCATCAGCTTTATCGATGCTAGACAGCATGAATCACAAGAATGACAGCTTGAACCAACAACAGCAGCAGGAACTAACAAGAATGGTAACTAAGATTTTCATACTTGCCAATAAGCGGTTTTATGTTGTCTAGCATCAGCTTTATCGATGCTAGACAGCATGAATCTCAAGAATGACAGCATGAACCAAAAACATCAACAGTAACCAACAAGAATGGTAATTAAGATTTTCATACTTGCCAATAAGCGGTTTTATGTTGTCTAGCATCAGCTTTATCGATGCTAGACAACATGAATCTCAAGAATGACAGCATGAACCAACAACAGCAGCAGGAACTAACAAGAATGGTAATTAAGATTTTCATACTTGCCAATAAGCGGTTTTATGCTGTCTAGCATCAGCACTTGATTTCTTTGGCGCTGGGGAAAAGCCATGTTTTGCAAAACGTTTGTTGGTTCGCTTAACTTCGAATGCTTTTGAGCGTTTGCCGCCGTCAATGCTTTCAGGAACGAGGAGATTTGATGGCGGATGGGACAATGAGTGTAAAGCGTCTTGCATCGACATTGAGGCTTCCTTAAGGGACTTTTTGTTTGGATTTTTTCCCATACAGATAACGGCCTAATGGTCAACTGACTAGTGCTCTGGCCTTTGGTACCACAGGTTTCAGGTTCAAATCCTGACGGTGGCTTGGATGTTTGTTAGTGGTTCGGAATCTACATTAAACTGTAGGGCAACTGTAAGCGTACAAAAAAATGACTGTAGAGCCACAAACCAAACCCGTACAGATGCGGAGCTGTTACGAATACAAATCCTACAGCTATGCAATGCCTTCTCTCATCATCCATGGGTGAGGTGTTCGTGTCATACATTAGCTGAACATAAAGACCACCGTTATTCGACAACCACAAAAAGTCACGTTTCCGCTATTTCCGTGCTGCTATTTATTTATATTTACATCTTCTATTGTCTGAAAACAATTTTTGCGAATGAGAAATAACTAATTAAAATCATATAATTAGTCTTACAAGCTTATATGCTTTAATAATGAACAATTTAAATTTTGAGGAAATACCTTCTCGTAAGGGGCCTGATGGCCGAGTGACTGGCGCTTTATGCCACAGGTTTCGGGTTCGAGTCCTGGCGGGGCCATGGGTACTTGTAGTGGTTTGGAATACACTTTAAACCTTTGGTCCGTGTCTTCTATGAGTGTAGTAAGAGCGTTGAGGCGTAGGGCTGACAACCCTACCCCCGCAAAAAGGGAACATTTTCTGTCTCGAAATCTGCCAATAGTTTTTAATTATCATGTAATGAACACAGTGTAAATTCTTATTAATATAATTATTTATGTTACAATAAATAGAGTAGAACCTCTTAAAGCGAAACTCGATAAGTTGTAAACCTCCACAACTCGAAAAATTTTTTTGTTCCCTTCCCTTCAAGCCCCAAAACCACTATTACTCGAAATTTCAACCCTCCATATGTCGAAATAATTAGTCAATCCTCACGAGCCATTTTGGTATATATTTTTCCTCCGTAACTCGAAATTTTTTTTTTTTTACCTCTGTTTCTCGAACATCAGCAATGTTTGATTTTACAACCTTTACAACTCGATCATTTGAAATTATTTTGATTTTTTATTGTAGTACATAATATAACTTGTAAGTTGCAAATAAACATGTTTATTACCTCTGTAACTTAAACTTTTATTTATTTTACTTCTCTAACTCAAAATAAGTTAGAAAGAATCTAAACCTGTACTAGTCGAATATTTCCTTGCAAAATTCGCGAAATCCTCCATAAGTCGAAAACTCAGTAACTCGAATTTTTTGGCATCTCCCTTGAAGTTCGACTGACAGAGGTTCTACTGTATTTATTACAGAAAGAATAAATAAAGAATGTATAAATTTATTTATTATAGAAAAAATAAAGAATGATTTTTATAATAAAAGTATATAAAATTAATATAAATATACACTCTACGTTCTATTTATTTTTATTTTATATAAAATTATATAAATATAAATAAATAGAACGTCTAGTGCTGTTTTCACCAATCTTCTTTTTATATTTTATATGCACTTAAATAAACACCCACATTATTTCTAATTATTTGATGATTCTGTTTTGATTACCATTTTGGCATGGTACTATCTCTGATTAAAAATCCAAAATATTGCTAATTGTCTCAACAAATATCAGTATTTAATTTAATACGCACGAATCAAAAGTAAGTAATTGATGTTTACAAAACAAATAATTTTTCTTGTAAGAGTTGTGCGGAAAAAAAAAAAGAATTCTGCATTAAAATTTGTTAATTAATTAAAATATTCACTGAAATGCCGTCCTAGGTCAAGGTTATTGTACCATATGCTGACATCAGAAAAAGAAATGGCAAGATCCTTGTTTTGAAATTCGTCACTTCTTCTACAGCCTTGAAACAGTTACGCTTTACTTTTCACACAGTTAAAAAAAATAATAATAAAAGATGCGCAATACTTTAAGAGCTTAATACGAAGTTGAAAAACACTTGCAATATGAAAGTAAATTACTTCCTTTGGATAGTTGTTTTAAAAATACACAAAGTAAACAACACGCACACTGACCTAGTCATTCACACGTGGTAGAGAATTCTGTTTTTTCTTCTATTATCAATCTCTCTGGACTTCTCATCTAACCGCTAGAGGGCGTGACAGTGCTTCCAGCTGATCGCCAGCAAAAAAAAAAAAAAAAAAAAAAAGGACACAACAATGGTAGAAAATCAAATTCGCTTTCGCGCCGAGTGCAGCAGCACGTAAAAACAAAGCAACTTAACACATGATGTTGATGGGACTTTCTTCTCAAAAAACTCTTTTTAGCGTCTTAGCGACAATTTTTTTCTGTGTCGCTGTAGCTGAGTGTGGCAATGTTTACAAGATCGGTGTTGGAATCGCTGACATCACAGGTCCCGCTGCTGAAATTAATATGGTATGTCAGAAAAAAAAAATTTCAGAAATGTTTTCTTTTTTTTTTTTCATCAAACACACATTTAATTATTCTGTTATAAAAATACTTTAATGCGATAGATTATCATTAATCAACTTCATTAATGTTCGGATTTAATTGTTCTTAAAATATCTCGATCTTAAAAAAAAAATAGTTTAATTTAAAAATTTTATCATTAATCAACATCATTAATCTTCGAAATATTTTAAGAACAACTAAATCCGAACATTAATGATGTTGATTGATGATAAAATTTTTAAATTAAATAATTTTTTCTTAAGATCGAAATATTTTAAGAACAATTAAATCCGATCTTAAGAAAAAATAATTTAATTTAAAAATTTTATAATTAATCAACATCATTAAATTTAATTGTTCTTAAAAAATATTTCGATCTTAAGAAAAAATAATTTAATTTAAAAATTTTATAATTAATCAACATCATTAATGTTCGGATTTAATTGTTCTTAAAATATTTCGATCTTAAAAAAACTAGTTTAATTTAAAAATTTTATTATTAATCAACATCATTAATGTTCGGATTTAATTGTTCTTAAAATATTTCGATCTTTAAAAAAAAATAGTTTAATTTAAAAATTTCTGAAAGATATAGTATAACGATATTTATAAAAAATTATTGTTCTTTCTCTCTATAAACAACCACATTATTTATGTACTAAAAAGATGCAAATATCTTTCTATTGATGCGAAAAGAAATATTTTGGATTTGCTAAATGTTTCTGAATTTTGAAATCAGTTTCTTTCATTTTATTATAAATAATAAATCATTTTGGATAATTTACAATGAAGCTATGATACTGTGAGAATACATTTAAAAATTAATATAAGTTGAGAAAATATGTGAAAAGAAATACTAGCAGAAATGTTTTAATGCAATTCTACCTTTAGATACATTTTGTATATGAATTTGTAAGTTAATTCTTTTTATTTGATATTTATGTTGATTACAATTACCAAAAAAAAAAAAAAAAAAAAAAATCATTTACTAAAGATAACTTTCTACTAAATTAAAATCAAAATTAAAAACGAATTTAACTTGTCTTAAACTGATCTTTATAAAATGATTACTGATTATTATTTTTATTTAATTATTGATTTTTTTCCTTATATTTAAATTCTAATTCTGTGATTTTGAATTCGAAACGTTTAATGTAAAACTTGCATTCAAAATAAAATTATCCTTATCCTAAAGATATTTAATATGAACATAGATCTAATGATTATTAAAGTTTTTAATCAATTTAGTTTTAAAAGCCATACAAAAATATAATTTTTATTTGATTTTTATGTTAATTACAACTACTAAAAAAAATACCAAAGGATTTTTTTCATTATATTTAAATTCTAATTCCGAGATTTTTAATTGGAAAATTTAAAAAATTAATATAAGGTAAGAAAAAAAGAAACTTTCAAAGATGTTTAAATACAATTCTACCTTTAGACATATTTCGTATATGAGTTTGTAAGTTAATCCTTTTTATTTGATTTTTATGTTAATTACAAATACCAAAAAATTCATTTTCCAAAGATAACTAACTTGCCACTAAATTAAAATCAAAATAAATGAATTTTACTTGTCTTAAACTGATAGTTATAAAATGATTACTGATATCATGATCTTGTTTTAAAAGATAAAAAATAACATTTTTTTTTAGTATTATTATTTTCATTATATTTAAATTCGAATTCCGAGATTTTGAATCGGAAAGTTTAATGCAAGACTTGCATTCAAAATAAAATTAGCCTTTGCAAAGATATTTAATATGAACATAGATCTAATGATTCTTACAGTTTTTATTCAATTTAGTTTTAAAAGCCATACAAAAATATAATTTGTATTTGATTTTTATGTTAATTACAACTACCAAAAAATCATTTTCTAAATATAACTTTCCACTAATTTAAAATCAAAATAAAAGTTTCACTAAATTTTTTTTTTCATTATATTTAAATTATAATTCCGAGATTTTGATTCAAAATGAAATTATCGTTTATTAAGACATTTAATATGAACATAGATTTACCAATTGTTACAGTTTTTATTCAATTTAGTTTTAAAAGCCATATAAAAATTATAATTTTTAATAAATATTTTAATAATGATGAATATGAATGCTATTTCATAAGAACAAATTGTTATTGATGATCATGTTCGAGGAAATTTTTGCAAGCATGTGAATTTTTTTTTTTTTTCTACAAATTCAGTTAGACACATCAAAAGAAATTCCGATTTCCAGACAAATCCGATTATCGAGATTTTTTCTTTAAAAAAAAAAACATTATTTCGTGTGTTCGTAATTAATTTAACGTATAAAGAAAAAAATACACATGAGACGTATTATTAACTTAGAATATTGGATTTGTTTTCTAACTGTTGTAGAATGGCATAAATTCTGTAATCAGATTTCTAGGATATCTCTAATCTGACTTGAATTAGACGCATAAAAATCTATCACAATGTAATTCATCGCATAACAATCGCAAATAGAATAGTTTGGAATAAATTTTTGACGTGATTTAAAAAAAAAATCACTTAAAAAAACAAATAGTAAAAAAGACGAGATTAGGTTCCAAAAGCTATAAAAATGGAAATTGTTCATATTTTTTCAACTATGCTTATACATGCTTATTAATATCTTATGTAATGTTTTCTTTATCATGATTATTTTTGTTATTAAACCTTTTTTTAAATGGTACAAAATCGCATTTGTATTATTATATATATATATATATATATATATATATATATATATATATATATATATAAATTTTATTTGAATTAGATATTAGGAGTATTAACTAATTCAAAAAGAAATATATAACGCTCCATTAAAAAAAGTTCTATTTGAGATTTTTTAATCCAAATAAGTATAATAAAAGATGAAATCAGTGAAAATATTTAAATATATTTGATATTATAGTAATCATTCAAAAATTAAATGAATTTAAAATTATATATTAATAAATATTGTTATATATATTATATGCCCTGAATACATGTTTATAAAAATTGTACTTGGAACTAATAATACTTACTTTCTCAAATGCAAAATATTAAGGAGATATATGGGAATTTCTCACATTTTTAAATACTTGCTGTAAGAATGCTGTTTACAGCTCTTGAATGGAATTCTGTTATAAAAATGTTCGATTATTGGAAGGTATTCTCGAATCGTCTCTGATCGCGCGGTCATTTAGAGTTTAAGGGCAGGAAGTTTCATATTCCAATCCTTTTGCGGCATGCTTTGCAATTACTGCTTTGAAAAGTGAGTAGATTCGATGGCGTGTGTGCAGCGTGTGTAAACGTCTCGTGCGGACGTTCAAGCTGACTAGTGGGAATTTTTGGTGTTTCTCGTATAAGTCACATAAACCATGATGGGATGTGGAGCAAATGTGTGGGTAAGATAAGTATGGGGTATTTACTCTTACTCTTTACTTGCGCTGTGGCCTTTAGTACCACAGGCTTCAGGTTCGAATCTTGGCGGTGGCATAGATGTATGTTAGTGATTCGGAATTCATGCTAAACTGTAGGTCCCGGTCTAATTAGCCCAAAGTGTGCAAAAAATGACTGTAGAGCGACAAACCAAACACAACTATATCAAGGACAGCATAAATAGTTTTGTCTAAAGTTCACCTTGGCTAGCGACAATCCAAACCAAAATGGTTTTGATACCACAGGTTTCAGGTTTAAATCCTGGCATGGATGTTTTTATTGGATTCCGAACCCTTAAGTTAAACTGTAATGGTCTAATTAGCCGAAAGTGTGCAAAAAATGACTGTAGAGCGACAAACCAAATCCTTCGTTCTTAGCACATGAAGTTTTCACTATAAAAAAATAAATCATGTTTAAACAAAACTGTTGCAAAAGTCTGATTTATGTACGAGTTTTAGAAAATTCAAAACTATTGATTTTCTTGCACCTTTGATCCTGGCGGTGGCATGGATGTTTGTGAGTGGTTCGGAATCCACGTTAAATTCTAGGTGCTGGTCTAATTAGCCTAAAGTGTGCAAAAAATGACCGTAGAGCGACAAATCAAGCCCTTTGTTTATGGCAAATGAAGTTTTCATTCTATAAAAAAAAATAAACTATGTTAAAACGAAACTGTTCGTAAAAGTCTGTTTTATGTACGAGTTGTCTATATTAAAATTTTTTTAGAAAATTCAAAACTCTTGAATTTTCTAACGCATTTGATCCTGGCGGTGGCATGGATGTTTGTGAGTGGTTCGGAATCCACGTTAAACTGTAGGTGCTGGTCTAATTAGCCTAAAGTGTGCACAAAATCACCGTAGAGCGACAAACCAAACCAAACCAAAATCACGTATGAGCTAGGAAATTTAAAAAATCTGCCTAGATTTGGAAATTTCATAGTGCGTAAGTGAAAGCAGCGCAAATATCTTACCTATCTGCCAATTTGTTTTTGCAGAAATCTTCTCCCCATGTATTCCACAGTCTGTATATGAAATTTTGTTTCAATCTATTCAATAACGGGCCTGAATGGCCGAGTGGCTTGCGCTCTGGCGCTCGGTACCACAGGTTTCGGGTTCGAGTCCCGGCGGTGCCATAGTTGTTTGTAGTGGTTCGGAATCCACTTTAAAAAAAGTAGGTCCCGGTCTAATAGGATCGTAGAGCGTTGCGGGGGCATTGTTACTCCGCGTCCGTGGCTTATCTTCACGTTACACGCGCTCCCTGGGTAATGCAAAGTGAGTACGTCTGTGCAGCACTTGCCTTAAGGCATCCAAGACCAAGCTGTCTAAGTTGCATTAGAAAGAAAAAAAATCTATTCAATAACTTCAGATGCAGGATACCTCCAAACAGAGAAAGCTATTTTATGGCCATAATAATATGTTTAAAAATATATAGTCTATATAATATACTATCTATTTTTATGTTAGACATTTACATCTTACACATTTGAAATCTACTTTCAAAATATAACCAGTCTCTACGTTTTTTAAAAAAAAACGACGTACAAGACATGCTTGTCGAAAACATGTCATAAACTCTAAAAAGGAAAGTAAGTTTTACACATAAACAAGGATAAACACACGAGATAGAGAGAGACGGTGTGTTTTTATTGGATCAGTTTCAAGTAGAATTGTTAGAAAGCCAAAACCGATGTCACCTGAGCTTGAATTATGTACAAATGGTTCGTTTAAATTGGATGCTGCTCATCAATACAGTGTAACGAAAAAAGAAAAAATGAATTATTCATTCTAGTATTTAAAGATGTTTGTATACAATGCTTGGTGTGTTAAAAAAAAAAGGAGGTGGAGAAAAAAAGTGTGTGGAAAAAAAGTTTGAGGGTTGGTTTTGATGTAGTTTTTATTTTAACTATTTATTCTTTATAATATACATTTCTGCAAAATTTTGAAAGCAAAAATTTTTTTCCTGTTATCTTCATTTATTACTTTAATGAGATTGAAAATTTTCAATAATTTCGGTTTTCTGAAAATTACAAAATTTCTTGATATTTTTTGGTTAATTTATATATATTTTTAAAGGGCCTGAATGGCCGCTCTGGCGCTCTGTACCACAAGTTTCGGGTTCGAGTCCCGGCGGTGCCATTAATGTTTGTAGTGGTTCGGAATCCACTTTAAACCGTAGGTCCCGGTCTAACAGGATCATAGAGCGTTGTGGAGGTATTGTTACTCCACGTCCGCTTATCTTCAAGCTGCACTCACCTCCCGGGTAATGCTAAGTGAGTAATATCGGTGCAGCGCTTGCCTTACGGCATCAAAGACAATTGTCTAAGTGCTTGCCAGCTACATTAGAAAATATATATATATATATATAGTTATATTTTTTTAGTTTATATATATTGTATCAAATATATTTTCTATTTTTACAAGTTTTTTTCACAAGTGCAGATAAATAATATAAAATTTTAAAATTTACCCAAATATCTCAATCCAAAATATTCTAGTTAATTATAGAAAAAAATACTAATAAAACATTAGTAGAATAAAAATGTCCGTGGCTATTATTATTATTTTTTACTTTTTATTTTAAGTACTAGTTGTACGATAATTTGAATATATGAAGTACGACTGTTAAAATGTTGTAATCTGTTTGATCTGTATTTTTATCTATTTTTTTTTTTTTTTTTTTTTTTTTTTTTCAAATCTACTCGTCTTATTTATATTCTTTTGGTTGCTAGAAAGTATGAGCGACGATTTTTTTTGTTTAAAATGGAATTTGTAATCCGCAATTTTTCGAGTTTTAGAGTAGTTCCTTTTTTAAAGGTTTCATTTTCACTTTTGTCTAATTCTTTTATCTGTTGTATTTAAAAAGAACAAAACATTTGGATAAATTGAGATAAAGCAGCGTCAGCGAGCATGCATCTCAAAGTATCAATTCAATTCAAATCAAATCAAATCAAGTCAAGTCATTAAAAATGTTAAAAAGACATCTAATTTTTAGATTATCTTCAACTTAATTGAACATTTCAAACAGAAATTCTGTTATTAAAAGAGGGACAAAACAAAAATTAATAAAAAATTGCAATAAATTCAAGTAGTTTAGACACAACTGCCCAAGTTAAAGTAAACACAGCTGGCCTAGTTAATAATAATTAATGGACTTAATTAAAATTGTAGTTAATGCTACAATAGCCCTTTACAAAGCATAATATTGCAGTACAGAAAGTGTCCATAATGGAATTCCATGTCATTAACTCATGAATTCAATTGAGCAATTTCACGTTTAAAATATTAAAAACCCAGTAAACGTATTGTACTTGATAGTTGTACAGCTAAAATACAGAAATGTTTGAAAAAGTACCAAGATATAGTTATATTCACTACAATGTTCATGATTTCTTTGAAGTCTATTTATAAGACACACATAGTTGGTCTTCATTCACTGCCAATTTAAAGAAAGAAAGAAAAAATTAAAATGTTAGACATATTTATGCTTTTGATTTATGGATTTAATGTTTATTATAAAATATACTTATAATGTAGCATTTTTTTCTAACGGGAAGAGTTTTGGCGATTTATTCCCAGGAGAGATGAATGTATGTTATTTGTATATAATAACTATCACTCAATTTTTACAGCAGGCAAGCAGTATTGTGATTACATGTAATTAGAGTTTTGTATTAATGAGAATAATCTGTCATTCACATCTGATAGCAGATATTCGGTATCATGCACAATAAGATTCATAAAATTAGCGAATGTCTGTGCGATCATCCCAGGTCGAAATAATTACGGATTGAATATGGATTACACTATGAGTCCCCCCCCTTGACAGATTGTCTTAAAAGGTGGTTTTGTAGTAGAAAAATGGAGAGAGTTCTGCGACGAGTCGACCAGAAATGCTTTTTTTCCTCTGAAGTGACTGAATAGTACAGAATTTCCGCCTGTTTTCCAAAGTAAATCCTTTGTGATTTTGTGTATCATGCCGTGTGAATATTAAGGTCTACCGCAGACCAAGCAATTGGATTCGATGTAGACTTGAGAACTCCGAAAATCTCCGACCTTGGAGTGAGCTTTGTGATCAAATTTTATTTTTAATTTTGTTTGTATAATAATACAGAGTTTATTACACACACACACACACACACACACACACACACACACACACACACACACATACATATAACAGGTGGGCTGAACAGTTCGTAGGCTGACACATAGATGACGCTACTTGTAATAAATCAACATGATTTTTAGTTAGCCCTAACTTTCAAAAGACACGTGTATAAGTTTGACAGCGGTTGCACTATTATTATAGCGTTTTTTGGCGAAAAAAAATACTATTGAAGCTAAGGCTTGGCTTAATAAACATTATTCGGATTTTGCACCAGGAAAATCAACCTTAGAGAAGTGGTTTGCTAAATTTAAAAGAGGCGAAATGAGCACCGAGGACGATACACGCAGTGGACGCCCCAAAGAGGCTGTTACCGACGAAAACCTCAAAAAAGTCCACAAAATAATTTCTGATAACCATAAAGTGAAGTTGATTGAGATAGCTGAGACCCTAAAGATATCAAAGGAACGTGTTGGACATATCGTGAATGCATATTTGAATATGCGAAAGCTCTGTTCAAAGTGGGTGCCGCGCAGATCTGACAATCGACCCAAAACAACAACGAATTGATGATTCTAAGCAGTGTTTGGAGCTCTTCAATCGTAATAAACCCGAATTTTTGCGTCGATATGTGACAATGGATGAAACATGGCTCCATCATTTCACACCGGAGTCCAATCGACGGTCAGCCGAGTGGACTGCACGTGATGAACACTAAAAATGCTATAACTTCACTAAAAATACTATAACTCCCATACTAATAATGCAACAGCTGTCAAATTTATACATGTGTCTTTTGAAGGTTAGTGCTAACTAAAAATTATATGGATTTAATGCTAGTAGAGCCATCTATGTGTCAGCCTATGAACCTTTCAGCCCAGCTGTTATATAGTGCTTGTAAATAAAAATTAAAGTGTTCCCATGAACCTGAAAATGGCCCTCTTCTTGAAGCCGTTAAAGGTCTAATATACAAAATAATAAATGCTATGGAGGTAGAAGGAAAGATTTAATAATTGGATTTGCATTATAGCAATGCTTTAATGAAATTGGTTAATTCTATGAAAAATAACTATGAAATCAGTTGGTTATATATTTAGCTTAAAGTGCAATAACCTGGATTAGAATCATGAGTTAGATATGATAACTGATAATTACAGAACAGTTTCACAAAGAAACCGGAATGTGGAACTATATTGCATATCTACGATCTTGCCCAGATTTTTTTTTTTTTTTTATCAAATGTACCAATTTTTATCAGTTTTTAAAGATTTTTATGTTTGTTTAAAAATGTATTTTCATTTTTATTGACATCTATCATTTCACGTTAGATATTTTCCGAATCAATTCCTTCTTTAAAAATGATCCCGGATTCTTTTGAGCTTCTAATGTGACAAACAAGTCAAAAATGTCTAAGTCACCCAGAATTGAAGTGAAGTAACTCGTTCGTGGGAATTTTTGGAAGTTGACGGTTATTATTGAAAGTTGCTGATAGTTTTATAGATTGGAAACATAATATCTTATTGGAAAAAATTTTCATATAATAAAATTATAATAATTAATTATAAGAGAATAATTATAAATTTAATAATTATAAAGATAAATATTATAAGAATTATAAGAATAATATAAATATTAATAATAATAATAATAATATAGATATTATAAGAATCAATTATAAATTTAAAAACTAATTGCAGAATATAAAATTTTGTGATACGCCTAAATATGCAATTAATGTGCAGTTATTTTAGTTAAATCACTTTTCGACATCTTTAATTGGCATTTAATAATTCGAAATTTTATAAATATTATTCTGATATCTTCTTTTAAATTTAAAAGTACTAATTTTTAAAAAGACAAGTCTCTGATTGCGAAGTCTAGAAAGAAGTGTTTTGATTACACACTTAGAAATTCAAGTGATCTGGTGAATTTCGCTTTTCACCAATGATGGTGAAGGGTTAAGCATCAGGTCAATATTAAATTAATAAAGCGATTTAAAATGCCACTTCAATGCAGATTTTCTAGCATGCATATCATTCTGTTGTAAGAATCACTGCTCTTAAACGCAGAACTTGTAAGTACTTAATGTATGGAGAAAAATAACAAAGTCTATTTCGCAATAAAGAATACTTTTATTATCAGTAACGGTGTTTTTTTTTTTCCTTCAAAATCTTTCTTCCCGTTAGCTTTGGAATTCTAGGAAAAAGTAATTAATCTTTTGAGTGCAGTCATGCTTCGAAAGTTTCCCAGATTCTTGAACGATTATATAAAACAATATTTTATAAGGACAAAAAAATGTAGTTAATGAATATTTAAATTTTTTTGTTTAAATTGAATTACGTTATTTCTTCCTAAATTGATATTATTATTTAAGCATATGAATAATAAAATATTTTATACATTGAAAATTAACTATATTTTAAAAATTGTTATCACTATATTTTAAAAAAGTATTGAAAAATTTTATCACCATATTTTAAAAATTATCGAACAATTATTATCGTTATATTTTAAAAATTATCGAAAAATTATTATCGTTATATTTTAAAATATATTGAAAGATTATCACTATATTTTAAAATTTATCGAAAAATTATTATCGTTATATTTTTAAAATTATTGAAAGATTATCTCTATATTTTAAAAATGATTGAAAAATTATCACTATATTTTAAAAATGATTGAAAAATTATCTCTATATATTAAAAATGATTGAAAAATTATCTCTATATATTAAAAATGTTTGAAAAATTATCTCTATATATTAAAAATGATTGAAAAATTATCTCTATATATTAAAAATGTTTGAAAAATTGTCACTATATTTTAAAAATGATCACTATATTTTAAAAATGATAGAAAAATTATCACTATATTTTAAAAATGATCACTATATTTTAAAAATGATTGAAAAATTATCACTCTATTTTAAAATTTATCGAAAAATTTTCATCGTTATATTTAAAAAATTATCACTATATTTTAAAAAATATTGAAAAATTATTATCACTATATTTTAAAAAATATTGAAAAATTATTATCATTATATTTTTAAAATTATTTAAAAATTATTATCACTATATTTTAAAAAATATTTAAAAATTATCATTATATTTTATAAAGTATGTAAAAATTATTATCATTATATTTTATAAAGTATGTAAAAATTATTATCACTATATTTTAAAAAATATTTAAAAATTATTATCGTTATATTTTAAAAATTTTGATCAAAAATTATTTATTATAAAATATATTGAAATTATTATTTCGCAAATGTATCATTAACAAATTCGGGAACCATATCATATATTTTAATTTTATACATCAATAATCCTATTTGAATCGTATATATAAGTGTATACAGATTAATATGGTATTTTAAGAAAATAAAACTTTAGTTTAAACTTCCGGATTTGTACGAGTTTTTGCCAGATATCTAAAGATATTTTTTTAAAATAATATCGTACTTATTTTTTTATAAGAAAACATTTTTTGTATAAGAAAAAATATCTAATGACATTTTTTGTTTTCTAACAAAATTTTTGGTAAAAGGAATACATAAATATTTTATTATAAAGTTTCAGCTTTTTTTTCCTGCTATAAATACTGATAATTACGACAACTCGCAATTTAAAAATGGCTGCAAACATTTAACTTTTTATTTTTAAATTAATCCAAATAATATTACTTAAATATGATTTTAGTGAAAAATGGAACTTAAAAAAAAAAACAGTTTGTGTGTTTTCTTTTTAAATACATGACGTTTTAAATATTTAAGAATAAAGTTTTTAAGAATAAATATTTTAAATTTTAAAATCCGAACTTTCTGATCAAATATTATTGAAGGAAATGGGCTTAAGGGCTATGTAATTACGTAATGTTTACTTCCACAAAATTAGCTGTTTTTAGTTAAAATTTCCAGCCTGAATTTTATAACTGAAATAAGAACGAAGGTTTTTTTTTTGCATTTCTTAAGTTTAAATAATTTAAAAATTTGTTATTATTTTAATAAAAAAAAAAGAAATATTTCTATGTAGCTCGGAAGTAATTTTTTTACTGTCAGTTCTTAAGGGAAATTATCTTAGTTTGTGTATATGTGATAAAAAAGAATTCAATCACAAACTGCAGATGATAATAAATCGCATATTATCTTTATATTTTAAGTCTAGACCAGTTGCGGCCAACCCAAATGATCTTATGGACCATTTTGGAAATGCATCACATCTCCGCGGGCCGCAGATTAAATTATATATTTCCACATTAAATTTAGACCCATTATAGACATTTTTTGGAGTGAAAAATTGAAACATAATGAGTTCTTATTATTGCGTTTACTATTATTCTTAAATGTAAACATAGTTAATATAATAATCATGATACTAAACGCACAACTGCGCGTAAGGTGACGAGAGTGTAAGTTGAAACCAAAGCTCTAACAGCTGGAACTAAGAGTCTGGTTTGCTCTGTGCGTATATAGGGGTCACTGAGGTCACTTAAAGTGAAACATAGAACCTGTTATATTAGATGTTCCAAGGTGCGCGAGCTTCATGAGTTCTCAGAACATAGTTTAATTATTCTGCGAACTCATAACTGTAAACTCGTAAATAAAACATGCAAAATCTGCCATATATTCTCAAGAATATTATTTTAAAATTAAATTTAATTTTTTCTCTTAATTTCGACAGTTAATTTTGGAATATATGGATGCTTCAATAATGTATTTTTTTAATACATTGGTTTTTACTACTTTGGCCATTATAAAGTAAATATATTTTGTAAAAATGTGATAAATCTCACGGACCGGAAAAATGTTCAAAGCGGGCCACGGGTTGGCCACCCCTGGTCTAGACGCAGATACTATCGAAATCTAGTTGTAATTCGAACAAACTGTTTATGCTATGCACCAGCCAAAATTAAATTTTAATTAATTTCAATATTATATTATATTAAAGTGTATCAGTTACATCTTTAAGCAGTATTGTAGTCTTTTCTTTCCTTTTTCTTTTTGTTCATTCCATCTTCCTTCTTTTTATTACAAAATCCAATACTAAAGATTTCTTTAAAGGTTCTATGAGCCGAATTGAAATATTAGAAAAGCTGCAATATCTATAAAAAAAAATGTCGAAATGTGATTTCCTACATTTTTGTTCCCTCGTGTTAGAGAGATAAATTTTGTAATCTCGGAAATTTTCGTCGTTTATATATTTTTTTTTCTTAAAAATAGTTTTCTAATGTGACCAGAAAAGCAGTTACATGTTACTATGTCCTATCAAATACAATCAGATAATCACTACTGACAGATGATGTTACTAGTAAACTAAATTAATAATTTAGTTAAAAAAAATGTTGAAAGTTCCCTATGTAGAAGTGTTATAATCCTTATAAAAAATAACTTAAAATTTCACAATTTTGTTTGTGTATATGTGAAAGAAAAGAACTCCTTCAAAGATTGTAGAGGACAATAAATCGTTTATAATCTTTATATTTTAAGTCTAGATGCAGATGCTATCTAAATCTCGTTGTAATTCGAATTGCTAGGCTATGCACTAACCAAAATTAAATTTTCATAAATTTCAATATTATATTATATTAAAATGTATTAGTTACATCTGTAATCAATATTGTAGTCTTTTTTTTTTTTTTTTTTTTTTTACAAAATCCAATATATAAATCCTACATTTTTTTTCCCTCGTGTTTGTGAGAATTTTTGTTATCGCGGAAATTTTCGTCATTTATATATATTTTTTAAAAAAATAGTTTTGTAATGTTACCAGAAAATCAGAATTTATAATTTAGTTAAAAAAAATTGTTGAAAGTCTTGAGAGTATTATAATTTCCTCAATTTGTAGTATTGCATACAAAAGAGTTATAATTGATCCATTCTGATTACAAAGTATTGTTAAAAATTTTGCTGAAGATTGTTGAGCCTCGTGATCTACTTATGCATGTCTTGAACAGCTCATGAAGGGGTGAAGAAGGAAAGGTTTTAGAGAGAAAACCTAGAAACCTTCCAACAGAGATATAATTATATTATAAGAGCGAGATGGTTCACACACGTTGTCATAATCACCAACGAGTCTCCTCGTTTCTGTAAGCAGCAATTGGAAACTGAATCCTTCCGCATTCCATTGTTAGATGTTGTGTACTTGAGCAAGGAAAAACAAATTAGATGAATTAAAGTTAACAATAACAGCTATTATTACAAGTATACGAATTTGTAATATTTACTATATAAAAGAAATCTTATCTAAACATATTAACACAAATTTTACATAAAAATGGGGGGAGACTTGTTAGATTCATGACCTCCCCCCCATTTTAAGGATGAGATCAATACTTATTATTTAACTTGACTTGGTGCTATGCTCGCTGATGCTGCTTTATCTCAATTTATCTAAATGCCGTTTAAAATGCTACAGATAACAGAATTTGACAAAAGTGAAAATGAAACCTTTATAAACTTATTATTTAATTATAGTTGCTTGCAATACAAGTATACCACAGGTTTCGGGTTCGAGTCCCGGTGGTGCCATGGATGTTTGTAATGGTTCGGAATCCACTTTAAACTGTAGGTCTCGGTCTGTTTAGTCTAAAGTGTGCACAAGATGACCGTAGAGAGACAAACCAAACCAAACTGTAATACAAGTATTATTTCTATACTAATTTCCGTCGCAAGTATTGTTTCTGTAATTACTTCCACGATTTCGCTTTGCAAGGACATTTCTATGCTTCCTGTATATTCATTTTCCAACACAGCCATTATTTTAATTACCTGTTGGGAAAATGGATGATAAAAGAAGCCAGTTCTATTCTTTTGTTTTGATATTAAAAAAAAAGATGTTTTTAGATGTATTGATATTTCTTTTTTTATGTAGAATAACAATTGATCGTTATCTAAGGTATTGTTGAGATCCAAGCCAAACCTAAACTGATTCGAATCATTTAGACTGGAATACAAACTAAAGTTTAAAATTGATAACCAATGTACTTTGCAATAATTACTTTATTACGACGGAATTTACTTCTCTCTTTTCCCCTGCTGTGAAGCAAATATCAACCAGTTTCCTTTAAAAGTTCTCCAAATACGTAAATATTATTCTTTTCCTTCATTCATAAGATGCAGTTCTCAATTGTCAAGTGAAATTCATTCATTGTTTTCGAAGTTTCATAGTTAAATTGCAAATTAAAAAAAATTTAAAAATGCATTCTTAAAAATCTTATAAAATTTGAATGTAAATGTTTATAAACTTCTTTAAGATTAAAAAAAAAATTATTTTCTGTACCAAACAATGCTAAAATATATTCTTGATGTTTTCCTAATATCTCATAATTTTTTTTTATCTACTTAACGTGATCATCTACTTAAATGATGTAATAAATGTTAAATGATAAATAATAATGCGTAATAAATGATAAATTATAATAAATGATGTAATAAATGTTAAATGATAAATAATAATGCGTAATAAATGATAAATTATAATAAATGATGTAATAAATGTTAAATGATAAATAATAATGCGTAATAAATGATAAATTATAATAAATGATGTAATAAATGTTAAATGATAAATAATAATGCGTAATAAATGTTAAATGATAAATAATAATGCGTAATAAATGATAAATTATAATAAATGATGTAATAAATGTTAAATGATAAATAATAATGCGTAATAAATGATAAATTATAATAAATGATGTAATAAATGTTAAATGATAAATAATAATGCGTAATAAATGATAAATTATAATAAATGATGTAATAAATGTTAAATGATAAATAATAATGCGTAATAACTGATAAATTATAATAAATGATGTAATAAATGTTAAATGATAAATAATAATGCGTAATAAATGATAAATTATAATAAATGATGTAATAAATGTTAAATGATAAATAATAATGCGTAATAAATAAAAAACGCGCAATCGAAGCTGTTAGGTAGATAATGCGTTGTTTAGAAACTAAAAGTGCTGGGTTCGAATCTCGAGCAAACGAGGAAAAACCGACATTTTTCATGTCTTTGCTACAGATGGGCACATTAGATCTGTAAGAGGAATGTCTACCTGTCTTAAGTTCAGAAAGAATGAGTTGGTTGGTTGGTTTGTCGCACTACGGTCATTTTTTGCACACTCCGGGCTAATTAATTACACAGGGGCGTACAGTTTAATGTGGATTCCGAACCACTAGCAAACATCCATGCCACTGCCAGGCTTCGAACCTGAAGCCTGTGGTACCAAAAAGAAAGGGGAGAAAAGGAGTTACCACCTAAATACATACCCAACCTAAATGCCATTTTTTCAGAATATGGTGGCAAAATGTGGGTGTAATGTAGCAGGAAATCTTGAATACAAAACAAACAATTTTAAGATGAAGTTAATAAAATCTTGTTTTTTAAACACAATGTAATCGTTTCATTAAAAAAAATTTTTTTGACATGTTTTAATAAAAATAAAAAAATAAAAACAACTGGAATTATATCAAATATACTTTTTGTAACTTTGCTTCATTTTCTTTTTTCTTTTTAATAAAATTTTGCGAATTTTTAAGATTTTTTTAAACGTAACTTTTTTTTTTAAATTGACCGTATATCTTATTTATAGAACATGGTTTTTGAATTCATCAGAAATTGGGAATTAAACGGTGGTTTTATAGAAATTTTAAGTTTCATCTGTTGGTAGTAATAAAAGTATCCATTTAAAATTTGATGTTCTAATTTTTATATAATTTACTAACGTAAAAATTTATTACAATGATTACTTATTGAAAATTAACTGATAAGATAATAAAAATCAGTTAAATACACTCAAGAGCCAAAACATTATGACCACCTGTCAATAACGAGTTGGCGCACCTTTGGCGCGCTACACAGTTTCAACCCGCCTTGGCATGGATAAATACCACCACTTAATACCAGTTAAATACCACTTCCACCTGATCACGTGCCTTCCACGTCATCCAGGCGAGTTCATTGCAAAATGTAGGGGTGGTCAGAATGTTTTGGCTCTTGAGTGTAAATTGAGATTGCTAAATTGTTGAGGTAAAGAATATTTTCTTTTTTCTTCTATATATTTTTATTTATATTCATTTGCAATAAATTCTGAAGCAAGAATGTAAAAAAAAAAATATAAAACAAAACAAAAGAAATTTTTTTTTTTTAAATAAAAATTCGTTAAAAAAAGTTAATGGCCCTCTTTTAAAAATTTCTCACAACGTTAATTCATACTGTAAATCAGAATTTCTCAGTTACTATAGAAATTATTACTGGTTGCTTTTCAGAGATAAAAGTAGGTTGAAATTGCTCTCTCAAGGGTTTAGGTCTGGAGATCTAACTGGTCAATCCCTCCTGTGAAAATTATAATTTTTCAGAAGTTGGTTGACAGAATGAGCACTTTATAGATGTGCATTGTCGTTCATTAGATTGAAAATAAAATGCTTGAAAATTTGTCCAGGTTTGTGAGCAACAGAAAAGTGGAAATAACCAAAGGAGCTTTACTAAGTACCGGGAAACAATACTTGTCTTTACGCCATGTTATAATTTTAGAATCATTCTTTTCTGTACTGGGGCCTGAATGGTCGAGTGGCTAGCGCTCTGGCGCTCGGTACCACAGGTTCGAGTCCCGGCGGTGCCATGGTTGTTTGTAGTGGTTCGGAATTCACTTTAAAAAGTAGGTCCCGGTCTAATAGGATCGTAAAGCGTTGCGGGGGCATTGTTACTCCGCGTCCGTGGCTTATCTTCAAGTTACGCGCGCTCCCTGGGCAATACAAAGTGAGTACGTCTGTGCAGCACTTGCCTTAAGGCTCTAAGACCAAGCTGTCTATGTTTGCCAGCTGCATTAGAAAGAAAGGAAAAAAAATTCTTTTCTGTACTGATCTATAATATTTTAGGCTGGTTCTTTTGAAGTAGGTCTACTCTAGAGAGTAGACCTATTTTAAAAGAACCAGCCTTCAACCTGGACGTTGCAGACCGCATATTGTATTTCGTTCTCAAATTAATACTATAAAGTAGACTACATTTCCTTCGCATCCGAAGTATTTTATGTAAGGTACATTAATGATATTCAAACTCATTGAAATAATTTGAAAACATCAAAGGCTTTTTAAAATAATATTCAGAATAATTGATAGAAAATAACTTTCCTTGGGATAAAGGGAATAATTTGAAACTCGTCTGACGCCATATTTTTATCACGAGATCTCTGTCTCGATTTTATTCTTTATTTCTCAAAATTATCCATTTTTATAGAATTAATATATTAAACATTTTTATGTTCTACAGATATAGCCGAAATAATGGTATTAATAACTTGCAAAATAATGATATGTAATTGTCTATTTTTGTGAAATGTCTCTATTCTAATAATTTTCTGATCATAGGTGCAATGAATACGTTTCGCAAAGTTAGAGATTTTCAGTGGCGGACACTTTCTTTCGATATTATTTACCATTAGAATTGCAACTTCAGCGTTTCTTAGGGTGTACGGCTGGAAGCCCATAGAGGAAAAAATATATATGAAGATTTAAAAATAGTATTCAAAAATATTCTGATAAAAACATGTTATTATATATCTCATCTTAAATAGATCATTTTACATCTTCATAATAATAATCTATATGATCCATTTTAAGTTTCACTAAGCAAACACAACTGGAATATAGGAAGGTATAAAAATAATATAAAATATGAAAAAAATACGTCAAATAATAAATGAATACACAATTTGAAACATTAAAATATATACGATTAAACAATAAATTAATAATTAACAAGTTTCCAGGTTTCTACAATTGTGGCGTTTGAATATTTTGTTACGATTTTTATGATGTTGGTCTCTGCGAAAGTATATTTCACGTTAAAAGGGTTATAATTTTACAAAGGGAATATATAGCAAATCTTCATACCGTTTTAAAAAATTGATTTAATAAGAATTTACAATTACGAACATTAATTATATTCGTGAATGATGGATTATCAATAATATTTTGAGGTGACACACAAATCAATTATCTCATAATTATTAAAATATTACCTTAGGATTGTAAGAAAGAAAAATTGAGAAAATTGTATTTTAAAAAAATACTGTTAATGAATAAATTTAAAAATAAATGAAATATTTATTAAAATATCTAAAGACATGCTTCAATTTATGAAATTTATAAATGAAGCTTAATCGTTATTTTCTTACTAAGAGTTTATTTTTGGAGGAAAATTTAAGCACATTAAATCTGTAATTGCTAAAGTCCCTACGCAGGGTTTGAAAAAAAATTAGTATGGTCTGAGAATCTCATAAATGCCTCACCTATGGATATCTTGTAAATTGCGATGGCTTTTAGAAATAACACTGACTTACCAAAGAGATGCTACCATCAATAAAAAAAGCAAGCGAATTCGTGAAGAAAGCAGAAAAAGTTAGCGGATTCGTGAAGAAAGCGAAAAAAAGTTATCGGATTCGGGAAGAAAGCAGAAAAAGTTAGCGGATTCGTGAAGAAAGTGAAAAAAAGTTATCGGATTCGGTAAGAAAGCGAAGAAAGTTAGCGGATTCGTGAAGACAGCGAAAAAATTAGCGAATTCGTGAAAAAAGCGGAAAGGTTAGTGAATTCGTGAAGAAAGCGGAAATAGCTGAAAAGTAAGCGGATTCGTGAAGAAAGCTGAAAAAGTTAGTAGTTTCATGAAGAATGCGGAAAAAGTTAGTGAATTCGGAATGAATGCGGAAAAAGTTTGTGGATTCATGAATAAAGGAAAAAGTTATCGGATTTATGAAGAAAGCGAAAAAAGTTATCGGATTTATGAAGAAAGCGGAAAAAGTTAGCGGATTCGTGAAGACAGGGAAAAAATTAGCGAATTCGGGAAGAAAGCAGATTCGTGAAGACAGGGAAAAATTAGCGAATTCGGGAAGAAAGCGGATTCATGAAGAAAGCTGAAAAAGTTCGCGGATTCGTGAAGAAATTGGGAAAAACTCATAAGTATCAATCAACATTTTTGAACAAAATCGAATAAGAATTAGTAATATAGTAGAAGATGAGTCCACTTGAGTTTGATTCCCTCATATGATGTGCATTGCAATTTCTGTTTGAAAAATGAATCAGTAGATTCATTTTTCATAATAGATTCACAATTAATCGAATTTCATAATAGATGAATGGGGATAGGATTTCTCATTGACTCAGATCTACCCGATATTGCTTTTTCCAGATTCTCTCAAATGATACATGAAATGTTGTCATTCGTAACATTTAATACAGACATATAGAATCATAAAATTTTTTATATTTACTCTTGGTGTTTTTCTATGTTTTGTTGATGAAAACCACAAAAATGTAATGGCATAAAATATAAGAGGTAGTTAAATATCTGTGATTTAAAATTTGAAACTTCCCAAGTGACGTAACGCTTTATGAATCTTCAAAAAAAAATCCTGGAGAATATATGTTTTTTATTCATTTTTATGGAATTTGTGAAAATAATGTTCACAAAACACAATAGTAGTTGATAGTTGAATAGATTAGAATACTGATTGAATATTGTGGATGTCTGTTTAGTTAATAAAAGACGGTGACTATAATATAGTTTTTTTTTTGTAGATGATATTGCTTTTATAGTTATTATTTCAATATTTCTGTGATTGCTTTGTCAATATCATGAATTAGTTGTGGTTTCTGAATGTTGGTATATTCTTGTAGCATTTGAATCTGAATCATTTTCTTAGAATTTAGTGACTAGCATTACGTGATGGTTTAGGGAACAAGAATAGGATTTACCGCTTTGTGATGTTATATAACTGTATAAAACCATAACTTTTCATTAGTCATTTAAGTCCAATGAAAAGTATATGTTTTCAAGTGAGGAAATCATTTTTACGAGTGGGTTTCGGTTTTTAGTTATCGATATGAATTTTTGACATTTTAAAAAATATTTTGCTTAAAAATTTTGAAAAGCTTCATATTATATTCTAAAGCATTTAACCTTTTATTTATTCTTCATTGGCGCAACAACCCCATAGTGGCATCCCCATACTGGCAGATTTCGAGACAGGAGATGTTTTTTTTTACAAGGTGGGGTTGTCAGAACTATGTCCAACTCTCGGAAATCATATTAGACAGGGACCTAAGGCTTAAAGTGGATTCCAAATTACTACAAACATCTATGGCATCGCCGGGACTAGAACTCAAACCGAGCTCTAGTCTTAAGCTTTTATTGCACGTATGTTATAATTCATATCGAATACTAATTTTTGATGAGTTCAGAATTTAAGACCTGTAATTAAAAACTGCCAATTTAAAAAAAAATCAATTTAATATTTTTCTTTAGATCATTGTCAAATTGAAAATGAATTGACTTTTATTATAAACTAAAAATAAAAATTAAATTGTTCGTTCATTGCATCATTATTTCTTTAAAATGACCGATTGTTTCAAGGGTTGCAATGAGATTATTGAGAAATTTGAATTCGAATTTATTCAAAATATTTCCCTTATTGTGGGAAATTATCTTTTTTCTTCAAGTATTTTCGATAGATAACCTTTTTCCTTTAATTCGATTTCTATTTTGATGAATGCCATGACGAATAATTCAATCCTTTATTTTATCAAATAATCCAAATTGTTCTTTTAAATCTTGGTTCAATGCGCAGTCGCAATAATGCTTTCGTTGTTTTTTTTTTTTTTTTGCACTGAAAAAGAAACAAAACAAAAATTAAGGAATAAATTCCAAAAACTAGTCACTAAATATTTCTTTTTAATAGCGAAATTTATTCCTTTTTTTCCAGATATGAAACTTGGGTTTTTCTGAAATTTGAAATATATCATTCTTTAAAATAACTTCTTGTTTATGCATTTAAAAAAAGAGATATTCAATTCAACTATAAGTGATAAGTAAAAAAAATCATTTTGTATGATACATCGTTTTTCAATTCCTTCTATTAGCTCACACTCTTCCTATATATATATATATTTTGTTCAAATTTTCAATCGTTCATAAAATACTTTTTATTCATCCACTCAAGTTCAAATAAATTTTTTTTAACTGGTAGTGGATGACAGTGGATGTTAATACAGTTTTTTCAAATATTAATTAATTAATTTTAGTTATTTTTAGATTTAAGTTGCATGTATCTACCAATAGATAGCGCCAGATAATCTTAAAAAAAATGAATGAAAATTATTTATAAAGGACTTTTTGCAATATAGTGGGGAAAAAAAGTAGGAATTGACTTTAAAATTTTTTTTTTTTTTATATTACTTGTTTAACCTGTGAAAACATCGTTTTTTTAACATACTTATTTATTAATATTTTGAATTGCCTTGCATGAATCAAAATTATGAATTGTCTATGTTATAGGCTAAACATATGAATCGAAATAGCAGCATCTATGCCAACTATGTTTTATTTAAATATTGTTTCTTTGGCTAAGCATATAATCAAAATTTAGTAAAATCGAAATGAGATTATGCAAATAAAATTTTATTTGAGTAATCTGAAACTATACATTGTATTCAGTAGTTGTATATGACAATCTAAATGTTGTCATGATTTACGTAGCAAAATAACCATTTTGTTCATAAGTGGGATTAATTTCGTATTTCATTATTTCTCTGAAAAATGCTTGCAAAATCAACCAATTAGAAATTTTGAAATCGTAAATCGATTTCTAAATTTTTCTTTTTCGATTTTTATCATTTGGGGAACTGCGCTGTTCAATACATTTTGCCTTTAGCCTTCTTTTATAATTTCTGTCTGAAACTGTAATTTGAATCCAAATTATAGATTGTAGTGAACAATCTTCACCGAACGGTGAGCAATAACTTCATAAATTTCTTGGGTTATTAAACAGGTATACTCCCATATATGTTAATCCTGAGAAGTAGACATGATAAATTGAAATTTATGAGTGGATTTCAGTTTTTGTATTATGTTTTTTATAATGTCATCTATAGTTATAATACATAAAATGAAATATTTTTTCACACTTCTATCTGTAAAAATATTAAATTAAACCAGACAAGATAAATGACATGATAGCTGCACTGGCTAACCCCAAAACAAACCAAACTGATGCCGACAAAGCATAGACATCCTTTCCAATGAAATTTAAATTACATAACTAAGATTTGCTGTTTTCTATGTAAATAACTGTTTGCCTAAAATGTTTAAATGTTTTGTTAACAGTAGCCTGTATCTTAGTTGAAGTTAATTTCAATTTAAAATTTTTTTAAAAGAAAGTCCCCCACGAAAGAAATTTTAAAAAAGCTTGAGAATTACTAGTTTAAAAAGTAACGTGATGTTTTTACTTTTCTTAGCCCTTTTATAAAGTTCCACCCGTTATAAACAGGTGGAAATTCCGGCCTATTCAGTCCATTCAGAGAAAAGGCAACATTTCTTGTCGAATAGGCACACAGCCGTCAGGAGGAGGAGGAGTCAGCTATCCTCACTTCTCATTGGAGTAGGCATTTTCTCAGCTCATTGCCTAACACCAATCACGATGCAACAACTCATGGTGTTGTCCATATTTCATCTGTAATTGTTTCTACCAGTGAATTTCGCGCAGATAATCGCTAATTTTATTAGATCTCATTATCCATGATACTGAAGATGTACTAATGTAACTGAAGCAGTAATGAATATTTTGACGCCAATTTCACACAGATATCAAGAACAGTGCCAGCCACCTAAAAAAGAAAAAAAATTGAATTTCATAAGCCCCGGGAATTTTAAATTGAAAATCGGTCTTACTTTTTGGACACAGTACTATTGCTTTTTATTTATCAAGTTTCGAAAATTCCGCAAATATTTTTCTCTTTTATGGGGGAAAAAAGGCCAATGTAAGAAGAAGGTGTAATTGAGTTAAGGAAGCTAATTTTCTGCTAAAGTCGGGCAGCAAAGAACTTCCTCGGATAACTTATAAACTGAACGAAAAAGTTGGTACCTCAAAAAAAGTAATAATAACAAATATTTCCTTATACAAGATGAGGTTGAGTTTTCCTATGCATGGGGTAGCCAGCAAAGCGATAATAAAACGAATATTGGTTGATTAGTTTTGTTTGGTTTGTCGCTCTACAGTCATTTTGTGCACACTTTGGACTAATCAGACCGGGACCTACAGCTTTACGTGGATTCCGAACGTTTTAGTTGAATAAAGCTGCTTATTAATAAAAAACTATTGATGACGATATTCATATATGTGATCATTAATTTATATTGATAGAATTTTCTTATAATCTGAGGAGTATTTAAAAAAAATGATAAAATGTTTAATATCAATAAGAATATATTACACCCAAAATTTTAGATTCTCAATATAAAAATTATGTATGATAATAAAATAATCTAATCTAATCTAATCTAATTTAATTTAAAAATCTGAAGATCTTGCCAGATTTTGAAAATGCTATTTTTTTTTTCATTATATTTACTACTTGTATGTATAAGCAATTGGCAAGGAGTGTGTTAAGAGGAGGGATATCCGTTGGCAAGGGAAGGAGTGATACCTATTGGAAGTTTTTTTTTTCAACACATTGGCGAGTCTTATTTTCTACTTATTTATGTCATGAACAGCCCAACGATGATGAAGTGTGGACTTTTAGGGGTAACTGTCTCATATCTGATTCTCGTGTGGGAGAAAATCAGGAAAATTCCACTAGGCAGTCTGACTGTTGATATACAAAATGCTTTTACACTCTGTCAGGAGCCTGATGGCCGAGTGAATAGCGCTCTGGCACTACGGTGCCCCAGGTTTCGGTTGCCATGGATGTTTTGGTGTTTCGGAATTCATTTAAGTTGTAGGTCCCAGTCTGTGTGGCCCAGAACCAAGTCAGACTTCTACCTACGGGTGCTCCATCGCAACAGAAGCTGCTCCTTTCCCTCCTACCTCGAGTCTACACTTGTTTTTGGATTAGGTCTAAATGTTGCTATATACAAATGGGATATGAACAACAATGCCCTTTATCACAATCGCCATCAAATCTCTTCTTTTCTAAAAACAGTGCTTGTAACGGACACCGTTATTCCAATGTAGACTTCCGTCATGGCCATGAGTTGAACACAAGGGGTTATTTTACTTCCCCATAATGCTTGTTAATGCTTGTTCTCCCATAATGCTTGTTTATTGATGCGAGATGCATGTATGAAATTTCATATTCGTCATCGAATTTCCTTGGTTCTAAAAGCAGTGACTGCAATGCTTTCCAATAAGAGTTAATACTTGTGCTTTCTTTCACGTTAGCTACGTATATTATTACTGGGCCTTGAACTGAGATTAATGATGTGATCAGCTTTAAATATCTCGATGAATGTATACATGATATATCTATGATGTGTGTCGATGATTATGGTTCATATATTTATATATGTGATTTAATTTTTCGTATTTAATTAAAAAAAACGCCTTCTTAATATATTTAACGATTAATGAACTTAAATTATCTTTACAGTTTATTTATCCTGAAATATATTTCAAATATGAGACGGTAGAACATTACTTGCCAGAACTCGTATTATGTTTGAAAATCTTAAGAGTTAAGGTGTTGATAATTTTTATTGAATTACAAATTTAATAATAAGTTACTAATTATTACTAGGAAAGTATTTTAGATAATTATGTTAAAGAACTATGAAATATGCTTTTTATGAAGGTATTAATTACAAATTCCTTAAAAATCCTTCATTTAAAAAAAGTTAATTTTTATTAATGTTAGAAAAGCATGATGTCTTTAACTTCCTGCTAGTGTGGTGACAAAGGAAGTTTGTTCAGGTACCTGTTTTTAATTTCAACAACAACAAAAAAATGCAGTGAATTTTTCCTTTACAATCGACATTGTAGCAAAAAAAAAAAAAAAAAAAAAAGAGTAGAAATAAGATTAATACTTGCATCGTGAAATATGATCTAAAAGTTATTTTATCCTTTAACGATTTAACAGCAGGAAAAATTAGAAAACACTTATGATGTAAGGTGAAAAATTTATTTGAATATTTTTTTTCTCGTGTAGGAAATAAAATTTTTTATAAAAATATTAAGTACTATTGCTGAATTATTGTGTCTTAACAGAATGCAAGAAGTTATAATTTGAATTTGTAATAATATCACTTATAGGTCTTACTCACAGAATTGCGACCTGATGGCCAATTGACTAGCTCTCTGGCCTTTGGTACCACAGGTTTCAGGTTTGAATCCTGGTTGTTGTAGGGATGTTTGTGAGTGGTTCGGAATCCGTCCTGTAGGTCCCGGTCAAATTAGCCCAAAGTGTGCAGAAAATTACCGTAGAGCGACAAACCAAACCAAATCAGTATTTGCTTATTAAGACTTACCAGCGGACTGATTATAACTTGTATTTTGTGTTTAACTTAAAAATAATGTTGCACGACTGATTAAACATGTACGAATAGTTTTCTAAATTATTTTATCTTTTTACTTTTATTATCCTCTCCCTCCCCCCTTTTCAATTCCTTCTATTAGCTCACACTCTCCCTATATATATCTTGTTCAAATTTTCAATCGTTCATAAAATACTTTTTATTCCTCCACTCAAATAATACATTTTTTTGACACTTCTGCAGCGGATGGCACTTGATGTTAATAGTTTTTTACAAATATTAATTCATTCATTAAATTTAATTAATTAATTATATATTTTTTTTAGATTTAAGTTGCATATATCAACCAATAGATGGCGCCAAATAAACTTAAAAAAATGAATTATAATTATTTATAAAGGACTTTCTGCAATATAATGAAAAAAAAGTAGGAATTGGCTTTAATTTTTTTTAAATATTATTACTTGTTTTTGTTAACGCTACTATCACTAACCCTAACGCAAATTGTCATCATTAACACTGCTACTATCATTCCAACACTACTACAATCTTCTTGATCTTTCCTGGTACCACAGGCTTCAGATTCGAATCCTGGCCGTGGCATGGATGTTTGTTAGGGGTTCGGAATCCACGTTAAACTGTAGGTCCCGGTCTAAATAGCCTAAAGTGTGCAAAAAGTGACCGTAGAGCAACAAACTAAACCTTGATCTCTTCACTGCCTCATAGGGGGCGATATCGCCCATTTTGGGATGTAAGTGAATAATAAAGATCATTAACCTATTTTTTGTATGTATGAAGAATTTTTAAAAATTCTAATTAAAAAAAAATACAATTTTAAATCTAAAACATGTATTAAAATGTATAAAACTGATTACCCAATACAAATAGTTTGTCATAACGCTGTTTTTTTTTTTAATTTTTAAATTTCATAAGAACTGGTGATACTGCTAATTACAAAAATGAGGCTTGAGCCTTTTTTAGCAAACACTGGAGTATGATGTGAAAAAGTTTTATTGCTTCGTTTCTGAAAAACTAAAACAATAATAAATCGCAATTTAATTCATTATTGTGTTTGAATTTATTTGCATCTCTGTGGTTTGGTTTGTTGCTCTACGATCATCTTATGCACACTTTAGGCTAAACAGATCGGGACCTACAGTTTAAAATGTATTCCGAACCACCAACAAACATCCATGCCACCGCCAGGATTTGAACCTGAAGCCTTCAGTAATTGCATCTCTGTGAGACCAAATGAAGAATTAATCTTTTATTAAACAAGGGTTTTTAAATTTTCTAAGAAATTGAGTCTTAGTATTCATAAATATCTTGGAAAATAAAACAACGTTATTCAAAGTAGGCCTTTGTAAAATGTTAAAAACGCTTTGCTAAATAAGCTTTTGCAAAATGTTAAATAAGCTTTTGTAAATTTGCCTTTGCAAAATGTTAAATAAGCTTTTGTAAATTTGCCTTTATAAAATATTAAATAACCTTTTGTAAATTTGCCTTTGCAAAATGTTAAAGAAGCTTTTGTAAATTGCTTTTGTAGAAAGTGGTAAATTTAGTTCAAATATTTTAAAATAAAACGAACTATCTCAACTGACATTGAAAAGTTTATTTAACATTTTGCAAAGGCAAATATATTTTGCCTTTGCAAAATGTTAAATAAACTTTTGTAAAATGTTAAAAAAGCTTTAGTAAACTTGCTTTGTAACATGTGGTAAAAAATTAGTTGAAATATTTCAAATTAAAACGAACGATCTAAACTACACTTCATTTAACTATTCGTTTAATTTTTATAAATAAATTTTTTAATACAAGATTCTAGTAAACCAACTATTTTATTTTGCGAAAAAACCTTTTTTGTAACAGAGCAAACGTTCTTATAATATTGTAATTCAGCAATGACGCTTGCATTAATCTATTGTTTCATCTTCCCCCACCTGATCATATATTATTCATTCAACGTCTACTAAACGAACCATTACTTCAGTGGGAAATGTAGTTTCCACTTGTATTCACACATGAATTGAGAACGTTTTAGCATAAGTACAACAAACCATCCTACTAAAATACGGCTTACTCATGGTATGTTATAGCGAAAATAAATGACGTATAAAAACATTTTACAAATAATACAAATTGGGGAAAGGCATTCCTCATTAGAGTGATATCCCTTTAAGCCGAATTTACAAATAATACAAAAAAATGTCATGGTAACATGCAAAGTGGCAAATTCGACGCTAGATTCAAAAATACAATATTGTTGTACAATATATTTTAATGTACAAAATATGTTACAAAATGGAGGTATTGTTATGTAATAAAAATGTGCAAAAAAGAGTTATATTGCAAAAAATGATTCAAGGATGGTGATGACGATGTGATATTCACTGTCTGTTGTTTTAAAGGGAGTGGCCTTTTTTGTACTTACCGTAATGGAATTTGGGCGATTCGCGTCTTATTTATTTCTGGTACTCATACGAAAAGTTTTGCGACCTACAGATTTATCGTGCCCATTTCCGGTATAGATGCAAAAAATATAATTTAGACTCACTTGTTGTGAATTTGAGTTCTCTCAGTTTAATAGGTCAAGTCTTAATCAAGATTGTCATGTTCTTCTTCATTAGCGCAGCGGCCTGGTGGCCAAGTGGCTAGAGCTCTGGTCTTTGGTATCCCAAGCTTCAGGTTCGAATCCTGGCGGTGGCATGGATGTTTGTTGGTGGTTCGGAATCCACGTTAAACTGTAGGTCCCGGTCTGTTTAGCCCTCGTGCGCACAAGATGACCGTAGAGCGACAAGCCAAACCCAAACCAAATCTTCATTGGCGCGAAGCGACCTGTTGGCCAATTGGCTAGCGCTTTGGCCATTGGTACCACGGGCTTCAGGTTTGAATCCTGGCGATGGCATGGATGTCTGTTGGTTGTTCGGAATCCCTGGTAGTTTGTAGGTCCCTTTCTAATTAGCCTAAAGTGTGCTCAAAATGACCGTAGAGCGACAAACCCAACCCAACGAAATCATTGACGCAACAGTCCCTTGGTGAGCCAAGGTCATCTGCCTACTGGCAGATTTCGAAACAGGAGATGTTTTCTTTTTTACGGGGTAGGGTTGTCAGCCCAACGCTCTACAGTCGTATTTGATTGGGACCCACGATTTAAAGTGGGTTCCGAACTACTACAAACATCCATGGCACCGTCGGGACTCTGACGCTCGTCAGATTGCCATATTATTTATCTAATATTTTATTTGATATGTAATATAACACACTTAAACTATTATTTGCCTAAATTTGGAAACAAGAAACCTTCTTTTGAATAAATTTTTAGCAAGAATTGAGAAGTAAAAATTTCTCCTTCCGTTTATTCCATATGTTTATTACACAGAGAAAATTCCTATTAATAGCGCCTTACGTAAGGGTTATCCAAATTAATTTTTTTTCTTATTAAGAAATTTTGCTCTAATAGTTACAGAATTTATACTGCAAATTTTGCACTGCTTTATATAAAAACCATATTACAGAGTTGCGTGATGTTAGATGTTAATACATTGAAGATTGCAGGCTGTGAAAAATATATAGCCTGAATTCCCGCATATTTCGCGTAAATAAGTATGATTTGTAATAACGTTTTAATTAGCAATATTTTAAGTAGTTAATATATTCTGTAATGGTGGGCATCACTACAAATGACGTGTGAATTTCCATCATCCGTCGCCAACAGTTGAAAAATAAGAAATAGGAATATACGTTTCCCGTCTTCACAGTATTAAACAATATTTTAGACATTCTGAATTATTATTTACTCAGTGAAAATATATTTAATGATAAGTTCTTAATTTTTTGTACCACTTAATTTTAAGTTTAGTCTTTAGAAGAATATTTCTTTATTATTAATACATAATTTAGTCATAATGATGAAAGAATACAATATTGTATACAGTTTGGGTACCCAGATTGCTGCTGGATGGGGTGGGGTTGAGATACTTGAGGTACAGGTTGGAGAACTCACAGCTTTATTGGCACACGCATAAACACCACACACATACAATTAGAGATATACAATATTTAATGCGTTTGAAAATATACAATTATATTCCTAGAAGGATTCCAGTTCTAAGCCGAAAACCCAAAACTCGGCTACGCAAAGAGTGAGCGAAATATACCTCCTCTCCGGATGAGAATCTGTAGGCCAGCTAATACGCAGAGTTGCGCTAAATACAGTTTCTCTTGGGGTGAGCGATTGTACACCAACTAAACGTTTCTCAGCGGGAGAGCAGACTCGCGCTCTACTTCATCTCTGGTGAAAGTCTCGAAACCAACTGACCACTTCTCCTGAATGTCACAGATACCGCTTTTGCCAGTGGGTAGGAGGAAACAAGTCTACAATATAAAATTTATATGAAATATGAGTAGCATGTATGCACTGGTATTTCAATAAATATCATTATTTTATTTTGATAAGTCTTGTTACGA
Source organism: Caerostris darwini (assembly GCA_021605075.1). Lineage (NCBI taxonomy): Eukaryota > Metazoa > Arthropoda > Arachnida > Araneae > Araneidae > Caerostris > Caerostris darwini. The sequence goes on from BPLQ01003580.1 coordinate 181,228, forward strand.
AATAATATAAAGGAAAATTCCGAAATTAGAAATCAAATATTTCCATTCAAAATTCAACCGCAAATTACTATATTACAAAAATTATTTTTATATCGACAAAATATTTGCGAAATAAATATTGATATCTAATATATAATTATTAAATTAATATCTAACAATAAATATTCAATTAATTTCCAATAGTATCTTTAAATAGTTGTTTATATATAACAATTAGTGTACAATAATATTCATATTTGCAAAAATAATTGATTATCCATGTAAAAATTATATCACAGATGTTTTTCTCTCTATTTCTAACTCATAAAAAAGTAACAATATACATTAATTTAATAAATAACTTATATTTCGTAATATCAACAGATATTAAATATATGAGTATTTTAGTTTTATTATTATGATAAAACCCGAAAATATTAATACATAATAAAAAGTATTCACACTTAGCTCCTTTCTGTAAGTGAAAAAAAAAAAATTAAATATTGAAAATGAATTAAACCCATAACATCGAAATAAATAACAATGATTTCATAAATATCTTTTCATTGCGATTTAGATAAAAAAAAATGTATTTTTGATTTAATCAAGTAAAGTATGAATTAACTTTTTTTTTAAATAATTGTTGGTTACGCACTAAATAAAGTTTGAATGAGCTTAGAGAAAGAGAAATAAAAATTATCTAAGATATAATTTTTAGGTAGTGAAGAAACGCACCCATTCTTTACATTATAAAGAACTGTTTATTTTTGTTTCATTGAATATTTATGAAAACATTCTCAAGTAACATTCTCTCACTTTTGGTAATACTAGACCATTTTGTTTAGTTAAAGAAACCCTAAACTTATTATTATGTGCCAGATGTTGCATGAACAAATAGACAATGAGGCATTAAGTTACAGTTTCGGGTATTATCTTTAAGCCGTTATCAGTTATGTTATTTATTTTTTTAATTTGAACAAACCGTTATTCTAGAAATGCATTCGATTATCTAAAATGGCAAGACATTTTAACATCGGTGTTCCTATTTAAATAGTATTTTACAATTTCTGAATATTTGTTCATTAGATAAATAATTTTGAAGGAAATATTTTTGAATTTAATTTTATGTATGATAGAATACAATGTATGAAATTAATGTAAAGAATTAATTATTTAATTAAGATTTAATTCTACACATTAATTCCCATTTGAACAAACCGTTATTCTTGAAATACATTCGGGTATCTAAAATGGCGAGACATTTTAACATCACTGTTTCTGTTTAAATGATATTTTACAATTTCTGAATATTTGTTCATTAGATAAATATTTCAGAAGGAAATTTTTTTAAATTTAATTTTATGTAAATAATCCAGTGTATGGAATTAATTATTTAATTAAGATTTAATTCCACACACTAATCCCTATTTGAACGAACTGTTATTCTAGAAATATATTCGAGTATCTAATATGACGAGATGTTTTAACATCTGTGTTGTTGTTTAAATGATACTTTATAATTTCTGTATATTTGTTCATTAGATAAATATTTCTGAAAGAAATTTTTTTTGAATTTAATGTTGTGTATGAAGAAATCTAGTAAGAAGGAATCCAGAATTAATTATGATTTAATTCTACACACTGGCTTCTTTATATTCTATATATATTCATCTTTATATTTGTTGTCGATGTTCATTAATTTTTGTACATCAGGGTTTTTTTATTTGATTATCGCGTCATAGTATCTTCATTTCGTGTACTTTTCTTCATTTCGTAAATTTACTTTTATTAAAATTTTTTAAATCTGTTTGTAAATATTTTTTTTTTTTTTTTTTTTTTTTTTTTTTTTTTTTTTTTTTTTTTGCTGGTAGTGAGTACTGGGGATCTCTTTCATAATGTTCATCTTTATATTTGTTCTCGATGTTCATCAATTTTTTTTGCTTCTATTTTTTTCTATTTGATTATCGAGTTAGTTATATAGTATTATTTTCATTTTGTGCTCTTTACTGCATTAATTAAATTTATTTTTTATTAAAATTTTTTTTTAATCTGTTTGTAAATATTTGTTTTGTTGGTCGTGAGCTAGTGGTAAAATCGTCGTTATATTTATTGTCGATGTCCATGGTTTTTGTTTCTTCTATTTTTGTCTATTATATAATAAAGTATATAGTATATTCATTTCGTATACTTTAATTAAATAGTGTGTTAAAATCTTGCTAAGAACCCCAGTGTGGGCTAGAGCACTATTTGAGAATCACTGCTCTATTATTTTAGTTTTATTCACTTATACAAGAGTGCACTTTTACATTGTTTGTACACTCAAGAGCCAAAACATTATGACCACCTCTACATTTTGCAATGAACTCGCCTGGATGACGTGGAAGGCACGTGATCAGGTGGAAGTGGTATTTAACTGGTATTAAGTGGTGGTATTAATCCATGCCAAGGCATTAATCCATGTGTTGCGCGCCAAAGGTGGGCCAACTCGTTATTGACAGGTGGTCATAATGTTTTGGCTCTTGAGTGTATATTACTTAATTAATAGTATACAAATATTTTGTATTGTATTAATTACATTTATTTTTTATTAAAATTTTTAAAATCTATTTGTAAATAACTTTTTTGCTGCTAAAGAGATATATGAAGAAATATAGCTTAACATATGATTTTCCGCTTCACAACATTAGCTGGGTTTTATCTCACTAACTGGATTTAAATTAGACATTTTGATTTTCCTGTGACCATTTTAAGACCATAGCAAATGTTACCATGGTCACTGAGTTAAGGGAGTAAAGATTCTCTACTAGATCACAGTTAGGGATTTAAATAAACATCCTAATTTTCCTATGACTGACTACTTACTATGGCTTGAGTTACTTTGAATGAGTTTTGATTATTTGTGGAAGACTTTTGACCATGTAATTTTAAGACCATAGCAAATATTACTAAGGCAAGAGAGTTGAAGATTCTCAACTGGATCACTGTTAGGAAATCGTACTCATTAAACCTTGATGCTAAAAACGTGAAAGATTCTTATCTTGTAAGCAGGTTTTTAATATTCCAGTCACTCGAAGATCTTACTTCCTTCTAAATCTATTTCTGCAAAGGATCTTTTCCGCGCATTTCCTTGATTTCATAATTTCAGATTCGGAAGTTAAGTGGACTACAATTTGAGGCAAGAGGCCTAACATATTTGGATCTATCATCTCATCATGTCTCGTGACATCCTCTTTTTTTTTTTTTTTTTTTTTTTTCAAGAACTTTTACTTTCAGTTGTTCTTTCTCTTTCTATTGCGTTAACCCTAAGGGCGTTCATTGAGGAAATTTCGAAGCTATGTTTGAAGGTTTTTGTCCTGTTAGGAAATCATTTGCAAAATTCCAGAATAATATCGAGACAAGAGTTGGATGGATTAAAATGTTTCCCTTAAATGAGAAGCATAACAGCTTCAGGGCATTGCGAAAAACTAGAGTTAGGTAATAATGAAAACGCAGATAGTGTTACTGGGAGAAATGACTTTATTGAAATCAAGGTCAAATAAAAGGCATAGGAAAAAAAAATTAAACTAAAAATTACAGAGAAACTGGGGGAAATTTTTGAAGTCGTCAAATATTTCGAGAATTTGAAAATTTTTTTATTATAAATTATCTTAACAAGGTTAAACATTTTGTTTTGTAGTAGTACAGATTTTGATAATTGGAAGCGTTTTAAAGTAAAAGAAAGTTTTATAAAAAATAATTTCATTTTTCTTAAATAAAATCAAAATACATTATTTTTAATGCGAATCATTTATAGGACATTATATACTAAAAGCATTTTTAAGTAGAATAATCCCTTGAACGAAAATCTTTGTTCTGAATGTGAAATTTTTTAATTCGAAAACTTCTGCAGAAAACGTGTTAATAAATTGTTATTTCACTTTGAGTCAAAAAATAACACTTGAAAGAATTTTCCAAAAACAAAACTGATAATTTTCCTTTTGTAAACCTTATCATCTCTGTACATTAAATGTTTATTGTAGGTTAAATATTTATTGTAGGTTTGTAATTCGAATGAAAATTAAGCATATTGTTATAAATTAAATAAACAATATTGTAATGGAGCACTCTCATATAAATCAATGAAACTAAAATTACTTCTAATATTTTTGAAATTTTAAATAAAAGACCATACAATTGATGAATAATAATAAATAATGAAGTAATAGAGCATTGGGGGATGCTCTAGGGCCTACTTTTTCTTGTCAGTTTTCCCCTTCAAAGATGGCTTTCATGACAAACAAACATTTCTGGTGTGCTTTTTTTTCTTCTTTCTTAACATAAAAAGTCGCCAAACAACAATAATGCGCCAAAGAAGGTTAGCCTAGAAACTAGAATCTGTAATTTCTACGGTTAGCTACTAGGAGAGCTAGATCTATGTGATTTTCAATGTTAAAAAAATTTCCATTACATCCTCTGAGACTCTGCCATCTGTAAGTAGTAGTCCGTGAAGTTGATAATCCAGATAAAAAAAACTGTGAGGCGTTATTAGCTGATGCTCTTTTGTCAGAAATTTATTTGGTACTTACGTATTAACGGTACCTTGGGAACAGTTGCGCCAATAAAGAGCACACTCGCCAACCACAGCTACAGATTTGGCGGTTTTTATGTGGCACCAATCTATTCTATTGGTTTGGTAACCTTAGTAGCTGTTAGATAGGCGACACTTAAAAACCGCCAAGTCTGTCGCCAAGGTACCGCTAATACGTAAGTACCATTTATTTATAGGGCCCACACAATTATTTGTATTTTTTTAAATTCGTCTCGACTTCGAAAAGTTTGAGGGCCATTGTAATAGAGGATTCAAATGTATAATGATGCAAAAAAAAATTAATTAATGTTCAGAAATTTTCAGCTTAACTTCTTTGTAACGCCAGTGATGAGTACAAAAATGCTCAACTGTTAAATAAATCGTTTTCAAAAATAAACTTATTTTTTATTTATATAAACTTATTTTTCAAGTTAATAAACAACTATTTTTTTTTGTTTGACACTTTATTTTAATAGTATTCTTTTTCACGTATTCTTCTTTCGAATTCAATCTCATTAAAATATAGTAAGTAACGTGAACAACTTGTTATACGAAAAGCATTGTTGCGCAAGTGTTTCTTACAAATTATTCAACCCAACAAGTTGTTGCTTTTTATTTATATAAAAAAAAACAGATGTCAGCGAAATCGGCTTTTCTTTATGCGCGTTTATTATTCTGTGATTAAAAAAAACAATTGTTTTATTTCAACGGGCAATACGTTTTTGTTCAGTAAAGAAAAAGTTTCCTATGTACGTACAAACAAGATTTGCTTAAGTGAGCTAGAACCGCTAATTATTCGTCTGAGTAAAGAGTACTATTAAACTAAACAGAAAAGTTAGAAAATAAATCTTTGTCAGCTTGAAAAAAGAGTAGTTAATTTTTTTTTTCAGAGAATCCTTTTTTTATGTCGTTGAATATTTTGTGCACGTTGACTGTCGATCGAAAAATGATGGGAAGTTTATAAAATACAAACAAAAACAGTAAAAATCAGATATAAATAGTAAACAATCTTTATCTTGTTGGATAATGCATAGAATAATTATCATTCTATGCATATTAAAAGAGGTGATAAGCTGCATGATCATTATAGAGCTTACTGATTAATATAAAGCTATCTTTTATAAAAGAAAAAGTTAGAAGCAATTTTTTAGAACAATGACAATTTAATTTATTATACCTGAATAACATCAGAAATATCGAATGTCATTGACCAGCTCAATTGTTGATAAAATTCGCCTAGATACCATATAACTTCCCCTTCGTGATGCGTTTCTGTTTTATATGGCTTCTTTAATGAAACAATTTTTGAAGCCTTTTGAGGAATCTCTACTGAGATGAGAGCAAAATAACAGAATGAGTTTCCTGGTGACCGTAAGAATTTCCTTTTAAGAAGATGATATTGTAGGTGTAGAGGGCAAAACTAAAGTCTAGCTCGTGACCAATTGTAACGTATGCAGCTTGTGAACAGTATAGATCAGGGGTCTCCAAACTACGGCCCGCGGGCCAAATCCGGCCCGCCAGTGTCATCCATCCGGCCCGCAACAGCGAAGAATAGCTTATTGTTGCTGTAATAAGTTGGATATAAAAAAAAACAGAATGATAATAACTCGGTTTTATTGACTTGTTGGTAAAACATAATGACAAGCATAATACGCGGAAAATTTAACTTAAGCATAACAACTAACAAGTAATTGAAATGAATCCCACTAACATTATAAACTAGTGAACATCCCGCGGTTACCCTCGGTAGTTATGTTGAGGTAAAGAGTATCGCATATGTATGTGTATCGATGTTTGGAATGTATATATCCTGAACCGAACATATGATTTTTATCCAGAAAATCCCGCAGGAACGGAAAAACTAAATTAACGCGAATTAAACTGCGGGGTATCCACTTGTAAAAAAAAAATACTAATGAGATTTTTGTAATTGTGATTTTCCACTGACAATAGTTTGTAGTTAGCAAGTATATGCTCGCTCAGAGCGCGTACTCGGCAACTGGTCTAGAAATTATAGATAATGGCAGAAAAATTAAAACGGTTTTGGAACTTGGTACTTAATGGAGCAAACAGTATGGCCCTAAGGCTGGAAAGTTTGGAGACCCCTGGTATAGATCAAATGTTTGAAATCAATGCGACTTCCGTTGCACTCGCTACTATCAGAAACGACAAGACTTGGTGGAAATTCTGACAGCATGTGTTTACCTCGCGAATCGATAGTCAAACTGTTTTGGTGAGAGTTTTCCAAGTTTCTTCTACTTTCTTGTCATAAAAAGTTGCCAAACAACAATAATGCGACAAAGAAAGTTAACCTAAAAACTAGAAGCTGTAACTTCCACGGTTGGCTACCAGGAGCGCTAGCGTCTATGTGATTTACAATGTCAAAAACATTGAAATTGAATTGAACCCTTCTCCCTTTGATGGCGAAGGGTTCGAACCTCTACAAACTGTTGATGGGTCCAAGGGATTTTATTTAATTTATGAATGTGTCTGTGGGATGTGTTTATGTACATTTCGAACAATTCACCGATAGGAGACAAAGGGAGGGCATTACCTCTTAAGAGTAACTACACCACATTTGCGTATTGTATGGCAAAAAACCTAGAAAATTCTTTCCAAAACAGTCCAACTGTCGATTCTCAATTTAATAGGTTACATATGCTGTCACAATGATGTTTTTTGATGTACATCAATATATATATATTTCACAAATATATTGATATATATATATATATATATCTCACATATATATATATCAATATGTGTCCGTGTTCGATTATACCTTGCCACAATTTCAACCAAATTTCATCGCAATTAGCTGGAATACTTTAAATGCAACGATCAAATGAAAAATAATTTTCGAAATTTGATCAGTATTCGTTAAAAAATTACCTAATTAGAAATTACCAAATTTGGTGACTTTTCGCGTTGGCGAATTTTTCACGGAGAATTTTTACTTTTTACGCTACTGTACTATTCATAGACAAATAAATAAATAATAATTTTGCCGGAAAATAAATAAATAAAACTTACTAACCACTGAATTATCACGACCGAAATTTTTTTTTAATAATTAAGAAAAATTTGAACCATTTAACCTATAAAAATGTTTTAATTTAATCCTAGATTCTTGTAGTTCGGAAAAAGTCGCCAATGTTGAAACCCGAAATAAATTGCCAATTCCTTCAATTTACCATAGGCAAGATTTCTTATAATTTATTGAGAAAGAATGCTATGGAAGCAATTATTTAAAAACAATTGTGCTAAAAGAAAAGGTGTCTTCATTCCCATGATACTCTTTATAATATCCATCGATATAATAAGACTACAATTCCCTACATAACTTGATTTTGCTATGTCTATAAACAAAGCGCTAGACCAGGGGTCTCCAAACTTTCCAGCTTTAGGGTCATACTGTTTACTCCAGTAAGTACCAAGGGACAAAACCGTTTTAATTTTTCTGCTATCATCTATAATTTCAAGACTAGTCGCCGAGTACGCGCTCTGAACGAGCACACGCTTACTAAATTCGCTGGTTCAATTACTACAATCTCTTTTAATAATTGGTACAAATAAAATTGATCCACAACTACAAACTACTGTCAATGAAAAATCACAATTACATAAATCTCATTAGTATTCTATTACAAGTGGATACCTCGCGGTTTCATTCGCGTTAATTTAGCTTTTCCGTTCCTGAGGGATTTTCAGGATAAAAATCATATGTTTAATTCAGGATACATGCATTCCAAACATCGATATACATGCATATGTGATACTCTTTACCCCAACATAACTACCGAGGGTAACCGTTGTATGTTCACTAGTTTATAATTTTAGTGGGATTCATTTCAATTATTTGTCAGTTGTTATGCTTAAGTTAAATTTTCTGCGTATTATGCTTGTCATTAAGCTTTACCTAGCAAGTCAATAAAACCGAGTTATTATTATCATTCTGTGTTTTTTATCCAACTTTATTATAACAACTATAAGCTATTCGCTGTCGCGGGCCGGATTGATGACATCGGCGGGCCGTAGTCTGGAGACCCCTATGCTAGACTAATCATTTCAAATTGCTTGGTTTGATTTGTGATCGGATTATTTTAGCCTCGGTCAGTTATGAGCAATATGTAGAACTGGGGGATGGAATAAAGGTTAATATATTCTTGCAAATGACGGGAAAACAAGGAATATGATTTACTGTCAGGGTCAGTCTGATAATTTATTGATAATTATATAATTTTTGTTAATTAAAATGATGTTAATAAAGCAAAAGTAATGCATTTATATTTAATGCATCTCTTAATATTTATGCAATGCTAAATAAACAGTTTCATTATTTACATTAATATACACACAGTCCAGTCACATTAATGTGACCACCACCTACTTTCGACGTCAACATGAAATAACTAATCACAAAAGGCAGGTGGCAGCACATTGCAGTGGAGTGTATATAAAGAATTACACTTAATACCACACTCCACTTAAACCAGAATGTACAAGAGTATATATTCTGGCTTTAGACAGGTGGCCACATTAATTTGACTGGACTGTGTATTTTATTGACATCCATTTACATGACCATAGCAATGTAAAAAAGGAGCTTTTCTCTTTGATATAAAGGAGCTAATAAGTTTTAGTTTATGAAGTTGGACAATGCCGGGCTATATGTGCTAGCTAATCAATAAACAGCATATTTAGTTACATGGTGTACTTTTATATCAAACCTACTCCGTAAGATGAAAAAATTGTCATGATTCGAAATCTACCAGAAGGTAGGAGGCCTTACCCTACCATGGGTTGTTGGGCCAAATAGGATGGTGTACTTCCATTTATGATGTAGGGGGCCTGGTGGCCGAGTGGCTAGCGCTCTGGCGCTCGGTACCACAGGTATCGAGTTCAAATCCCGGCGTTGCCGTGGGTGTTTGTAGTGGTTCGGAATCCACTTTAAACCGTAGGTCCCGGTCCTAATAAGATCGTAGAGCGTTGTGGGGATATTGTTACTCCTCGTCCGTAGCTTACCTTCAAGTTACACGCTCCCCCTAGGTAGTGCAAAGTGAGTAACGTCGGTGCCGCCCTTATGGAATAAAAAAAATCACGGTCTATTTGCCAGCTGCATTAGAAAAAAAAAACTTCCATTTATGATGTTCTATGTATAAACACGGGGTTTGGAAAGCATTTTTGAGTCAGTAATGCTATGTGATATCGAATTACCTAAATGCACCCTACCCCTTTAGCAAATTTGTAAACTGATTGCTGAGATACTTTGTGCATAAAAATGTTTGTAAAGCTGTCCATGTTTTGCATTTCTGTACAACTTGTTATGTAAAAGCGCTGTTTGATACATACGAAGGAACAAATTGAGTTTTAGAATTAACATTTATGAAAAGCTACCTAAAGTTAAAGAAAGACTTGGTTTCTGGCTGATGTAATTTTAGCATCGATCATGGATATTTGAAAGGTGTTGTGCCCTGATGACCAAAACACATTTTTCCGTTTGCTTTATTTTATTTATTTATTTTAGTTGTACATCTTACTAATGCTCCACTATGTGAACTATAAACAGCCTACCGATGGATGATTTTTTATCACAAATCGTCGATGATGATATAGAACCATCAAGGAGGAATTTGGGGGATAACTGCTCGGGATTTGCTTAAGGCCTTGACTTGCTTATTCAATTCCTTCTATTAGCTCACACTCTCCCTATATACACTCAAGAGCCAAAACATTATGACCACCCCTACATTTTGCAATGAGCTCGTCTGGATGACGTGGTAGGCCCGTGATCAGGTGGAAGTGGTATTTAACTGGTATTAAGTGGTGATATTAATCCATGCCAAGGCGGGTTGAAGCTGTGTTGCGCGCCAAAGGTGGGCCAACTCGTTATTGACAGGTGGTCATAATTTTTTGGCTCTTGAGTGTATATCTTGTTCAAATTTTCAATCACTAATAAAATACTTGTTATTCATCCACTCAAGTTCAAATTCATTTTTTTGAACTTGTAGTGGATGACACTTGATGTTAATGTAGTCTTTTCAAATATTAATTCATTTAATTAAATTTAATTACTTAATTTTAGTTTTTTTTTACATTTAAGTTGTATATATCTAATAATAGATGGCGCCAGATAAACTTAAGAAAATGAATGAAAATTATTTATTAAAAGACTTTCTGCAATATAGTGAAAAAAAAGTAGGAATTGACTTTAATTTTTTTTTTTATATATTAATTGTTTTTGGGATAACTGGCCGAAAAATTGTCATTGATGAAATAGATCTTACAAATGCTGATCGCGATGCAGGCCGCCATTTATATTTTTGATTAATCGAAATATTTTTTACATAATGAAATAAATAAATTTGAAATATATTTATTTTTGTGTAAATGAAAAACTTATGTATAATATTCATCCACGTATTTTTTTTTCAAATTGAAAAAAAAATATTAAATTATTTTGATTTTTCATATTGTTTTTCTAATGCAGCCGGCAATACAGAGACAGTTAATCTTTACGCCATAAGTAAGGGCTGTACCACTGGTACTCATTTAGCACTACCCACAAGAGAGGTTTCCTTTTTATGGGCCCAACAATCATATTAGACTGGTAGCCCTAAGCCCAACAGTCATATTAGACCGGTACCTACGGTTTAAAGTGGATTCCGAACCACTACAAACATCCAGGGCACCGCCGGGACTCGAATCCGAAACCTGTGGCACCGGGCGCCAGAGCACTAGCCACTCGGTAATCAGGCCCAAATTTTTTTTATATATTTTTTTTTATATATTGATGCTAGTTTTATTTGTGTCTTATTCTATACTGAGTGAATTTTAAAACTTTTTTTTGTGTGTGTGTATTGAATTTTAGCTTAGATCTCGTAAACTTTTTTTTTAAATTTCAAATTAAGAGAGGGAATCCTTCATATTTTGCATTGATTTGTCCTTTTTTCAATTCCTTCTATTAGCTCACACTCTCCCTATATATATCTTGTTCAAATTTCCAATCGTTAATAAAATACTTTTTTTTCATCTACTCTAGTTCAAATCTTTTTTTTTTTTTTTGAACTTGTAATGGATGACACTCGATGTTAATACAATTTTTTCAAATATTAATTCAGTAATTAAATTTAATTTTTTTTAGATTTAAGTTGTATATATCTACCAATAGAAGGCTTCAGATAAACTTAAAAAAATTAATGAAAATTATTTATAAAGAATGTTCTGCATTATTATAGTGAAAAAAAAGTAGGAGTTGACTTAAAATTTTTTTTTCTATTACTTGTTTTGCATTTAAAAAACTTTTGTGAATCATATTATCGAAACAAATTAATGCTTTAATTTTTTTTCTCCTAAGTGTCATATACGAAAACATGATCTTTTCAACGTGCATCTTTTTTCACGTGCCCTAAATTATTCTCTTGAATGTCCGTTCATACATTTAGGTTTTAGTATAATTAGAAATAAATGTTCAACTTGTTTTATGTTTAAATAGAACATGCATTGATAAGCTGGCTATTATTCAATTGAATTTTTGTTCTGCATAAATAGTTATTCCAGTTTTTAAAGTGTTAGCATAATACGGAACTAAATGATTCGTAAAAATTCCTTCGAATTTTACTGCAAGCGGATTATTCTGGAAAGATTATGCTATCAGCTCAGAGATCGCTTTTTAAATATGAGCACATTTTTATTCAGTTTAGAAATTATTATATGGGGTGGAAATATTTTGAATATATGTATTTCTATGAGGAAGACAGACTTCTGCTCGTAAAACTCGAAGTTGCATTTAAAAAAAATCCTTTCAAACAAAAACTTCTGTTTGTAATAAATATAAATAAAAGAACAGAAAAATACCAAATTTTAGAACTTAATGTCTACAAAAATGTAGCTACTACTCTCACAAGATTAAGGATAAAGCACCACAAAAAAATGAAAATTTCTGCAAAAATGTGTCAACTGTCCTGATCTTAAGCTTACTCCACGTCATGTCTTTGATTGCCCAGCTGTTGCAGACGCCATACATTGTCTGGATCATCCCTCGGAAGAGGATTTATATTCCGAGCTGGAAATCAACATAGACAATATTATTAAAGAGAACCAAGATATTTGATTCTCGTGTACTCTTCAGGACTACTACGACGACAACAACATCAACAAAATTTCATTAATCATTCCCTATACAATATTGATTATTTTTATAGTTGTTATTCACTTGTATGAATTTTAGATACCTCTGGACTAGCTTTTTCTTGATCTTATATATTGACTTTTGCCACCACAATTACAGTGTTTTTTCCCTATTTATTTGTGGGAAAAACGACGGGAAGCAAACCAAGACGTGAACTGTAGAAACTTCTGAGAAGTCACTTGGTTCATGGTCGGGAGTGTAAAGAAAGGGTTAAAAATATTCTGTCGAAAATTTTAAATAGTCTGGCAGACATTCATCAGTTGTGCAATTGTGATTATTACGATATATGTTCATTGATGATTGCACATATGTCGCAGATAGGTGTGCGTGAAAGATATGTGTCTGCTATTACAAATGCATAGATTAATCTTATTCATCTATCTTTTATGTGTATAAAAGCTGATGTTTGTATGCAAGATTATATTTGAATGTTTCAGCGTAACTATAACATTTAGAATTTTTTTTTCCCCTGAATTCATTATTTCGTTCTAAAGATTCAAAGACCAAAATTACGCAAACGTTTTAATTAATTAATTTTTAATTAAATAGAAACCTTATTTTTGAATGCTGTCTGATTTTCACGCTGTCAAATGATATCAGCCTTAAAAAACTGACTGCTGCAATTAGTTAAGTTATTGTAAAAAAAAAAAAAAGGGTAGAAAATTTACAGTGTTAGTTTTCAGTTTATTTTCTAAACATTATTAAATTTGGGTGCGGGATTGGGTGTAACTGGTTGTGATTGGATTGAGATACATAAGGCATAGGTTTGAGAATTCACAGCTGTATTAACACACACGCACAAACACGACACACATACAATTAGAGACATACACTAATTCACACATTTAAAGACTGATAATTATTGATTCGTGGAAGGACTCCACTTCTCAGCTGAAAATCCGAAACTTCGGCTACGCGCAGGGTGCGCAAAATATACTTCTCCGAGGATGAGCATGATTCCGTTTGGAGAGATTGGATATATAGATGGTTTATTTATAAAATTCTGCAGTTGAGAATCATGGCTACTGCAGTTAAATGTAGTCATAATTTTCAACAATAACAGGAATTTCATTCTCATATGAAAGAACACTCGTTTTGATGAACATGGCCAATTGGCTAGCGCTCTGGTCTTTAGCACCACAGGCTTCAGTTTCAAATCTTGGCGGTAGCATGGATGTTTGTTAGTGGTTCGGAATCCACGTTAAACTGTAGGTCCCGGTTTAATTAACCTAAAGTGTGCTCAAAAGAACCTTAGAGCGACTAATCAAATCAATCTGAGGGTGAGAGTCTGTAGACGAAGTACCATTTCTTCTGAACGCCACGGGTGGCGCTCTTATCAGTGCGTAGGAGGAAGTATGGTTATAACTTTGCATTTAAATGTTAATATTAATTGTCAGCTACCGTTCTGGCCTTTTTTTACCGCAGGCTTCAGGTTCGAAACCAGCCGGAGGTGGTTTTTACTGCGTATTAATTCTCCTACTGTAGATTTACACACACATAAACACTACACACATACAATATTTAAAACATTTAAAGACAAATAATTATAGATTTGTGGAAGGATTCCTCTTGTAAACCATAAAATCTGAAACTTTGGTTACGCACTGGGTGCTCGAAATAAACTTCCTCTCCAGATGAAAGTTTGTAGGCCGATTGTCTATTTCTCCTGAACACCACGGGGGGCGCTCCTGGCAGTATGTAGCAAGAAGCATGGTTACAATTTAGCATTTATATAGTACGTTAATATTAACTATTGTTCTTTAATTGCGTATTTAACTCCCCTAATGTAGATATACACATCCAAATACGAAAACTTGTTAACAGAAAGAGAGAAACAATTATCACTCGTCAACAAAAACTTTGTCACTTTATGTAAATTTAATACTAATAAACAATATCAATGCTGCTATTCCATAATAATTTATAATATTAATTCTTCCTTTTACCCTGAATTACTTTAAATTTATAACATTTAACAAATCTGTTCTATAGTTGGACACTTTTTTCTGAAGAAGAAGAAAAAAATAAAACTAATATTTCATGCACGATTAATATTTGATTTAGAAAATAGAGAAGAGATCTTAAAGTATTTTTAGCTTTTAATGGTAAAAGTGATCCTTCGAAGTTTATCTCGTTCAAACTATGATGTTCATTTGTTTAAGACGAAGACGAAATGCATTTGCCTATTATGGATAGAAGGGGCCTGAATGGCCGAGTGGCTAGCGCTCTGGCGCTCGGTACCACAGGTTTCGGGTGCGAATCCCGGCGGTGCCATGGATGTTTATAGTAGTTCGGAATCCACTTTAAACCGTAGGTCCCGGTCTAATATGATCGCAGAGCGTTGCTGGGGGGCATTGTTATTCCGAGTCCGTGGCTTATCTTCAAGTTACGCTCGCCCCCTGGGTAATGCAAAGTGAGTACGTCTGTGCAGCGCTTGCCTTAAGACATCCAAAGACCAAGCTGTCTGTGTTTGCCAGCTGTATTAGAAAGAAAAAAAAAAGAAATAATGGATAGAATTAAATTGAGGTTATTTAGATAATCTTTGAGGATGTCTAGTTTTATAAGTAATTTTGAATAAATTTACTTAATTTAACAAATCATTTTTAATTACTAAAAGAAAAACATTCACATAAAAGCGGAACAGATAATTAAAGATTTTTCGAAACTTAAATAAAATTTCCTATCTATAATTTTCGTTTCTATAGCCATAAATTTTGTTTTATTTCCTCTTAGAGCTTATCTCTAATTTAATATCATTCTCATAATTCTCGTAAATATTATCTCTGCCGTTTCCACTCATTAATAACGTCTGTCGCATAAGGGAAAAGGCCATAAAACAATGCATTAAAAATATTAGAATAATAAACAGAGCAACAGCTGAGTTTCTCTTGTTTATTGATGCATGAAGGTGATAATAAAATATCACTTTTGTTTGATTTAATATTTTCGTGTGTTCTAAATATAATTCAATTAGAGATTAACGCTTTAAGATAGATTAAATTCATGCTTTACGCCCTTAATTTGTTTGATTCTGTTGTTATTCTTAACATTTACATTCAACTGTGAAATATTTTCATACATTACAATCTTTTGGAAAAAAATTAATAGGGCCTTTTTTGTAACTTTTTAAACCATTGTCTAGTTTAACTTTTTTTTGAAAATGAAGATTTTATATTTTATTTTCTTATTTTAAATTTATTCGTCTTTTTACTGTCAAATAATTATTAAAAGTATTCAATTATTAGTTATTTAAATAGTTAAATAATTATTTTTTAAAAAAAGAACTTATACAGTGAAACGAATAAGTGACACCTCTGATGTACTTGAAAAATGATTTTTCATCGATATTTTTATTATTCAGTATTTATTTATAAAATGTTAAAATTAAAAAATTATGAATCCATTGAAGTTTTTATTTAGTTCCATTTTTTATTTACAAATAAATAATTCGTTTTCCAATTAAATAAGCACCATAATTTATATAAGCTATAAAAACTTATTATATTTTATAATATGTCAATAAAAGAAATTTGTAGTGTGCAGGTTGGGCGACTGGATTGTAACTGGGTGTGGTTGGGTTGAGATATATGAGGCACGGAATGGAGAACACACAACTTTATTTACACACTCACAAACACAACACATATAATTAGATACAAACAATATATAACACATTTAAAGACATAGAGATTCGTGAAAGGACTCCACTTCTAAGCCGAAAACCCGAAACTCGGATGCACGCAGGATGTGCGAAATATACTTCCTTTCCGGATGAGAGCCTGTAGACCAACTACTATGCAGGGTTGCGTTAAATATATTTCCTCTCGGGATAAAAGACTTGCTAAAAACAATTATTAAACGTATAAAAGTGTATGCTTGCTAAAACAATTATTAAATGTATAAAGGTGTATGCTTGCTAAAAATAATTATTAAATGTATAAAGGTGTATGCTTGCTAAAAATAATTATTAAATGTATAAAGGTGTATGCTTGCTAAAAATAATTATTAAATGTATAAAGGTGCTTGCTTGCTAAAAACAATTATTAAATGTATGAAACTGTATGCTTTCGAAAAACAATTATTAAATGTATGAAAGTGTACGCTTTCAAAAAACAATTATTAAATGTATAAAAGTGCATGCTTACTAAAATATACGAAATCTTAAATATAGTACAAATAAATCTGATATTACAAAAATCACATCTGTAATTATTTATTGAGCTTACAAATAAAAAGGTTTTGTTCTCATAGACCTATACAAAATTATTGTATCTTTGGTAATTTTCTTATGATAATTTTATGTAAAAGATTAAAAAATTTTAAGTTTTTTGATAGTGTTTTTATATTTTTACTGTTTAATTACCTCATATTTAAAATAATTTTGAGAATATTTATGTTTTGAGATAATAACTTGAGAATGTTTTCATGTTTAAAATAATTTTGAGTAGGCGCACATTATATTTCAACTAATGATTTATTAAAAACCAACTAATATCACAATTCACAATGCAAGCCAAAGTGTTCTTTATATATTTTGAGAAGAAAAACAATGTTATTTAGTTGTCATAACCATCAAAAATGTAGGGAACGAAGTTGATATTTACAAGAATAATAATAGACTTTCGTAGAACTCAGAAAAATAAAATTAAAAAAGGGAAGGAAAAAATGCTGATAAAATTCCTTTGGCATATCCAGGTTTACTTTGTACAAAGAGGAGGTGCCAAAAGAAAGTCCAGAAATCAATAAAACTAGTTGCTCCCAACACCAACGGCCTTGAGAATCGGAAATGATTTCCCTTTCATGGTTTTATTTCGGAATTTCCGTTCTCTTTTCTCTTTTTAGTGATGTATTATACTCATTCTGCAGTCCACATCCCTCCTAGAACGAAATGCGAATTTCTTCACAAAAGGGAACGATTTAAGAACGGTGCATTAAAATTTTTATTTCGGTAAATATTAAAAGACTATTCTTTATCAGGTTCTTCTCTTTTTCTTTATCAATTTCTTTTTTTTATCAGCAACGAGTTAAGTAGTCCAGATATTTTTCCATGTGTTTTTTATTGATTTCCACTTTCACCATTTAGTTTATCAGAATAATTTGAATTGTAAAGAACTGTAAGAATATTAATGTTGTTCTCTTAAAATTTCCTGACTAATGAATATTTTAATGAAACCTTTCATAATTTAATAGATGTAGTGTTGTGAGTTGTGAAATAGATTGTATCTGGGTTTGTAGTTGGGATTTGAGACTTGAGACACAGGTTAGAGAATTCACAGCTTTATTTACACACGCACAAACACCACATACATACAATTACAGACATACACTATTTAACACATTTAAAGACAGATAATTATAGATTCGTGGAAGGACTCTACTTCTAAGCTGAAACCCCGATACGCAAGTACACGCAGGGTGCGCGAAATATACTGCCTCTCCAGGTGAGAATCTGTAGTCAAAGTCCAAAAGCTGGATCCAAATTCGTTTATGAAATCTAACTATATTCTATAGAACACAATAATGTCTAATAGTTTTATTTTCTAAAAATACTTTTCAATATCACGAGAAACATTTTATGGAATGAACTCTCTATTTTTATGAAGAAAAATAACTGATGTGTCCTGAGTGCATGGAATATTTTCATTCATATATCTAATTGCTAACGCATAACGGCCTCATATGGGGATTATATTTTTAGGGCATTTTTATTTTTCTATTTTTTTACTGACTGAATTTTTATCAATATGAAATGAATAAATCGGAATTTAAAAAATCAAATCGATTTTTGTCATCTTAAAAAATTTCGTTTCCTTGTAGCGGTTACAATACGTTTTCTTAATGTCTGAAATAATAAGGATTTTTTGTCACCTTAAAAAAAATTCGTCCCCGTAGAGGTTACGATACGTTTTCTTATGTCTTAAATAATAAGGTTTTTTTGTCACCTTAAAAAACGTAGAGGTTACGATACTTTTTCTTAATGTCTGAGAATAATTTTTGTCACCTTAAAAAAAAAACCCCGTTTACGATACGTTTTTTAATGTCTTAAATCAAGGTTTTTTGTCACCTTAAAAAGTTCGTCCCCGTAGAGGTTACGATACTTTTTCTTAATGTCAGCAGATTTTTTTTGTCACCTTAAAAAAAATTCGTCCCCGTAGAGGTTACGATACGTTTTCTTAATGTCTTAAATAATAAGGTTTTTTTGTCACCTTAAAAAGTTCGTCCCCGTAGAGGTTACGATACTTTTTCTTAATGTCTGAAATAATAATTTTTTGTTACCTTAAAAAAAAGTAAGGTTACGATACGTTTTCTTAATGTCTGAAATAATAAGGATTTCTTTGCCACCTTAAAAAATTCGTCCCCATAGAGGTTACAATACGTTCGTTACGTCTGAAATAATAAGGATCAAAACGACAATTTTCTGTGAGAATAAATGAAACTCATTTAACAATTTGTGTTTCTTTTCAGATGGGATATGCCCAATTGGGCCAGAGGACAGCGGGCATTCATCTCCGTCAGTTCAGCAGAGCCTTTGTGGTGGATGATGGCAAATCCAGGATTCTATTCATTTCCATTGATGCAGGAATGACGTCCCAAGTCATCTATTTAGAGGTCAGTTTTTATGATTTATTCGAGCTTAATTTCATTTAAAATGAAAAGAAAATATTGCTTGGTAAAGCTAAGCAGTAGCTATTCAGATCAGAGATTCAGAGTTAAATAGATTAAAAATCATGCACATTATACTGAAATTTATATTGAATAGATACTTACGATTTGCGTTGTTTCTGCACACTATTTGAAATGTACATTAAATTATTTTAAAACTATGTTGGTAGTTGTATAAAATTTTAAATACTATATATTTCAATAAAATAACAACAATAAATTTGTAACTCGAGAATGTTATTTAATCGTTGTTTTAAGTGTTTTTTATCACACATAATTAGGATTTATTTTAAGAAATATTTTTTTGAATTGAATGAGTCGTTATTAAACAATATTGAAATTCAAATGTTTTTTTTTCTTTATTGAATGTAATAAATTTGAATAAAGTCAGGTTTTTTCACTGAATCACAGGCCAATCCTACCGAGCGACATACATTCCAAACGCAGTGACGGTGAGTGACATATACCGTTGGCAAATTGGTTGTCCAAGATTGTTCTGATTAGAACACTGTATTTGTGAACTTGTTTTTGTCCAATCTAAACAATTCCTTACATTATTGGCAAAAACGCCGAAGTGGGTGGAAAATCACCAACCAGTCGAAATCGCAAAAGGCCAACCAATGTTTATCATCGTAATAAATCTTCTTAAACTCAGACGGTTGTTAATATTTTCTCAGACGTTGATGTAAGGATCTTTTTGATTAGTAAGTATTCCTCTGCAGCAGGTAATCATCGTGCATAATATTTCAAGGCAGCTATTTGTGGGCTAGAGTGAACGCACATAGTATCCACTACAGCCCTTTCGTAACGTACAATTATGCTACAATTTTAATCATATCACAATTTTTTTGGCGATCTAATATTTTTTTGTTAATGAATATAATTATATTTTATTAACTTCTTTGCACAATATTATAATACAAATCTGTGAACGCGTATGTAAAAAGAGATTCAAATCGGCAAACAAAGAAAGGCAACGTTAATCAATAAATGATCCTAATTGCAACAAGATGCAGCAATGCAATAAGAGACAACATCAATGAATAGTAGGCTGTAGGACCACCACGGGTGACAATACAGATAGCAATGAGATAAATACTTAATGCAGATTGTAGTTTCAGAGATGGACATTGTCAACAATTTCCGACAATTTGTCCTCCTAGTGCGATGACTGCAGCGCTCATTAACGTATACCAATTACGTCTCAAATATGCTCATTGAGTGTGAATTTGGGGTACACTGGTGAACAAGAAAGCACCTTGTTACCTTCTAGGGATTGCTGGCTGTTGCTTATTGTGTGCGGTTGGGTGTTGGTAAATAATACATCTTGCTGGTACATAGTACTACGCAAGTTATGAAGGAAAATAATGCCATTGACCACAGAACATCATCCACATATACCTTTGGGCCATCAATACGGATCTTCGGTGACCAGCTATCGTAGGCAGTCGTGCCTCAAATTATGATTCCGCGCTGTAAGGTGATGTAATGTAAATAGTACATCGTGCTGGTACATAGTATATTTTGCTGGTAAATAGTATTAAGCACTCTATGAAGGAAAATAATGACAATGTCTGCAGAACATCATCCGCATACCTTTGGACCATAATAACGCCACCAATGCGAACCTTCTGTGACCGGCTATCGTAGGCAGTGATGCCTCTAATTATGATGCCGCTTTGTGAGGTTGTGTGCATTTTATCTATCGTTGGATTGGATCTGTCGCTTTGTAGGCATCAGATTCTTATGCGGTGACTGTCATTCCTGAAATTAAAGCTTGGCTTGTAGGAGAACAGGATGCTATTCCATTTAGTTGCCATCATAGTTCTAGTCCGATACCATTGCAGACTGTCATCTGTGCTATGGCTCAATGGTAGTTTTTTTAGGGGTGCTATGAGTGAAAGCAGCTGATGATAATGGATTTGAATGCTATGGGAAGATTCAATTTTCCTACATATATTGCAATAGTCGACTAAATTGACTGGCGGGTGCATCGCTCCGCACGGATACCACTCGAACGTGGCACATTCCCTTCTTTTAACCATCTTGCTGACAGAGAAGAAGACTATTGTTGAATAAACTAGTTCCTTCCTTTACATCACACTGTCGGTATGCTGGAAAGCTGCACATTTCGTATTACATATGTAAATAGATGAGCTACATCTACCGTGCAATGTGTATCTTTTTCAGTCTACTGCTTCTTAGTGATGCACTTTGATTGTCACATAGTGAAACATTAACTTCTTAGGTTAAGCAGTTCAGTGTTAGTGAAGGCTTTTAAATAGGACTTGTCTCTTATTTTAAGATTTTTGTATCAATAACCTTTTTTTTTTAAAATATAACAAATGCTCTATTTGTGAAAAATTAGCATGGAAAATACGTTCCTAACTGTGGATATTTTAATTTATAATAGTTGAGGTCATTTAATTAATATGATTTATGTAAAATGAGTTTTGAAATTCGCATATGAAAATTTTGTTACGAAAATAGTTTTTTTGTTAAATAGTTAATATGTTTTTAAACACCAAATTAAAAACATTTTATTTACCATTCATTTTCTTCAATTTCTAGCATTTTGTGTTAATTTTTCTATTTATAAAAACAAGAAATTTGTCTGTTTAATTCTCTGTCTGGTTGTATTTCCTAAAAATTAAAAGCTGCAAGATTTAGAAGTTAAATTTTTTCTTTGAATGTATTATTTTTTTTATCTGGTTGGTAATTGAAATTTATGAAAAACTCCTAAATAGTTATATTTAAGGAAATATAAACCTTATTTTATGACAACTAGATGGCGTCATCCTTTAAACAATGACTGGTGTCATCTGGTGGAAGTCATTAAAGCTGTTATAAATGAATGAGGTAGAAATTTTTACTTTTAAACCTGCTCTATTTTACAACTTACTTATACATACAGCAAACAAACCCATACAATTACATTCTTAAAATAATGTTAACAGATTAAAGAAAGGGAAAAAAATTATGTATTTTCTTGTAAAAATGATTTCTTTATTTACCCAATTTATATTACTTAAAATCTGAAACCATTAATTCTGGGTATATATTTTTCTTAATAAAATTTATCAACAATAAAAATAGTTTATTTTCTGTGGTCGTCAACGCCTGGACGTATCTGCTAGTTATCTCATAAAGTGTAACTCGTATTATAAATGAACATATTTATTTATTTATTTATTTATTCATTCAGTAAGAAATAAACTCACCTGTTATTCAATTGTTCATTTAATAGCAGAAAAGCACAATAAAGGTTATGTTTGCAAAACTTACTATTTAGTAAATTAAAAAGAAAATTACAGTTCTCGTCATGAATATTATACAATGGTTTCATGAAAATAAACAGTTTATAGTTCCCTTGTTATTTTTGTAGCCTTGGGTACTATAATATATCATCTCAAATTTTAACATTAGCTTTGTGTGAATTGCCCTCTCATATTTTAAATATTATCAACAACAAGCATGTATTTTTTACGGATTTCTACTGTTTCTTTAATCTTAATAAAAAAGTATTGTAAATGTCAGCAATTCACTTAAATGATAAGCATTTTCAATTTGAATTTGTATTGGAAACGGGAATAAAATTATAACCGTGACTTCTGAAAATAATTCCTAATTCATATTAGTATCTCAAAACTCTATAGCGGCCGAATGGCCAATTAGCTAGCGCTCTGGCCATTGGTACTACAGGCTTGAGGTTCGAATCCTGGCGGTGGCATGGATGTTTGTCACTGTTTTGGAATCCACGTTAAAATGTAGGTCCCGGTCTAATTATTCCAAAGTGTGCATAAAATGACCGTAGAATGGCAAACCAAACCAATTCTCAAAACTCTATTCCTTTTTATATTTTGTAAAAAAGTCATTTATTTGTTTTAAGGTATCAAAAAGCAATTTCAGACTTAGAACGAAAAAAGACAACTCGATTAAAGGTGGCTTGAAAGCTTAGTTATTATGGCCTTGTTAAAGATTCCTTTTACCTGGGAACAAAATACTATATCTCTTCTCGTGGAAAAAATGCTACAAGGGGGTTTATTACAGTTCGAACGAATTTCAAGGCATGACTCCTTCGAATATGAGTGTTAAATAGGAGAAAATCCAGAAAATATCCACCAAAATACCTGACTTTCGATATTAGACACTTGCAAACATCAAATTTTTTCGATTCTGAAGGCAGTGATTGCAACACACCCAGCACAGAGAATCAAACTTATACCTTTCTATTCGCTACTTCGGCGTGTTGTCAATGAGACACGAGTTGTTATTTTAATGACAAATATAAGGATCAATTAAAATTAAACTGTATGAACTTGTTATATTTGATATAATGTAGCGACGGTAAAAAAAAAATTGAGTAGAAAAACATTCACAAAAAATTTTTTTTTGTTCTAATGCAGTTGGCAAACACTTAGACAATTGTCTTCGATGCCTTAGAGCAAGTACGGCGCCGATGTTATTCATTTAGCACTACCCAGGAGGTGCGTGTAGCTTGAAGATAAGCTACGGACGCGGAGTAACAATACCTCCGCAACACTCTACGATCATGTAAGCGGGGACCTACGGTTTAAAGTAGATTCTGAACCACTACAAACATCCATGGTACCATCGGGACTCGAACCCGAAACCTGTGGTAACGAGTTCCGGAGCGCTAGCCACTCGGCCATTCAGGCCCACAAAAAAAATATCAAAATATTGAAATTGAATTTTATTATTTCACCAATGTCTACTGTACCGTATCAAATCATTTCAAATTCGGCATCTAATGTAAATCGCCTTGAAACCTGTACTTCTTATTCAGTAAGCTATAAATGTTTCCATTACATAGCTGAGGATTTTATTGTTATGAATGCTCAGCTGTTAACTTAAACGGAGGAGATTTACTTTACTTAGCAAACACTAGTGTAATCTGTAGATCATAAAAACGTCGCTTTTGAACGTGTGGATCGATTTATTATATAATAGCTATATATCTCCGTATTAATATATGCTGTAACAGTCATTGGGTGCTTTTACCTTAAAATTGTTTTTTTATGATGTCACAATATCTTCAAACTGTAACAGAAAGATGAAACAGTTAGAAGAAACCAATGAATTTAAATTGATTTTCGATGCATATTTAAAGTTGCTTTAATGTCTTATACGAAGATTTTAAACAGTTTAAGGTACACGAACACCTTCGGAGAAATTTTTTTGAAATTACTAAAATATTTTATCTTTGCACACATTTTTGGATTGAATACAGCTAAAAACTTAGAATATCACAGAAAAAAATTAATAATTATTATTTTTTTTTTAATTTTATAGGCTAAAATAAGGGTAAAAATGACCAAAAATTGATACTGTTACAAAACATGATAACTCAAAATAAAATTAATATTTTTTAAATTTCTAAGTTTGTATTTGTTTGTACTAACATTCTACAGACTACAGTACAGTACAGTTTGTACTACATTCTAGACCTCTGGTAAATTTATATCTTTATTATTTATTATTTTGTATGGGTTTAAATGTTGTCGACACAAAAATCTTGCAAAATTTGCATGCATTTTCAAGTTTAACAATCAAAATCAAAAATATTTATGTTGCCAGAATCTTTTCCAAGGTCTATTCCCTGTAAACACTTATGATAAATATTTATACCAATTTTTGTGACATTTGGATAAAAATTATTTCAGTTATGGTGTTTTACGTGGAAACAAAAAGCATAAAAACACATTTTGAGTTATAGCACAAAAAAACTTTTAAATGTAAATAAATTTTTAAAATACAATTGCATACGTTAGAATCCTCCTGTTTTATAAGTGTCACCCTCTTTGTCATTAAATAAGACTATCTTTTTCTTCCTGAGGGCTCTCAAAATTTGCTGTTATGAAATTTGCCCGACTCGTGGCAACGTGCGCCGCTTGTGAGCAAATAGGGCTGAGGTTCAATCCGCTGGTGACCTGTTTTAGACACCGTTTCAAAAAACGAACAGACTCGATGGCGCTTGTGATGTTCAGCATCTTGCCACGTCAGTCGAATTATCTGGTGGGAGTTTTTCGGATTTTTTGCATACGATACGCGGCCTGATGGCCAATTTGCTAACTCTCTGGACTTTAGCACCCAGGTTCAAATCCTGGCGGTGGCATGGATGTTTGGGAGCGGTTCGAAGTCTACATTAAACTGTAGGTCCCGGTGTAATTAGCCTAAAGTGTACACAAAATGACCATAGAGCGACAAACCAAATCAAACCCATACGATACGCAAATGCAGGGTAGTTCATCTGCTCATCTTCTTCATCGACTCGGAGCCAAGTCGGACTTCTACCTACGGGTGCTACATCACAACAGAAGCTAACCCCTTTCTCTCCATCCATAAGTAGATTACTCATGGATGTCTGGGGGGGGGACTACTCATGGGACATGGGATACTATGGGAGATTAGACTACTCATGGGATACTCACCATTGCAGCACACTGAGGATTAGACCCAACACGCAATTGCACACGTATGGTGTTTTCTGTTTTGAATATATTAGCATAATTTTTTTTATCCTAAGAAAACATACCAAATTTTTTTCTATACTTATGCGAAACTGGTCTGTCAACAGTAGGCTCTCCAAATATTAGGTATAACTGTAAAATCATCGCGGAGAAGGAAAAAAAAAGAACGAATTTGTCCAATTTGGTACCAAAATGTTAAAAATTGTGCTCCGATCAACAATTCTATTCGTGGTTAAATTTGTTCCATTACATTTTTATACGTACCTTTATTTATTTTTATCCAATCTTTTAATTAACAAATAAAGTTCTGTAGGAATTAAATATAGAGCATCTTGGGTAACTTGGTTTCAGTAAAGGCGTTCGTAAAGGAAATGTTTGGGAACTCTGTTATTAGGTCTAGAAGAGGAAGGAGGGGGGAGACTTTGATCATCAACCCCTTTGAGTTTTTTATTTTTTTATGGAAACTCTTTATTTAATTAATAATTATTATAGATCAAATAAGAAAGTAAAGTTCAAGTAATTTTTGGTAGTTTATTTTATAATTGTGCTTAATTTGTGTGTGTATATATATATAAATGGATGCATGTATAGATACATATTCCAGCAGAATATAAAAACTATACCAACTAGAATTTCAGTTATTTTTTCTTAATTTATTAATTCGTTCCAAAAATTCATGTAACTAAAAGTTAAGAAAAAATTTAATTATTTTTTTGTTAAATGAAAGCCTTACTTTTTTTATTGCCATATTTTCACACTACCAGATGGCTTCGGCCTTAAAAACATTGATTGGTGCCTTTAGTTAAAGTAGGTTATATAATTCTTTAAGGATTAAGACTTATGAAGAATGAATTCCAAAATTAAAGAGGAAGATCATGTAAATGTTATGAATAAAAAAAAGTAGAACATAATTTAGATTCCTCCAAAATTAATTTTATCACAGAAATAGAGAAACAAATTAATGCTTTTTTTTATAAGATTGTTCAAGTACTAAATACAACGTAATGTTTTACTTTGTGAACTTATTTTTAAAAGTTCAAAATCTGGTGTCGAATCGACCAAAAGTGAATGCAAATCAAACATTAAAACACTGAATGTTTGTTCTGAAGGATCAATTTATTATTCGCTAAATGTTTTTAAATTGTTCCACATGAGAGGATTTGAACCCTGATTTGAACCAAAATGTTACGTCCTCCCTATTTTATTCCTAATACTACGTATAGTTGGAAATCTAATGTTATCAAGAAATCAAACAAAAGTTTTATACTATATATATATATATATATATATATATATATATATATACCAACGGCCGTACCATGCTGAATATACCGGTTCTCGTTAGATCACCGAAGTTAAGCATCATTGGGTGCGGTCAGTACTTGGGTGGGTGACTACCTGGGAACACTGCGTGCCGTTGGCAAATTTGGGACCTGATTGGCCGAGTGTCTGGCGCTCTGGCGCTCGGTGCCACAGGTTTCGGGTTCGAATCCCGGCGGTGCCATGGATGTTTGTAGTGGTTCGGAATCCACTTTAAGCCGTAGGTCCCGGTCTTCTATGACTGTAAGAGCGTCACGGAGCAAAAGTCAGGCTTCTACCTACGGGTGCTCCATCACAACAAAAGCTGCTTCCTTCCCCTTCAATCATGAGTCCATATCCCCATCCATATGGCCAGCCAAGTGGGATAAGAAACAACAACAAACATATATATATATATATATATTATATATAATTTCCGTGTCACGATGTTTGTTCGGGATGAACTTTGAAACTAACAATCCGATTTTAACTTTTTTTTTCTTAAATCTGTGTTTTGTTCCAGCTTGAGAGATAGGATAGTTTTTATACAGATTTTTTTTTATTTAAATGCAAAATCGACGATTTTCATATTTCGTCATTTGGCGCCATTGACGTCATTTGGCGCAACTAAAATTTGCGATTTCTCATCCGATGGACGTAATTTTGAAAGTACATTCGAAATACAAGGTCAGGTGTACCATAAGATCGGGTCGTTGATGCCAATACCTAACGAAGAGCCAAAATTTCTTCAAATTTATTTTATGGCAGTTCTGAAGAACGTGTGACAACTCGATGTCAGTATAATTTTATCGAACAAGCAAATACAAAGAGCTATTGTAGATTTGTTGGAAAATCTTTTAGAAAAGCATAACCAACTTATTAAATTATTTAACGAATTTATTTATTTTGACGAAAGACAGATTATCAGAAATATTGTTCATCGCTTAGTTCTTAGATAAATGAAAGTAATGATTATTAAAAATTAAATTTTGTAAAATAATTATAAAACAGTGTTAAAAATCAACATTATCTACCTCATTCATTAAATTAATAAAAATTAAACATTTTCTATTCGTTTAAGCTTAATTTGAACTTTTCATCATTCTTCACCAATCACTTCCTTAACAATATCAATTATAGTATCTAATAATTGAACAAAATACAAGAAAGCCACAGCAACGTGTGGCCGGATCTGCTAGTATATATATATAATGTATCTAAAATATCTATTGAATAATAACTGTCTGTTTAGATAACTTTTCACATCTCGGAAAATTATTCTAATTTTATTATTGCACATCAATTGTATTATTCTAAAATTAAAAATTATAATAATACTGTTTGTTTAAAATTAAATTTATAATTTTAAAAAATTATAATTATAAAAGAAATTTATAATTTTAATAATAATTTATAATTTAATAATATTTTACATATTTCTCCGATAAATTCCATTTTTACCTCCAAAATTAAAGTGTAATGTTGTCGAATGTAGCGACAAACCAAACTGCGAATGTCGTGAATTTCCGTCATCCATCGCCAACAGTTGAAAAATAAATGACAAGAATTCATGTCTCCCGTCTTCAAAATGTTAAGAAATATTTTAGATATTCTGAACTATTGTTTGCTGAGTGGAAATATATTTAACGACAAGTTTTTTGATTTTTTACCATTTAATTTTAAGCTTCAGAAAATAAAGTAGACATTAGAAGAATATTTCCTTATAATTAATACGTAATTGGACATATTGATGAACGAATACAATATAGTAGTGTGTAAGTTGGATAACCAGATTGTAACTGGGTGCGGTTGGGTCGAGACAGACACAGGTTTGAGAACCGTATACTCATATACATCACACATTTACAATTTGAGATATACAATATTTAACACATTTAAAGACAAATAATTCGAACTTCGTGGAAGGATTCCACTTCTAAGCCGAAAATCCGATACTCAGGTACGCGTTGAATGCGCGGAATATACTACCTCTCCGGAAAGTCGCGGCCTGGTGGCCAAGCGGCTAGCGCTCTGGCCTTTGGTATCCCAGGCTTCAGGTTCGAATGGATGGCGATGGCATGGATGTTTGTTGGGGGTTCGGAATCCACGTTAAACTGTAGGTCCCGGTCTGTTTAGCCTAAAGTGTGCACAAGATGACCGTAGAGCGACAAACCAAACCAAAACCAATCTCCGGAGAAAACTTATATGCAGGTTGCGGTAAATATATTTCCTTTGGGATGACAAACTGTAAACTAAACGTATCTCAATAGAAGAGCGTGCACGTGATTGCGCTGCTAAACATTTTCTCAGCGACAGCGCCGTTTGCGCTGTACATCATCTCGGGTGAGAGTCTTGATGCCTACTGACCATTTCACTGGAACCACTGTTACAAGAGTATTATAGAAAAAATAAAACAGAAAATTTGTGGTATTGGTTTCAATTTACTTTCTAAACTAATGTTGTTATACTCTTAAAAATAAATATTAGCGCGCTTTAAACGCGAGAATTAGAAGCGTAATTATGAGAAATAAAAAGATTAAAGAACGAATGTTACATCCGTAGATGCAAATATTCATTTTATACTAGATTAAATAGCATGATTTATGCGAAATTCTATTTTAACTTTTTCTGTTATGAGAAAATCTATTTTAACTTTTTTTTTTTTACTACTTCTTTAAAACTTTTTTGAATATTTGTTTGTTGAATATTTTTAAAGAAAATTGAAAATTACCGGTTTATAGGCTAATCTTTAAGTTTGAATGTATACATTTTTTTGTACTCGTAACAAAGAATTTACTATCACTACAGTAATAAAACAATTCAATACAATTATACAATTTATATAACGATTGTATATATGGATTATATATATATATACACTCAAGAGCCAAAACATTATGACCACCTGTGAATAACGAGTTGGCCCACCTTTGGCGCGCAACACAGCTACAACCCGTCTTGGCATGGATGAATACCACCACTTAATACCAATTAAATACCACTTCCACCTGATCACGTGCCTTGCACATCATCCAGGCGAGTTCATTGCAAAATGTAGGGGTGCTCATAATGTTTTGGCTCTTGAATGTGTATATATATATATATATATATATACATAGATAGATAGATAGTATTTACAGTTATTTAAATTGTCAAAACAAATAAACTTTATTGTTATTCTAAAATCTTAAAACTCAGTAAAACATGGACTCTGTCGAAAAGATAAAAGGTTTTAGAAAACTAGTTTTCTAAAAAGATTTATTCCGTTGCATGTGTTTGTGTACCCCGTTGAAAAACGGCGCTTTGAGATGAGTGTTTTTGATCGATGAGACACGTTTGACGTGGAGAACACAAGTTGATGGAGTTTCTTCACTCGAGAAATCTTGAAAAATTGATGAGAAAAAATATTTATTTTCACTTTTTTTAAGCATTAGAAAGTTGTGTACATGTACAATATTTGATATGCGTTCATTAAATATTTAATACAGTATTTTTTATAGCAAGTTCTATTAGAATTTTTTGTGTACTCTTTTTTTACCCTTACTTTTCTTCATTTCCACATCAAATTTAGTAGTCGAAAGAAAACTTTTACATCTACAAATTAAAAAAACTTTCCTATTTTATATAAATTGTAAAAAAATTTTGATAAAGTTAAATAAATTTCAAGGGGAATAGATTATCCATAAATCTTTCTCCATTCTAGAAATTATTGTACATATATATGCAATAATTCCGAGAATGGAGAAGTATTGCTGGATAATCTATTGCACTTGAAATTTATTTAACTTTGATCTTTAAGATCATAAATCTTTTAATATGGTAAAAGGTCATAATTGAAATGTATGACCTTCGAAACCTGTATGAAATTTACCATACATTATTTATTTTATTGTTAGTTATTGTTTATTATTAAAAAATAAAGTATAAGTTTATCATTGATTTAATAAATTAAAATAATTTCGAGTTTTATAGCAGCAAAATGCCAAATCATCAATCGAATTAGTACGATTTGTATATGTTAACAATGATTAATTTTTTTTGTTTACAGTTATATGTTAACGCAAAGAATTTTTATATTTAAATGCTTTGTTGTAGCAGTGGTTTGAATTGGATTTTATCAATAAGTATAATAAATCATAACATAATAACTTTAATAATCAAATTCGATAAATTAATTGTTTTTTCAGATTTACATTATTTTTCTTGTTGGTAAACTCAGTCTGTACTGATTCGGATCAATTAATAAGCTAAATGCGAAAGCCACGTGCCAATAAATATAGTAACGACTTTACTTTTGGAAAATCAGAAATATCCTAAAAAATTGAAAACAAATTATAAATTTCTTTCTCATTTACAGCACTTGGTGTTGGTGACGAGGTTTACCAGAAAATAACATATAGCCTTATGTGGCTTATTTTAATTAATATTTGTTTCATTTTTAATTCCAAATTATTAAGGTTTGTAAAAATTACACATAATTTCCAATAAATTAACGCATCTTTTTTCTATGGAAAAAATAACTTTGCAAAATGCTGCTTTGCTGTGAATGTATTATTGTATAATGTATTATTGATGCAGTCCTCGACTACGGCAATGGTTTATGATATTTTGTTTTCTGTATCTATGTACATTCCCTTTTTTTACTTGCCTTTGAAGATGCTGTTAACAGTTGTTTGAATATATCTAATTATTTTCATTTTTGTGCGCTGCAGCTTTTGCGTACTTCAAATCTTGAGTAAATTTATTTTCAATTTTACTTTTTTGAGTAAATTTTTTTTTATGGGAGTGATGAGGCAGCACATTTGATGTACAGCAAATGCTATTTTTCATGGCCTTGTTAAAGAAAATGATTGTGTTTCAGAAATTTGTTTCTCTTTGTCGTTTATTGTTGTCTTTCCAATCTTGTCAGCCTCTCTACTAGGGATTGCAATATCGGACCAAAAATTCAATACCGGTATTCGGTATTTTTTAGATCTTAATACCGGGATACCGGTTTTAATACCGGTTGCAGAAATTTTAGAAAAAGAAAGAAAACACAGTTTTTTTTTTATTATTTATTTATTTTTTATTTGCCAGGCTTATTAGAGAATGCAAATATCACAAAAAAACACTCGAAATGGCAAACCATCTAATGCTGTCATTTTACTTATAATTTCATGCAAATTATCTTTCTTTTTTTCAAAATAATCTGAAATCCCCGATGGCTTGGGCTTAGAAACTGTGCTTAAGTTTGTATCTTCAAAGCAATTAGATTATTTCTTTAATAAATTTGTATCATGTTTCGTTTTTAAATGTGTATGGAGTCCGCTGTACTTCCTCCATTCAATTTGATAAATCTTGAAAATTTTTTACATTGTGCCACCATATTCTTGTCATCATATAAATAATGAAACCAAACCGAAGTATTATCAACTGATTTTTTATGTTCTTTATGTTTTTATTATCAACTGATTTTTTATGTTCTTTTTATGTTCTTATTCATTATTATGGGGTATTATTTATGAGTATATATATAATAAATCTGAAAAATATTTGTGATTTTTCAGCTTTCTGACTTAAGCTTTAGTTTTTCTGATGTAGGAACTGTTGACTGAAACCTGAATTTTAAGGTATATTCTCTTTAATTTCTTTCTAGAACTGTGGAACAACAATATTATAACGCGATCTTGTTATTTGTGTTATATTATTGTTGTTATTAATGGACTAAAAAGGATATTTTTAGATTCTGGTGTACTTCAGGCAGAAATGCTATGCAATATCATTTCATATCCTCGAGTTCTTGATCGTCAGCGGTCTGATGGCCAATTGGCTAGCTCTCGGGTCTTTGGTACCATAGGTTCCGGCCGTGGCATGGATATTTGTTAGTGGTTTGGAATCAACATTAAATTATACTAATTAGCCTAAAGTGGGCACAAAATGACCGTAGAGCGTCAAACTAATCTTGATCGTCATAAAAATTGTTTTGATATTTTTATTAATTTCAATAATTCCTTATAGAAAAACACACAAATAATCAAAAAAATTCTTCTTGCATTTAAAATTATTGAATTATGAATAATGAATTGTTATATTTCTGACATAATGCTTGTATTATAATGTTTACATTTTTGTTATTTTTAAATACAATTGTCTTCATATTTTTATTATATCTGTTTCTACTGACATTACTACGAATCATAAAAAAAAAATCTCTTTGAAATCCTGAGTGCTACAAGATGTCTTCAAAATTTAACAACTTATTATTCATTCTTCTTTTACGTCATAAACAAAATTGTAAAATTAAGGGAAATAGGGTTTCAAATAAATTATATTTTGATTGTTATTGCATGAATTGTATGGAAATAAATGAGTTGTATGAAATAAATTCATCTTAAACAAAGCATTGCATTAAACTTCACAGTAACTCGATCCAACTCTAAAATATACACGAATAGGCTGAATAAATAATAAATTTTCAAGGTCATCCGTCTTAGTATGTCATTAGTTGCACACATTTTTTTTCTTTTGGCCGTCATAACCACATTTTTTTTATATATATTATTTATGATAGGCATCTGGGAGAAAATTCGTTTAGGGTAGAAAGGCTATAATCTGTCTATAGTTGAGAAATTAACGTCCGACAATACGGGCTTCGACACTTCGCAGCTGCCACTATGAATTCATCTTCCATGAAATAATTGTCAGATAAGTTTTGTGTTAAGAATGAGAGCCGATTAAGAGCTGATGAATTGCTGTTAATGACCTACGAATGACAATGAATGGCATTGTGAGCTGATGGCCAATATTGCAAGATATATAGATTCGTAAAATGCATTAATCATCAGAAATTGCATCTTATAAATTGATATTTTGTGGCCATCAGACAATTTAAACAACAAAAAATGTATATTATTGAGTTTAATTGTTAAATATATTTTTGGAAAGTTTTTGCTTTAAGACTAAACTTTCTTATTTGAACTTTTAAGAGTCTAATTAAAGGAACAAAATTGGCATGACTGTTAATGACCTATGAATGCCATTATGAGCTGATGGCCAACTTTGTAAGATATATAAATTCGTAAAATATATTAATCATCAGAAATTGCTTCTTGAAAATTAATCTTTTGTGTCCATTAGACAATTTAAATAACAAAAATATGTATAGAGTTTAATTGTTAAATATATTTTTGAAAAATTTTTGCTTTAAGACTATACTCTTTTGAAGGGATTTCATTTTTTTGCACTTACGACTCTAATTAAAGGAACAAAATTGGCATGACTGTTTAAATGGCAGACTGTAGCATGACTGTACGAATGGCGTTGTGAGATAACGGCCAACTTTGTAAGATATATAGATTCGTAAAACATATTAATCATCAGAAATTGCATCTTGGAAATTAATTTTTGTGGCAATCAGACAATTTAAATAACAAAAATATGTACATTATTTAAATATATTTTTGGAAAATCTTTTTTCAGACAATCTGTTTCGATTTCAATCTTACTGTATATAGTAATTGATGTTATTTTAGATAGATGCAGCAAATAGACGATGGCTTTTTGTATAATCTTCACAAAATTGGAATTACAGACGCAATTAAGTGTAAAAACTTTTCTGCATAACCCAATTTGCTGAGTCTTCTAAATTACAACGAAAATTAATTCCCTTTCGTGGTATATATATATATATATATATATATGTATATTTTCTTCTAATGCAGCTGGCAAACTCTTAGACACTTGTCTTTGATGCCTTAAGGCAAGCGCTGCACAGACGTTACTCACTTTGCATGACCCAGGGGGAGCGTGTAACTTGAAGATAAGTCACGGACGCGGAGTAACAATGCCCCCATAACGGTCTACGATCCTATTAGACCGGGACCTTCAGGTCTATATATATATATATATATATATATATATATATATATATATATTGTTTATACAAAAATGGGTCAAGTTTGATACTTTTGAAAGTACTGTGTAAAAAATGCATTACAAAGAACGTGGATTCCGAACCACTTTGTTCACTTTCTGCATGTACAACATTAAACCATTTCAATGGCACTACCCCCATCCCTAATATGGGGCCTGATGACCGAATGGCTAGCTCTTAACGCTCGTAAACCTGTGGTACCGTAGAAGAAAGAATTCGCCAGAGGGTTCTAGTCACAAAGTTGTTAGTTGTTGGTGGAAAATAAATCAGTTCCTTGAATATATATATATATTGTTTAAGATACAAAAACGCCAAGTGGGATCAAAACAATTACTTTTTCGATGCATGATACTTTTGAAAGTATTTGCTGTGTAAAGATGCATTATACTTTCTGCATGTACAAGGTGTCTCAGAATTTCTCTTCTTTTCACAGCGTTCGAGTCCCGGGGGTGCCATGGGTGTTTTTTTATAAAGTAGGTACAAGAGGTTTATTTGTTCTAGAAAACGTTTTTAAAATACCGTAGAGCGACAAACCTAACCAAACCCACCCTAATAAGATTCTAAGCCTAAAGGTGCAACTTGAAGGAAAATCAGCGCTTACATTACTAAAGTATATGTTCCAGACTATTTAAGAATTCAAATCTTGCGCAAATTTTGGGACATACTGTAGTTGCAGGCTGACTATTGCAACATCTGCATCTTGTTTAATTAATTTTTTTCGATAATTTGAGTGTTTGTATATTTTTTTTTGAGAATGCCTAATTTTTCAAAAACGTTGGATGTCTAACACAATGTTGAAAATAACATTGACATTTTGTGAATCTTCAGTATCTCTTTCGTTTTCATTTATGATATAGCCATACTATTTTGAAAACATAACCGAGAAATTTTAAATAATTAGCAATTTTTGATAATTTTCCAGTGCATTAGTTTTTGCAATGTAAATGAAGTTAGTAAAAAATTGTCCTCGAGATTTCTTGCCTTTTATTGTTAATCTGTACAAATGAAACAATATTGTCAACTAGGTCTACGTCAGTTATATCGTAATTCAGTGTTATTCTCTGCTGAAATCTGTAAAAATAACTCAACATTAAACCAACAAACTGTAGATTTGTCATAAAAAGAATAATTAATCGTTATCAAAAAATATAATAACTAAAATAAACTTCTGAAATAACTGAATATTGACATTTTTAATAAAATTTATTGTAAAGTCTTGATCTTTAAAATAAAAACCTGTTACTATATCATCGAAATCAGTACCATTCTTATAAAAGCTTTAATATTTCTTTTATTGAAATAATAATAATAATGATTAAGCAATTTTTTCCCTGTTTCATCGCTTATCAATCGACATAGTTGTCACCTAACTAATTGACTGACAATGCGAAAACGTCCCATTGCATAAACTATATACTTTCTCTATTTTCTGTGATATTTTTTATAAATTTCCTTTACTGCGTAGTAACAGAGAAATTTTTCTGACTCCCTGATACAGAAAAAAAAATATTTGGTCTCAATGATATTTTTTTTTTATGATGTTTAATTATTTTTTTTACTTTTGCTGAGTTTTTTGCCTTTACTTTTGAGTTATTTTCGTAAATACAATTACGAGTTGAAAAATTATATTAAACCATGTTGTTAAGTTTTACTATAAGTATATATAGAAAATGTAATGTGCCTTTGCATAATATGGCTTTAAATATATCACTTGCTAGAAAATAATCGTTTTGAACTGGCGTTATATTTTCGCAACATTAAAAAAAAAAGGCAAAAATTTTTTGTGCTTTTTTTTCATTTTCACTTTTTATCCTTTAATTAGGCTTAAAAAATGCAAAAATTTAAATTTGTTCAATTCTTCCAAATGCAAAAGGATTTGGTCTTTTTTTTCTTCTAATGCAGCTGGCAAATAGACCGTGACCTTCGCCATAAGGGCTGCACCGATGTTACTCACTTTGCATTACCCAGGGGTCGCGTGTAACTTGATGGTAAGCCACGGACGCGGAGTAACAATGCCCCCGAGCACTCTACGATCCTATTAGGACCGGGACCTACGGCTTAAAGTGGATTCCGAACCACAACACCCATGGGCAAAGCCGGGATTTGAACCCGATACCTGTGGTACCGAACGCCAGAGCGCTCCATTCGGCCATCAGGCCCCACAGGATTTGGTCTTTAATGCGTTACTTTTAGGCTTCAAGGAATAATGATGTTGATACAAAAGCTCTTATAGATGATGGTGTAGCATCATCTATAGGAAGTACGTGTGGTATTTCATTTCCAGGAGAGAGGAATATACATCCTTAAGAAGTACATAATAATAACCTATCACTCAAATTTGACAGCAGATGAGCAGTTACTACAAGCAATTACTGTTTTGTACTAATGAGAACAACCTGCTACTCAAATCTAATAGCATATATTCAGTGTCATGAAATTAGCGAATGTCTGTGCGATCTTCACAGGTCGAAATAATTACAGATGGAATATGGACTACACCATGAGTTGCTGCATCATGATTGGTCATAGACCATGGGCTGAGAAAATGTCTACGCTAATCAGAAGTGGGGGAAGTTGACCTTCAACCCCTCGACGGATTTCTTAAAGGGAGGTTTTTGGAGAAGAAAGGGTTGAGTTCTATGACGAGTCGACAAGGAGTCTTGTTTTTCTCTTTTTCTCTGAAACAGAACAGGCCGGAGTTAGCGTCTATTTCCAAAATAATATATATATGTATATATAATATATAAATGCTTATAAATAAAAAAAGTGTTGCCATCAACTTGAAAGTGGACCAACCTGAAAGCCGTTATAGGCCTAGTATAAACAAAGACAGTACAATGATAAAGAAGACATAATTACAAGCGATCAAATTGTTTGAACAAAATGCATTGTATGCAGTCTCATCGAACATTATTATTTTTCCCTCTCTTTTATGATTGATGTTACTCCCGTTGATCGCTTGCTTATAGTTATGAAAACATTTTTAGTTCAATCAATTTCTTCAGCAATTTTGTATCACAGCATTTCATATTTCTACCAAACAAAATCATTCGCCTACAAAAATTTTCGTTTTACATTTTACTCGTTTTTAACATTTTGAAATTTACTAAACTGAAATCTCCTGTACTCTGCATTAAAATACTTTTATAAGCATTCCTTGTGAAAAAAAAATACAGCGTTTATATCTCATGAGGCCTGACAAATACCGACGAATTAAAAACAGAATGCAGATTATGCTTGTCCTTATTTTATTTTCTTAAATGTATGGTCCTAACTTAGATTTCTTATTTATTGTCTTTATATAATTTATTTTTAGATGAGTTTATTTTAACTTATTTCATATAATAATACGACGTCGAGAAATATTTTTTATTCAGATGTTTAAATTTACTAAAATAACATTTCGAAAACAGGTTTAATTGAAAATATTTTCAATAATTTTCTGATTCACATTGAATTTCTGATGATGTCATAGATATGAAGCATATGACAGTTCTGAGTGTTATCAAAACTGAAACAGATAAAGATAGCAAGGATATACTTGTTATCAAACGAATGCCAACAGAACGCTGTTATTGAAGTTTTTTTTATCTTTATTGAACATGACATATACCGAGATAGCTATCTTAAGGTCCTTGATCGAGAGCAGGTATGATACGGATACTGTCAATCATTAAAATCAATGATACCAAAATAGTGATGGCATAAGATAGTGTAACTGATGATTCATAAATGTGAGTTAGTGATAATTTACTATATATTTACAGCTGTAAATGTTGCGTTTAAACTAAATATGTTGAAATAGTTATGAGATTCATATTGATTTAAAAGAAAACACGATAAAAAAATACATTATAATGGTGTATTTTTTTGGGATGATTAAATGACATTGCTAATGATATCATTATGTAATAATTATAAGCTAATTGGTAATTAATTGTATAAAATGACTTTAAATTTTTTTTCCCTTTTTTGTGTCATTGAAGTAATAAGGACATAAGATAGCTTGCAGCACGCAAAAATATGTGATAGCGATAAATGGCCTGTTATTTATTTACAGTTGTAAATACTGCATCTAAAATAAATAAAAAAATTGAGAGAATTATTAGACACATTAATTTTAAAAAATTGATAAAATAATAGCTTGAATGAATAGCTTGAAATTTTTTGTCCTCAAATTACATTGCTAAACAATAAGAAAAATGGCTAAATCGCAAAATAGGGGTCGTTGCGATTTCGCTACATTTTTGTGGCGCCAACTGTGGGATAAGTCACCAAATGTAGTTAGTCGGATTTCTTATACTGCTCTTACACTACATTTAGCCAACGGCCGTACCATGGTGAATATACCGGTTCTCGTTAGATCACCGAAGTTAAGTACTTGGGTGGGTGACCACCTGGGAACACTGCG
Source organism: Caerostris darwini (assembly GCA_021605075.1). Classification (NCBI taxonomy): domain Eukaryota; kingdom Metazoa; phylum Arthropoda; class Arachnida; order Araneae; family Araneidae; genus Caerostris; species Caerostris darwini. The sequence continues at coordinate 220,741 of BPLQ01003580.1, forward strand.
TGCCGTTGGCAAATTTGGGACCTGAATGGCCGAGTGTCTAGCGCTCTGGCGCTCGGTGCCACAGGTTTCGGGTTCGAATCCCGGCGGTGCCATGGATGTTTGTATAGAGGTTCGGAATCCACTTTAAGCCGTAGGTCCCGGTCTCCTATGACTGTAAGAGCGTCATGGAGCAAAAGTCAGGCTTCTACCTACGGGTGCTCCATCACAACAGAAGCTGCTTCCTTCCCCTTCAATCATGAGTCCATATGGGCTTGTGGGCTTGGCCAGCCAAGTGGGATAAGAAACAACAACAACAACACTACATTTAATCCAGATTTACTAATATACATTTATTTATACATAAATAGATAAATAAAATATAAATAAATAACTTTTTCTCATTTGTAAAAGCAATGAATACTCCAAAGGACAATATTTTATGTTCAGTTATTTCTTATAAAACTGTAAGTTAGCTAAACTCTTATTATTAATTTACTCTTATTTTCTTAGTAACTCTTATTATGGTTATCGTTGTATAAAATCTCCAATTACAATCCTTCATCAATTAACATATTTGTACCACAAAAATTTTGTGTTTTTTTTTATATGTGTGCTAATTTTTGATTAATTTTGTAGAAATATTATTTTTTTAATTTTATTTATTAAGTCAAATATTTTCCAAAAAAATGCTTATAAAGATAACTTTTTAAACATTTAATTGACATTTTCAAAGAAGCAAATTAGTTAATCAAGTCCATTTTAAAATTAAAATTTTAAACAGATTAGGTCTGTATTTAAAATTTTAAACTCTAATGCGTATGGTTTTATTTTTCAAACACTTCAAATCAAAACTATTTTTTTTTTTTTAAAACTTTTTATTTCAAAATATGAACACGATTAAATCTCCATCATATTGTAAATAAAATCGTTATATATTGATTAATAACAATTTTTAGTCAGTTTGAAAAATCATGACCTAAACCTGTTTTTGTTTTCTTGCGTTTTATTGATAAGATCACGAGGATTGCTAAACAAATTTGATCTAAAATGAGTAAAGAATAAAAAAGAAAAAAGTTTTTTTTTTCTAGCTAAAGCGTGTCAAGTGTACCCGCTTCAAATTAATCTTGTGTGCATGATATGGAACGGATCTTCGCAGCTGTCCCATGATATGGATGCCCTGTGCAACCATCATTTGTGAGATTACACGCTGTGTTTTCTCATAGAGATACAAGGAGAAATATCATTGATTACGCACGACATACGGGTCATTTTCGGAATTTAAGATATCCAGCGTTCTGACCTACTTTCTTTTTTTCCCCTTTCACAAACTTCTGTACTATATCCAGGATAGTTTTCCACAAAGCAGATGGCGCAGGTAAACTCAAGGTACTGATAACGAGTTAAAGGGGGGAAATTAGGCATAAGTGATTTGAGAGATAAAGGGAAAAGGCAAAATAAAAAAAAATTGTCTTTTTTACAATTTGAAATAGATTTGTTTTACTATTTTTTTTTATTATTATAATTTCGTTAGATGTCATTATTTTCTTTTCAAATTAATTATCATTAGGCATCAAGTGATTTGAGAGATAAAGGGAAAAGCAAAATATAAATTTTTTGTTTGCCTTTCAGTAGATTTGTTTTACTATTTTTTTATTATAATTTCGTTAAATGGTTTTTTTTTTTTCCATTTTTAGTTAAAATTCTATTTTTTTAAATAAAAATAATCATCTTATTTCAAAAATGCTCGAAAAATCAGTGGTTCGTAGGTTCTTGTCTCTGTAATACGGTTTGTAATCCATCCAAGCAGCTAGTTATTTTACTTGCGTTTGTTAATTAAAAGTTAGCAGTTTAAATAAAATTCTGTTTTTGGGAAGTAAACTAGGAATTTATTTCTTTGGAATATTTTTCAAAGTAAACGAAGAGAAAAAGAATAAAATCTAGTAAAAGGAATAATACAAAAATATGAAAATATAACATGTATGAAGAACACTGAATGAAAGAAAATAAATAAATAAATGATAAAAAACAAAATGTCAGCATTGTAAACTGAATCTTTTTTCATATACAATACTGACATTTTGTTTTTATAAATTTTCATTTATTGGAAAAAAATGCACAAAATGAAATTCTTTTATTGAAATAAAAATGTCTATATATTTATTTACTAATAAGAAGTATAAAATAATGCAGGCGTTTGTTTTCTAAATAATTAATATACAATTAATTAATTATGTACTTGGTTTTAAATATATATATATATATATTATTATCCAGGATATTTTTCCACAAAGCAGATGGTGTAGGTAAACTCAAGGTACTGATAACGAGTTAAAGGGGGGAAATTAGGCATCAAGTGATTTAAGAGATAATGGGAAAAGGCAAAATATGAAATTTTTGTTTTGCCTTTTTTTTAAATCAGAATTTCGTGTTATGGGAATTTACTAAGGTGGCGCAATTTTCAATAAATTTGTTTTATATATTTGCATCACAAAAATTTTGTGTGCTTTTTTTTAGATAGTTTATTTTCTATTAATTTTGGAGCACTTTTTTTTGAATTTTATATATTAATTAAAAGATTTTTTAAAAAAATGATTAAAATATGCTTATAAAGATAACCATAGTGTGCATTTGTTGTTTTGTATTTTCGAATACTTCAAATCAAAATTAATTTTTTTTATTTCAAAATACAAACACGATTCACATTTCATTATATTGTAAATAAAATTGTCATATAATGATTGATAACAATTTTTAGTCCTGTTTAAAAACTCGTAACACTATTTTTTATTATAATTTCGTTAGATGTTTTTTTTTCCTTAGTTACAATTCTGGTTTTTTTTTTTTTTTTTTTTTAAATAAAAATAATCATCTTATTTCAAAAATATTCGAAAAGTCAGAGGTTTTTATTTGTAATCGACCCAAGCAGCTATTTGTTTTAATTGCATTTGTTAATTAATAAGTTAAGAGTTTAAATAATATTCTATTTTTATGAAGTAAACTAAGAATTTATATCACAATATAATATAATAATTGTTTTAATGTAAAATTTTCGGTCACAGAGATTCAGTATTTTAATATGGAAAAAGTTGCACAAATGAAATTTTTTATATTCAAATAAAAATATCTATACAGTTATTTACTAAATAACTGTATAGATATTAATTGAAGAAAAGGATTAATTGAAGCATTTGTTTTCTGAATAATTAGTATATAACTAATTATTAATACTAATTAATGCTATGTAGTTTCTTAATAATTTTTATATTCTTTGTTTTAACAAAATGTAAATTTATAAAAAACAAAAATGTAATGTAATAATTGTTTCAATGTAAAATATTCGGTCACACAGAGATTCAATATTTTAATATAGAAAAGATGCATAAAATGACAAATTTTTCAATTCCTTCTATTAGCTCACACTCTCCCTATATACACTGAAAGTGACAAAAGTCATGGGATAGCAATATGCAAATTTTCAGATGGCAGTAGCATCGCGTAGAACAGGTATAAATGCGCAGTGCTTTCGCAGAGCTTTCATTTTTGTTCAAGTTATTCATGTGAAGAGGTTTTGACGTGATGATGACCGCACGACGGGAATTAACAGACTTTGAACGCGGAATGTTAGTTGGAGCTAGACGCATGGGTCATGCCATTTCGGAAATCGTTAGGGAATTCAACATTCCCAGATCCACTGTGTCAAGAGAGTGCCGAGAGTATGAAATTTCAGGCATAACATCCCACCATGGACAGCGCAGTGGTCGACCGCCTGCACTTAACGACCGAGACCGGCGACGTCTGCAAAGAGTCGTAAATTCTAACAGACAAGCAACACTGCGTCAAATAACCGCAGAAATCAATGTGGGACGTACAAGGGACTTGTCTGTTAGAACTGTGCGGAGAAATTTGGCTTTCTTGGGCTATTCCAGCAGAAGACCGAATCGAGTGCCTTTACTGACAGAACGACATCGCTTGCAGCGACTCTCGTGGGCACGTGAGCATATCGGTTGGTCCCTAGATGAATGGAAAACCGTGGCCTGGTCCGATGAGTCACGATTTCAGTTGGTAAGAGCTGATGGTAGGGTTCGAGTGTGGCGCAGACCCCACGAAGCCATGGACCCAAACTGTTAGCAAGGCACTGTTCAAGCTGGTGGTGGCTCCGTAATGGTGTGGGCTGTTTTTTCATGGCATGGACTTGGTAATTTGTGCGACTGGACCGAACATTGACTGGAAATGCTTATGTTCAGCTACTTGGAGATCACTTGCAGCCATTCATGGACTTCATGTACCCAAACAACGATGAGATTTTTATGGATGACAATGCGCCATGTCATCGGGCCACAACTGTTCGCGATTGGTTTGAAGAACATTCTGGACAATTCCAACGAATGATCTGGCCATCTAGATCGCCCGACATGAATCCCATCGAGCATTTATGGGACATCATCGAGAGGTCTGTTCGTGCCCAAAATCCTGCACCATCAACGCTTTCACAATTATGGACGTCTATCGAGACGGCATGGCTCAATATTCCTGCAGAAGACTTCCAACGACTTCTTGAGTCCATGCCACGTCGAGTTGCTGCAGTTCGCCGGGCGAAAGGAGGGCCGACACGATATTAAGAGGTATCCCATGACTTTTGTCACTTCAGTGTATGTCTTGTTCAAATTTTCAATCGTTAATAAAATACTTTTTATTCATCCACTCAAGTTCAAATACATTTTTTTCAACTTGTAGTGGATGACACTTGATGCTAATACAGTTTTTTCAAATATTAATTCATTCATTAAATTTAATTAATTAATTTTAGTTTTTTTTAGATTTAAGTTGCATATATCTACCAATAGATGGCGCCAGATAAACTTAAAAAATTGAAGGAAAATTATTTATAAACGACTTTCTGCAATATAGTGAAAAAAGAGTAGGAATTGACTTAAATTTTTTTTTATATTACTTGTTTATATTCAAATAATGTATCTATAATATTCAATCAATATAATGTATCTATAATATCTATATATTCATATAAATTATCTATACAGTAATGTGCTAACAAGAAGGATAAATTAATTCAGGCGTTTGTTTCCTAAATAATTAGAATTAATAATTAGTCTATAACTAATTATTAATTATAATTAATACTATGTAGTTAGTATATACTTGGCTTTAAATAAACGTAAATTTATAAAAAACAAAAATGTTATATAATGATTGCTTCAATGTGAAATTTTCGGTCATACAGAGATTTAGTAATTTAATATGGAAAAAGATGCGTAAAAGTAAAAAAATTTATACTTAATATAAAATTTTCTTTACAGTTATTTACTAATAAGAAGAAGGATAAATTAATTCAGGCATTTGTTTTCTAAAGAATTAGCATAGGTATAAACAGAATTTTTTAATGAATTTGTTCTGTGAGAGAAAAAATTATTTTCAATTATTAGTGAAGAAAAACTTTTTTTGCTTTTAAATGCGCTTACTTGTTATTTTTTATTAATTCATGTATCTCTATATATAGCATACTATTCTTTCAAACAAGTTGATCAACAGAATTATTAAAAAATTTTAGCACTTGAGACTTAATAAAAAGAAAGAAATGTTACAAATTTGATTCAATTCAATAAATTGATCGCTGAACTATTCTTATTTTGCTAAATGAGGAAAATGGAAAGCAGGTGAATATTCGTTATGTTGAAGAAGAATGGAGTATATGTAGAAAATGTTAAGAATGCAGTTGTAATCATAAAAGTTAATGATATGTCATTAAAGCAACTATCAGCAGGTATGGCTCAACTATTTTTCGATTAACTATTATCAACTATTCTTCACAACTATTTTTCCTCTTTAAAGTAAGCCATAAAATATTTCGGATGTATTTTCAGCTAATTCTATACTTTTGGATACTTCTATTCCATTCTTAAAGCTGTATATGCGGTTTGGAAGGCCTTTCAAACCTCGTGAAACGACATTTTTGTCGATTCACTATTCTTCAAGTAAGTATTGACGTGCCACTTCAAGTATTGTTCAACAAGTAAAATCATCTTGATGGTTTCTTCTAGCAATAATGCTAGAAGAAACCATCAAATACAAATACAAACTGCACTTTCTAATACAAACAAACTTTAATTACAAAAAAATGCTTTAATATCTTATTTCATCCTTTTTCAATTCCTACTATTAGCTCACACTCTCCTATATATATATCTTGTTCAAATTTTCAATCGTTCATAAAATACTTTTTATTCGTCCACTCAAGTTCAAATACATTTTTTTGCTTGTAGTGGATGACACTTGATGTTAATACAGTTTTTTCAAATATTAATTCATTCATTTAATTTAATTAATTAATTTTAGTTTTTTATAGATTTAAGTTGCATATATCTAATAATAGATGGCGCCAGATGTAAGAGGAAAATTTCAACTTTATTTGTAAAGGTCTTTTCTGCAATATGATGGAAAAAAATAGGAATTCACTTAAAAATTTTTTTTTTCGTATTCCTTGTTTATTGTAGTCTTCTACGAGCTTCTTCGTCCTTTTTGCTTACCTCCGGGTCATGTCTTGTTCGGATATTTGCAAACGAATCACCTTTCTGTTGAATTTAGTGTTTAGATTGAGCGATCGCAACAAGTCTTTTTTTTTGGTGTTTTATGGCTGTCTACTTAAGAATTACATCGTCGCTTAAGTTTTGTACATCAATGTATTTGAAATCTAGAAACGATTTTCCATTCTTTCATTTAGGAATTCGTTTTCAGTATATTGTATAATAATTTACCGACACGCTGGGAGAGGAATGCTTGAAAAGTTGGCAAAAATTCGAAGAACAAAGAAGATTCGTCGTATTATTTTATTTATTTCTTGAAATGCTGTACTTTTCTCCTCCACTTCAATTGATTAGAGTTTTAGGAGAGGTATAGTTTCCTTGTTCACTACCGAAAATCGACATATTTATGAGGCGTATTCATTAGATGCTTTCTCATTAGATGTTTATGCTCATTTGTGTTTTTACATAGCAATATTGCTAGAAGAAATTACCAAGACGACTTTACTTGTTGGACAATGCTTGAAGAGGCACGTAATGTAACAAGTGTATTTCAAAAGTAGTGAATTGACAGAAATGTCGATTTCTAGTCAAAAATCGACATCAGTCAGTATTGAAGGGACAAAGGCCTTCCAAATCATAGGTACAGCTTTTCAACTCTAAATATTTCGTTAGTAGTAGTTTTTTTTTCCATTGATTCGAATCCATTAGGTTAATATTCTAAAGCTATCGTGTGATATTTGTTTTATTTTATTAAATTAGGATAAATCATTAGTGATTTAAAATGTTCAAACGTCTTATAAACTTTTATCTGCTTTTTAAAAAAATGAAAAAAAAAATCAATTTCTCACCTTAATATTTTGCATTTGAACTATTTTTAATCCTTGGTTAACAAAGCTGTGGAATAAAATTTTACTCAAATTTTCCGCTTTTTCCGATATTATTAATTTTATGTTGACAACGATTATTTTTTAAATTTTACGTTATTCATCAATGTTATTAAAACTCGTTATTACTTTTGCATTCTGGTGTGAATAAGTTAAGACATTTTTGACATTTGAAACTAACAGAACAACAAAAAATTCATGATAAAATAATTCTTACAGCGATCCTATTTCAAAAATATCATATCTTCAAATAATGGAGAACCAGTCAAAAATTGACTATTTTTTTCTGCAATATTTATATACATACACATATATATATATATATATATATATTATATACTACATAAAAATAGGGGAAAAAACACAACGATTTAATCGCTTATTACGTTTACGAACTTCCCCATGTAAAAGATTGTCTAAGGACCAACTTTGTATATAGGTTTGATCATATTAAACTGTTTAAAGAAACGCCCCAACTATTGCCTTATATTTTACAAAAAAATAAGTTTAAGAGCTCCTACAAAGTTATTAAAAGAAGGTGCACAATTTTTTTACTATTTAAGTACTAGCACTGATACACACAAAAGTTATGCGTTGGCTGCTACTAATAACTGATTGAAAACTATGTATGGTGCGTGATGCCTCTTGCAGTGCATAAATTGCCGATATATGGAGAGGAAATAATTTGAACTTTATTGTTATCTATTATACGAAGAGATTCAGGACAATGTTTAAGAACTTCCATTCTATCCATTTATAATCCATTGGATTATCCTATCCATTTCGATTATTCTATCTATCCTATCCGTTTGGATTATTCTGTTAATCCTATTCTTTTGGATTATTCTATTAATCCTATCCGTTTGGATTATTCTATCCATCCTATCCCTTTGGATTATTCTATCCATCCTATCGGTTTGGATTATTTTATCCATCCTATCCCTTTGGATTATTCTATCCATCCTATCCCTTTGGATTATTCTATCCATCCTATCCTTTTGGATTATTCTATCCATCCTATCCCTTTGGATTATTCTATCCATCCTATCCCTTTGGATTATTCTATCCATCCTATCCATTTGGATTATTCTAATACATTTATAACAACATCTTTAAAAGAAATTCAGGAACTTTACCAGAGATTTCAAGATCCTTTAAATAAAATTCTAAAACCGATTTTAAAAAATCGAAATTTGGTTAATGAATATTGATTTGATCAAAAGCTGAATTTTTTAAATGAAATTGGGATGTTTTGTTCCACTATACGACATGTAGAACGAATTATTGTCTTCCATACTGGCGTTTTAGGTCCAATTGCCTGAATTTTCATATCATGTGCCAAGAAACCTGAAATATTTTACCAGATGTAAACAATTTTAAAGTTACTGTTTCTAAATAATATTTATAATGTTTATTGTTGTTTCTTATCCCATTTGGTTAACAACAACATCTAGACCAAGTCCATGAACCCGTGTGTTCTCAAACAATGAAAAACCGCTCCAGGACTTGAGCACAACTGACTCTTTTGTAACCAATGCAAGTCAAGATATGGGCAGGAGTTGCTCAAGTCAAGTTATATTTCGGGCAAAGGGGATAAACCTTAAGGCCCAACATATGACGTTGAGCACAAGATGATCAGTGCGGAACCTACCAAGAGCCCTACCGAGAGCCGTAAATAGAGCCAAGAGAGTTAAGGCTCGTGCTCACCAAGGCGACAAGATGCAAGCGACCAAAATTTGACCTCACCGCGGTCGCCTGAAACCGGTTTGCAGTTCGCCGCGTGGAGTAGCCCAACTTTCAACTTCAAGCGGTTTTTCACTATGCGTAATGCTATTTCTGACGTTTCGCTGTGAAGGGGTCGAAAAAATTTGGTCGCTTGCCTCTTGCATCTTCACGTCTCTTGCCTCGGTGGGAACGAGCCTTTATGGTAAAGGGTACAAAATGCCGCTTCTTTTTGTTCTTGACATTGTGTCTCAAGGACATGGGGCACCCCAAAAAAAGTCTGACTTTACCCCACTCGGTTTTACACCCAGATACTGGGTACCCATTTTAGTCGCCTTTGCATGGGTTACAGTGAGGCTATACTAACCGGGACCGACGCGGCGTTGTAAAGTTTAAATTTTTTAAGTTGCTTTTCTTATTTGCTGCTAAAGATGTATGACTTTTAAAGTTATTAGTTGATTATTTATCTCCAAAAAAAAATTGAAATATTGATATTCACAATAATTCTCAGATTTTCATATTATCAATATTAAATATAATAATACAATTATGGGTAGTCGTATATTTGTTTTAACATTTATCAGGTAATTATTATATTTTTATTTCCGACTAATAAATAAAGTTATCTATGTCTCAATTTTAAGCTTTTGTGTTGTGTTTTTTTTTTATTTTATTATTTAGCTGAAAAAATAAGTAATTTCAGCGAGAAGTTATCCATATGTTTTTGTAAGCATTTTAACTAAGTTAAGATGATTATCTGCTCACAAACAGCTCTCAATTCGATGAGCTTTCATATATTTAAATACATCATTCAATATTTAAGCTTGATCACATCCACACTAATATCGTTAAGCAACTTCAATTAAACAGAAGTTTACGATCGGCATCAACTGCAGAACGCAGTCTGCGAGATTAATTTAATACCCCGCAATACGTCACATGGCTACAATAACATTTTCGTATCATCACCGTCCTTCCCAAGGCAGACATCGTCAACCGAGATGGTGGCATATAAGAGTTCCTTGTAATAATCGTAAAACGGATGATATTACTTTCTCATCAAGGGAAGCGAAGATATCCTCGACCAAATAAAACAAAAATGATGGCGGGAAGAACAGGATATCAATAGAATGGGAAAAGTTCTTTCCGAGAAATGATTGAAAGAAAATTCAATTGGATTCTTTTTGTTGTTAATGTGTTCTTTTTTTTTTGTTATTTTATTTAAATGTCAAAATGCTTAGGTAGGGTTAAGAAAATTTATGAAGAATTGAAATGAATGACTCTTTTGTTCTTGTTTTTGTAAGTTTCTGATCAGATATTATATTTGTACAATTATTACTTTATTTGATTTAGGTTTGGATAGTGTCTGCCAATCTTTTAGTTAAGATATATTTTCTTACTGTTTAAATAATAAAGATTCAGTTTTTTAGATTTCATAAAATTAAAAATGCAAGATATTTTTAATCTTCAAACCTTAACTTTTTTTGTATTACCCTGATAAATTATTTTTAATATCTTCTAATAACACACTGTGATTATAAATTTAGACGAAGTTGTATTTTTATGCATATAAGAAATAAATAATAAATAAATTGTATTTTTATAAAAGAAAAAAGAAGATGAGTATTTAAGTTCAGTTTGTGACAGGTGAATAAATTAAAAAATGTTTAGAGTGGTGAGAAGCTGCATTAAAAAAAAAATAAAAACCCGTCAAATTCCGAAAGCAAAGAAAAAAGGCTTCTACGGCATTATATAAGTGGCTATATAACGTCTGAAATTATTCTTATATTGTTATTTGCAATATTAATAGAACATGGGTTTTAAACCGAGAATATGCGAACACTTGTTGAAGTTCACGGATTAGATTCAAGGAGTCTGTGGGATTGGACAAACCACTGTCGTAATTTTCACTGGTTCATAATTAAATCTAGCATTTATCTTACGTATGTATGCAATAAATTATGACATAATCAGTGCATTTTTTATTACGAATAGAAATAACAAATCATTTTCTATAGCATAACAGTTTTATGAAAAATAAAAAACATTTATGTTCGCATTTGCAAGTTTTTAAAAATAAATTTGAATAATTTTGTATTGTACTACAACATATGGCGTTTATATATACACGCGGCGTTGTTTGAATTGGTTTTACTTTTCTGGCACAGTAGTAAATAATGTATCGATTTCTCAATTTTAAACTTTTGCACTATGTTTTTATTTATTTATTTATTTATTTAGCAGGAAAAAAATGTAATTTCAGCAAGAAGTTATCCATATGTTTTTGTAAGCATTTTAGCTTAGTTAAGATGATTATCTGCTCACAAACAGCTCCCAATTTGATGAGGTTTTCATATATTTAAATACATCACTCAATATTTAAGTTTGATCACATCCACACTAATATCGTTGAGCAACTTCAGTTAAACAGAGGTTTACGATCGGCATCCACTGCAGAACGCAGTCTGCGAGATTAATTTAATACCCCGCAATACGTCACATGGCTACAATAACATTTTCGCATCATCACCGTCCTTCCCAAGGCAGACACCGTCAACCGAGATGGTGACATATAAGAGTTCCTTGTAATAATCGTAAAACGGATGCTATTACTTTCTCATCAAGGGAAGCGAAGATATCCTCGACCAAATAAAACAAAAATGATGGCGGGAAGAACAGGATATCAATAGAATGGGAAAAGTTCTTTCCGAGAAATGATTGAACGAAAATTCAATTGGATTCTCTTTGTTGTTAATGTGTTTTTGTTTCTTTTTATTTTATTTAAATGTCAAAATGCTTAGGTAGGGTTAAGAAAATTTATGAAGAATTGAAATGAATGACCCTTTTGTTCTTGTTTTTGTAAGTTTCTGATCGGATATCATATTTGTACAATTATTACATTATTTGATTTAGGTTTGGATAGTGTCTGCTAATTTTAGTTAAGATATATTTTCTTATAAGCTATAATTACTTGTTAAAATAATAAAGATTCACTTTTTAAGATTTCATAAAATTTAAAAATCCAGTAGGTTTTTAATCTTCAGACCTAAATTTTTTTGTTACCCGGATAAGTTATTTTTAATATCTTCTAATAACTTAGTGTGATTAAGAATTTTTGACGATGTCGTATTTTTAGGAATAAAAGAAATGAATTATAAATAAATTATGTTTTTATAAAAGAAGTTGAGTACCTAAATTCAGTTTATATAAGAAGATCAATACATTAGAAAAAAAGTTTTGAGTAGTGAGAAGCAGTATTAAAAAAACCCTCAAATTCCGAAATCAGGGAACAAAAAATTCCACGCTATTATACAAGTATCTATATAATGTCTGAAATTATTCTTACATTGTTATTTGTTATATTATGAAAACATGGATTCTAAACTGATGATATGCGGACACTTGTTGAAGTCCACGTAATAAATTCAAGGAGTCTGTGAGCTTGGATAAATCACTATGGTTATTTTCATTGGTTCATAATTAAATCTAGCCACTATACACGTATCTATATAACACAGAATCTATGTGACTTCTAAAATAATTCTTATATCGTTATTTGCGATATTATATAGAACAGGGGAATTATGATAGAACATGGATTATAAATAGAGGGTATGCGAACACTTGTTGAAGTCCACGTAATAGATCCAAGGAGTCTGTGAGCTTAGACAAATCACTATTGTTATTTTCATTGGTTCATAATTAAAGCTAGCCACTATACATGTATCTGTATAACGTCTGAAATTATTTGAGTAATGAATTGATAGTTTAGAAATAATGTCGGGGCAATAAAACTAACGACAGAACAGAAAAATTGGCGCCTTTTTTTTTATACATACGTTAGTAGAATTCAAATGATTTTGTGAGTTTTTCCCTATTTATATAACATGAATTCAACTATGTGTTTAACTGTAATACTTTCGATCGTTCAAAAGTTATTAATAAATATATCGGCTTTTATGCCATACAGTACATAAAGAAAAATAAACGTTTTAGCTAAACCATTTTTTTAGATGCTGTTCTTGTGAAATCGATATATATATTCTTTGTTTCTTACAGGTGGTGAAAGCTTTAAAAGAAAAATATGGCAGTCTGTACTCGGAGAAGAATGTCTGTATCAGCAGTACACATACACACTCCGGACCTGGAGGATTTTTGCAGTATGCTCTGTACATCGTAACTTCACAAGGCTTCATTCGCCAGTCTTACGATAGTATAATTCAAGGCATTTTAAAGGTTTGCAATCGACAGAAAATGTTATTGCTTTCACTCGTTTAATTTAAAGTGTTATTAATTTTATTCATTTAATTATCTACTGTTAAATGATGATCTTTTTTAACAGTAGATCGTCGTTTTTTATTGTATGATTTAAACATGTTTTCATGTAATTTTAATTCTTTTTTCATTGTAATTTTTCAATGCATAAGATATAAAGAAAGATTTATTAATAAGTATTGATCAGCGAAGATACGCAAAAGTAGTACTAATTGTAAATCTTTAACATGGTAATTTTAAAATTGGTGTTTATAACCATATATCATCCTACCCACTGGCAAGAACGCCCCTTGTGTTCTTTCAGGAAAAAATTATCAGTTATTACAGACTCTCACCCGGAGAGGAAGTATATTTCGTGCATCCTGCGCGTATCCGAGTATCAGGTTTTCGGCTAAGTGGATTCCTTCCAGGAATCTATAATTATCTCCCTTTAAATGTGTTAAATATCGTACTATATGTCTCTAATTGCATTGTGTGGTGTTTGTGAGTGTGCCAATAAAGCCACAAGTTCTCCAACCTGTGCCCCAAGTATCTCAACCCAACCACACCCAGCTACAATCTGATTGCCCAATCTGCACACTGCAACATGGGGCCCGTACCTGCTCATTACATGTTTAAATTTAGTATTTTTTATTTCATTTGATTTAGCGTTTGAAAAGGATCGTAACTCATTTTAATTGCATTCAACTGTCAATTATTTATTTTCTGCTTTATATGCAATCTTTTTTAATATATATTTTGTAATATTTTAATCTCTACATTTTTAGAATTATATGACATCAGTTATTGTTATCGTCAATTAAACATATGATTGATTTTCAGAGTTATTTCCATTAATTGAAATGCTGTTTTCATTAATAAAAATAAATCAATGCCATTGATAGCATTTTTTCATTTGGTTTGCATTCAACGTACTTTTCATACATTAATGTATTATATAATATACATATATATTTTTTCAAGATTAATTTGATAAATATAAACGGGGATATCGTTTTTTAAAAAAAATTCTGATCTTCTCATATTATTTCCATAAAATGTGTAAAACATGCTTCAAATCAAATTCAATTTGTTATAAAAATTTTACTACTAAATATTACTATTTTAATAAATTAATGTTTAATTTGTTTAACTATTTGAACAGAGTGTCGAGATGGCGCATGGAAACATACAGCCCTGGCTACATTTTTTGGAATGAAGGCGATCTCTACAACGCCAGCATCAACAGAAGTCCCACTTCCTACCTCAATAATCCAGCAGAGGAGAGAGCTAAGTGGGTGGCGTTTCAATTATTATTATAATAATGCACTAATTTGACATATTTTTAATTCATTTCGTTGGTTTAGATAATTTTATGGGGCCTGATGGCCGAGTGACTAGAGCTCTGGCTCTGTGTGCCATAGGACGGCCTGATTGACAATTGGCTAGCGCTCTGGCTTTTGGTACTACAGGCTTCAGGTTCGAATCCTGGTGGTGGCATAGATGTTGTTAGTAGTTCGGAATCCACGTTAAACTGTATGTCCAGGTCTAATTAGCCTAAAGTGTGCACAAAATAGAGCGACAAACCAATCCAAACTGGGCCACAGGTCTAGGGTTTGAATCCCAGCGATGCCATAGAGGTTTGTAGTGGTTCGTAATCCACTTTAAATCTTAGATTTCTGTCTAATATAACTACTACTACTATACCACATCACTGTGACTAAACCTGAGTTACCCCTTTACAGTTTGGGAATGATGTGGGTGAGAAGTCTGATTGGGTTCTGGGACATTCTACGGTCATATGAGACCGGTACCTGCTGTTTAAAGTGGATTACAAACATCCATGGCACCCCCGGATTCAAATACAAAACTTATGTGTAATATGATTGTAGAGAGTAGACTGTAGGGCTGACATCCCTATCACTTAAAAAAAGGGAAATATCTCATGTTTCGAAATCAGCCAATATGTTTTGGCCCACAATGGGGCTGTTGCACCATTGAAGAAGATAATCTTTTATCTTTTGTTGTAACTTTGTTTAAGACTATCATTCAAGCAAATAGTATAATGCCTAAACACATTTTGACTAATAAAAAATAATTAAACACTAAGAGAGTTGCGTGTCAGTGATAGGATTTCAATGTTGTTTTCTTTTGATATTATTAGAAAGTTTTTTCGTGTCGTTATAATGACGTTATCAACTCATCTATTAGTTGACATTCTCAACTCAATTAATTCTCGCTGTGGGATAGATAAAATTTAAAATTTTACGTTACCGTTGTTGGAATTTACAGCTGATGGGAAACGACAGCTCATGTTTTGAAAAATCCTTGAACTCTGAGAAGAAAAGTATTCGCGGATGATCTAGCCTTACTCTGTGAATAATATAGAGCTTTATATATATAAAACTTTATTTACATGGAAGTATAGAATTAGTTGGGCCTAATGGCCGAGTGACTTACATTCTAGAGCTTGGTACCACAAGTTTCGGATTCGAGTCCAGACGGTGTCAAGTATGTTTGTAGGGATTCGGAATCCACTTTAAACAGTAAGTTCCCAGTATAATATGACGGTAGAGCATTGGGCATATGGCTGACAACCCTAACCTGTCTAACCTAAACCACCCTAACCTGCAAAAAAAAATTCCTATCTCGAAATCTGCTAGTAAGCAAACTGTCTTGACCCACCATGGGGTTGCGCCAATGAAGATTGGTTTGGTTTGTCGCACTACGGTCATTTTATTCACACCTTAGGCTAATTAGACAGAGACCTGCAATTTAACGTGGATTCCGAACCACTAACAAATATCCATGCCACCGCCAGGATTCGAACCTGAAGCCTGTAGTACCAAAGGGCAAAGGCTGACCAATTGGCCGCCAAACTGCGCGCCAATGAAGGAAAAGGAGATAGAATTATGTCAGAGAATGCCATCAATTCCACATCTCAGAATTTTATTTCCCCTATAAAGTTTAAGAAAGATGGCCTTTCAATTTTTCATGCTCATTTGTTTCCTGTTTACTCATCTATAGTAATCAGGAAATGGAATTCTTTTCCTTTTTTACTTGATTTTACTGTATATATGATTCATATCCTGTTTCATATGTCTTGAAATTAAAATCTGTTTGAATCATTTAGATTTCGAATTATTTTGGAAATATAATACATATATATATATATATTATTTTTACTTACTGGGTATTTTTTATTAGCTGCGAATTTTTTTTATTACTGAATTTTATTTTATTATTTGTTTAAAATTATTTTATATTATAAATAAACTCAAAATTAGAAGTAACACAACAGTTATTTCTTAATACAAATTAGTTGTAAAGTTTTTAAACTTCTCGTTAGAACTATCCATAAGCATGTTTTAATAAATTTTAATGAATAAAAATACGTGTGATATAAATAAAACTAAAATTGAAAAAATATCTTTATATAGCAATGTCAGACATTTTAATTGGAAAAATCAATATAGTTATTTATAACGGTTTCCAATTAAGTCGAGATTTAATTTGAGATGTGATTTTTCTCATATGCAACGAGATATAGTAACTTGAGTTATATAATCATCAAAAACGATAGTTCCACGTCATATAATAGTTGCTTTTTATGTATAGAAAAATCTCTTGCTTTCCTCAATATTTTAATATAAGAACAGCTTGGTTGACCCAATAAAAATAATGTTGCAATTATCAGAGATTGAATCATTTATTATTTTGTAAGCGAGCTATATCAATTGCATTTCCGTTTTCTAAAAATAGTATTGGTATTTTCATCAAAATGAAAAAGAGAATTCGATTAAACATCTAATATGATGTCAAAAGCTCCATTATAATAAAGATTCTTATTGCAAATATTTGACAATATTTGTATTACGTTTGTAATAATAAAATCTGAAAGATCTTATTTTTTGTTCAGTATCAGAATTGTATCTTTTTTTAATAAATTTTTTCACAATTTTGTTTATGCCTTTAAAAGCATTATTTTAAAGGAGGCCGATGGCCTTCCTCTCGTTGATAAAAAAAAAAAGGGACCACGGTAACAATAATAAAAGGTTAAAAATCTCTATTTTCGATGGAGTTGTTGTCGCCGATTGCTTTCCATTGTACTAAAATTTATTTCCATCGAATTAACTATATTGAAAAATTCTGATCACTAAGACTTTGATGGTGCAGTGTTACTGATTAGTAGAATTTAAATATCCTGGTATCTACCAGAGACGGTACCTGAACTTTTAGAAAAGCATACAATCAAGTTTGTTTGTGAGGATTGCAAATCTTCAAGAACATGGGTGTCCAACATTTAAAATGTGAATTTACAGATTGTCATGAATTGCAAAGTTGAATAATTCCCAAGTTGAGATGTACTGATATCCAAATTTTACTTACCGTAGAGAGGTTGTGAGATATATTTGTGAGGATTTTGTTTTTCTGCATGAATTAATTTTA
Source organism: Caerostris darwini (assembly GCA_021605075.1). NCBI lineage: Eukaryota > Metazoa > Arthropoda > Arachnida > Araneae > Araneidae > Caerostris > Caerostris darwini. Next base: position 238,568 of record BPLQ01003580.1, read on the forward strand.
CATGTATTATAAAAATTTGAATGGTGACAATTCAGATGGGGTTTAATTATCACTTGCATCAATAAAATTACTTTAATATGTCGCTGAAAAATAAACAATGGATCAAATGCTTTATTTTTGCACTTTACGATGATAAAACGTATTTGATTTAAAAAATAAGCTAAAAGCATGGTTTTTGTATACGAGTAACATAAAAAAGTAATAAAAAAGAGGAAATAAACAAAAAAAATTACATTTGACTGGGAAAAAAATTAGAAATACACACCCTATAAAGACACATACATTTTTTTATTATATCTAAAGTTGCTTCTTATGTTTCAAAAAAACAATTCTAACCCCCAAATAACTTAAAACATTTCTATATGAATTTTAAACAAATTTATAAAATCTGATTTTAAAGCTAATAAAAAATTATGTTCATTAGCTAATACCAAAACGTTTCTCAACGTAAGATTATGTTAAGATTGTCATATGAAAATTATTTGACAGGTAAAAATGAAAATCTATAATTACACTTAAAGGTTTGGATATGTTCTATGTACATCTAATATGACAGGTTGTAATATGAATATAAAAATGCTGTGGGTCTAAATCTGATATGGGGGATATATAATTTTATATGCTGCCCGCGGAGTTAAGATGTATTTCCAAATTGGCCCGCGAGACCATTTGGGTTGACCACTCCTGGTTTGAACAATTACTTTCAACGAAGACATTCCATTACTTTACCTAAACAATCTTCATTGTATTAAATTCCATCAGGATAAGACTACCACTCCTATTTCTAAATCTACTGCTCTATGTTTGCAAAAATGAAAAATTCAACTTGCATTGAAACTATCTCATTTAAATGCATTCCACCCAAAAGTCCTCCGACGTTTTTCCTATAGATTATTGTGCATTTAAAGTAAACAAGCTCTTCGTATGGCTCACCTCAAAACATTGGATAGAATCTGTAAGATTGGGGAGGGAGAAATGAATAAAATCTACCTTCATATTTTAAGAAAAGTACTTTTATCTTGGAAATTAAGATGTAATATGATAGTTCAATAAAAAGAAGAAAATAAAATCATCTTTTCTAGAAATATATCTGTCCACACTAAATATGTATTTCAGTTTACACTGAAATTATATATGTGTGATGATATATAGCATTTTCTTATTTTGAAGATATATAGCAAGATTTTTGTTCATGATTCTTGTATATAAGTAATAATTAGATGTTCGGAAAGTTCATGTATATATATAGTTATTAAAACATTTCTCTACATTATTGCAAAACAGTCGCATATAATCTTTATAGCCCATTTCCGGGAATATACGTACCTTTAAATTAAAGAAAGCCTTTGAAAAAACTAAAAAAAAAAAAAAAAAAAAATTTTTTTTTAAACAATCAAAACTTGTAAAGGTTTTCTTCAATAAAAAAAAAATTCAGATTAAAATTAAATATCTGATTTATATATTTTTCTAATATTGTGTCATTACTTCAACAGGGAAAAAAACTAAATTTTAATATAATATGGTATCATATTATTGTGTATTGAATGAAATTTTACTATTCCTATTTATGCGTTTAATAATATAAACTATACCTAATTTTTATAGCGATGAAATTAGGTTTAATACTAACTTATACTGCTCTGTCTATAACAATGAATGTATCATAACATAATAATAATAATAATGATAATAATATTTCTAATTTATTTTCTAGCTATGCAGCTAATGTGGATACGAAGATGTTCCTTCTAAAGTTCACAGATTTAAATCGGAAGCCAATCGGCATGTTAAAGTAAGTATTTTACGCATGCTTTTTATTAGCAATTTAATTTATGCCTGTTAAGTTTAAAGATATAAATAAATGAAACTTAAGAAATGTTACACTTCAAAATGGTAACACCAATTTAACACAAAGAACCATTGCTCAATTTCTGAAATCCCATTACCTTGGCATTGTGAAATTATTAGCAAGAGAGAACCTTTTATGTGAGATTGATGAAGGAATAAGCTTTTATTGTGGGATAAAAATAGCGTCCAAGAAAAAAGAGACGCATTGTGCAAGTAATGGTTAGTAGCACTTGGAGATCTTTTAATTTCATCTTGACTCCTCTTAACTGGATATTTCTAGTGTAAGTGACCATGAGATGATTCGCTCTTTAAAAAGCTCTTAGCTACCGTTGTTACTTTCATGGTGCTTGTCAGACGCCATTGTTGATCTTAATAATATCCAATTTTATTGAAATAAGGTGTAATTGGTTAAATTTATCCCTCTTATTCACGGAAAAGACGGCGTAAAGAACATCAGCATATATGGAAATGACCTTCTGATGAGATTTATTTCCTGTTTTCTGTACTTAGGAAAAAATATTGACAAATTTCTTTTATAAAGAAATTTAACTACCATTAAATATTAATCTAGTTTTCATTGCTGAATTATTTGGAATTTTTTTCTTATTCTATAACATTGACGAGCATTGTTAAAAGAGAAATTCCATTAACAATATTTCGTGTTTTAACCTCTATGATCAAATTAAACTACATCAGTATTGTGGTGAGGGAAATATCTCCTCAGTATGTGTGGTAGGCCTGATGGCCAATTGGCTAGCGCTCTGGCCTTTGGTACGACAGGCTTCAGGTTCGAATCCTGGCGGTGGCATGGACGTTTGTTACTGCTTCGGAATCCACTTTAAACTGTAGGTCCCGGTCTATTTAGCCTAAAGTGTGCACAAGATGACCATAGAGCGACAAACCAAACCTCAGTGTGTGTGGGTGAGAGGGTGCAATATTATGAATTCAATATATAATTAATTAATTTTAAATATATAATTTATATTTTTTTGTTATAATTGCAATTAATATGCTCATTTTTTAGAATTTAAATAAAATTTTACATATTGTACATTTTAATATATGTCTTTTATCTTCTTTTTTTTTAATATCAGTATATTCATTTCCAAGCATGCGTGTTTGGAACTGAATGATATTGACCAATATTATTTTTTCCTTTTCATTATTATTAAAGCATGTATAATTGCTCTTTAATATCTTCTTCTCTTCATTATACTTTATATTATTTTCATCAACGCTGAAATGATTAATTTCTATCATAATTTTTCTACTTCATTTTTTTTAAGATTCCATATTGTGAGATTAATTTTATTTGTTAAAATATATTGTATTATCAACACAAAATTTACTTAGATAATTTCAATCGGTTTTTGAATTCTAAGACTTTATAATTTTGAAGTGCCGTTTCGATGAATCTGTGTTTATCCATCAAACAATGTAATGTAATTTTTTGGCTATGTATTTTCAAACAAAATCTAGAATTATTCTTACTACAACATTTATATAAAAATGGAAGGTATTATATGTGTAGTTGCTTCAGTATAACTTAAAATTAAGGCTATTTTTAATTGAAGGTAACAAAAATTTCCTAGTACTCCACAAAGTATCACACGAAGGTTACAGAAGTAAGTAATTAACAAATCAAAGGAAAATAATGAAAACATTGATTAAATGATAGATTTAAGTAGGATACACACTATTATAAAAGAGAAATTAAATAAAAAAGAGATAGAGAAGGGATTTACGAAACATCAAAATAAGAATTAACAAATTTACAATGGTGCAAAAGCAGATTTCTTATTAACAAACTGACAAAGGTTTAGCAGCCATTTGACTTTTTGAAGTGTTAGTTCAAGGGTTGCCAACCCAAATGATCTTGTAGGCAACTTTGTAAATGCATCAAAACTCCGCGTATAAAATTATATATCCCCCATATTAGATTTAGACCCTCTATAGATATTTTTTGGAGTGAAAAATTGAAACATAATGAGTTATTATTATTGTGTTTACTATTATTCTTGCATGCAAACATAGATAATATAATAATAATAATAATAATACTAAACGCACATTGTAAAGAAATATATAACACTAAAAATGAAATATACAAAATATATAAATAAAAACGAAATAATAAAATGAAATCATTAAAAAATATTTATTTTACTATCGCGATATTTATTTCTCCACTTTTTCACTTAGCTTTCGCAGATCGGTATCAATTTAGGTATTTGCACATCGTAATAGGCGTTGCGTCCGTTATGTTTGAGCGTATTTTGAGTTTGGTCAATTTCATTTTTGAAAAAAAACCGAAGGTGTAAGTTGAACCCAAAGAGCTAAGAACTTGAACTAAGTAAGAGTCTGCTATCAACAATTAATTGTGTGTATCTAAACATGGTCACTGCATCACTGAGGTCACTTAAAGTGAAACTTAGAACTTGTTGTATTAAATGTTCCAAGATGTGCGCACATCATGAGTTCGCAGAATATAAATGAATTATCAGTTAATATATAGTTATATAGATATTATTATATAGTTAATTATTGCTTATAATTTCGACTGTTAATTTTTGAATATATGGATGCAAACATACTGTATTTTTTAATACGTTAGTTTTCACTCCTTTGGTGATTATAAAATAAATATATTTTATAAAAGTGTGATAAATCTCACGAGCCGGAAAGATATTCAAGGCGGGCCGCGAGTTGGCCACACCTGTATTAGTTCTTTCCTTAAAATTTATCTAGGAAGTTTAAGCGTGAAGCAGCTAAAAACAATGTGATCAATATTCTGTACTCCACCTACATTAGCAGTTGCAACGATCAGTTAAGCACAGCTTAAATCTGTTTGAACAGGAGTTCAAATTATCCAGTCATAAATTGAGTAATTTTGAATTTAGTTAAAAATGATGACTGCTAAACCTTGGGGAATAGAAGAAAGTACTTCTTCGTGATAGAGGCATTAGATGTTTCTATAAAAATGTATCCCACAGATTATTGGTCTAATCTTAGGATGTAGAAATTCGATATTATATCAAGGAATATTGAATCGTTTAATATTGTTTCAATTCCAGTATTTTTTATACAATCTCTTCAGGAATTGATTTCGAGACTTCTGAAATCTACGCTTGGCTGCGTTTATTTGTTTTTTCATGCATCCGATTTCAATTACCTACCCTGAACATTGTGAATTCCAGGTTTCTTTATAGGTATAAAGAATAACGACGTCTGGAACAAATTGTTCAATGAAGGAACTAAAAGGGTTAATAGTTAAAACAATTATTAAGAACTTCAGAAAGGAAGGGAATGAAGTTTCAACAACTTTTATAAAAATGCTTCCTGTCTGCCTTTTTGGTGTTGAAGTTTATTCAAGGTGCTTTAACAGGAGAAGGGGAAGAAAATGCGATTTCAAATTCAATTAGCATGTGATCTGACAGAATATCTGCTCCCATTGCAGTAACATAAATATAGCTAGAACCTTGAGATGATCGAAAAGTTGGTCCTCAAACTTCATTAATAATTAAAGATCTTATTTGAATAAATTCACTCAATTTATTATCAGAGAAAAGACTAAGCCATAATTCTTATTTGCTGTTACTATCCATTGCCCAAATGATAATATTTTCCATATTCTTATCGAAGTCTTATTTTACAAAGATCCGGATCTATACTTTTAGAAGGTAATAGGACAGAAAAAACATAAGTTCAAAATGATGGGACAGGAAAACATAAGTTGAATGTTTAGAAAAAGAAGAATACCTTTATAACAATGGGGTTCTCGAATTAGAGCAACGTATATATTAATATCCTTTTCTATCTTTAAAATTAATTGTTGTGTAGCAGATTTGGACCTGTGCAAGGGCTATTTTCAATGTTTTTGTTTCAAGTAATTCATAGCAAGGTTTCGAAATTGTTTAATTTCGCATGAAAATATTACTTGGACAAGGTTTATTCGATGACTTATGATTAGTATCGGCTTTTTTATTATAATTTTTTATTTTATTGTGTTACTTCTTATCCCACTTGGTCGACAGCAACATCTAGACCAAATCCAAGAACCCGTGTGTTCTCAAACAATAATTAACCGCCAAAGGAATTGAGCACAACTAGTTCTTCTGGCAACCAATGCAATTCAAGACATAGTCAAGAGTGGCTTGAGTCAAGCTACATTTCGGATAAAGAGAATAAACCTTAAAGCAGAACGCATGACGTTGAGCCCAAAGATGACCACTGAGAAGCCGTGTGTTCAAATCTACTACCAGCCACAATTAAAGCAGTAGCAAGACAGTTACAATCATACGCTTCATGTGCAGGGGCTCTTCTCCAAGATGAGTTGATATCTAATTTGACCCTAGGGTCAAGTTCGGCGAAAGAGAGACAACTACCATCAGTAGAACTCTTAAGGTTACCCTCCTTGGCCAACTCGTCTGCAATCTCGTTGCCGTAAATATTTTTAATTGTAGCAATATAAAGTGTGTAATTAGCACATAAATTAAATATTTTTGTGATATTTTTATGCGCTTCAAAACATTTGAAACATGCTGCATTAATTCAGCATTCATTTGCTCTATGGTTGTATCCAAGACGCTTGAAGCATCTAGTTATCACCACAAAGTCTTCACTTTTGCAAATGCCCTAATCAATGAGTAAATTTGTGACTTTTAAGCAATTTTACCGCAGTCGATGATGAATTTCTACAACAGCTTCTCTTGAGTGCTGAATCTTTTTGAAAGTGAAGCGAATTCATTTGGTTTCCTTTTTTTCTCAGAATCAACGTTTTCTGGATTTTTGTCTGTAACGATGTTTGGATAACTTTTCATTTGCTATGTCATTTAGAGAATTTTTAATACCATGGCAGGATTTCGTAGACACGGTAAAGACGGGGTAATGTGACATTTCTTCTCAACTTTCTTCGTGGTTTCTCTCTATCTATATAGTAAAAGATAAACACTTCTGTTGTAGGAGATATATTTTGTTTTCTACTCAATTCAACACTTAGTTCTTTTCTCTTGGAATTAATTATTTAGCTCCAAAAATTCGTAGTCCGTATTCGTAAAATTATTTTCATCAGATTTTCATGTCACTAGATGACTCTAGGCTGAGAAACGGACACGTGCCATTTTTGTAAATGATAACAATAATAATGAATAAAAAAGAAAATATAGTAGAAAATTGTACAGTATAAGTTTTCAACTTACATTCTTAAAAATAAATACTAACAGATTAAAAGTGGAAAATAAAATATTGGGAATTCTTGGAATAAGAATGATTGCTATATTTAACCTATTTAAAAAGAGCTATTTACAATTTCAAACCTTTAATTCAAAGCAGACATTTTTTTCAATAAAATCTACCTAAATTTAAAATGTTTCATTTTATGTAATCGACTTATATCCGCTATTCTTTAACTATGATCAAATAATAAGTCTATTCAAAAGACAGTAACTATTTGAATAATTTATAACTATAGACTAATAATATAGTTATTGGTTCCCTTTAATTGGTCAAAACTTCTTGTAGTTATCACGTTTAACATTCTTCTTTATAAATGATTCCCTATACTGTTCTCCATGAAAAAAATTAGATGACTTCTGTAACTTGGATCGTAAATATTCATATCCACTTAAATAATGAAGTATTGATCTCTCTCTATAGATGACCATAACAAAAAAAACATACTGTTGGTTAACATTTACTTACGTAACATCGATCTTCTCCGTTTTCCAATAGTTTTGTTTATGATTTTCTGCATAATGTTAAGTATAAATATACGCGTTGCCATAAAAACATCCCCTACGTGCAACTCATAAAATGCGTATTGGAATAACGAATTTATACTTCGCGTGACTGAAAAAAGAACCGTTTTATCTGTTCGTGTTGGGATTGTCCATGCTGTCTTATGAAGAATGCAATAATTGCAGAAATAACGGTACACCGTATTTTCTCTTGTTTTCTCTTGGTTTGATTGTATTTCCGATAGATAATGCTTATTTTAATTCAAATGCCATTGCTTTGTGGGGATTTTTTTTTTTTTTTTTTTTTTTGTAAAAGATTAATCAATATCGACCGCATTTTTTGTGGTACTTCAAATTTTATGGATTTTTGTTTGATATCATTACTTTACAATTTTTTTCTAAATGAAGAAAAATGCAGTTTAGAGTTTCTTAAAATTGACTATACATGTTTAAACAATCGATATGTATTATTATCATAAATCTTTCCAAAAAAAAATTTTTTTTTTTTTGTATTTGTGTAGAATTTGAATAAATACGTATTTGTATTTTTCATATAAATAGGCATCTGCTTGCTTTTTGCATTTGAATAAATATCTTCCTTCATTTTGCATTTGAATGAATATCTTCCTTCATTTTGTATTTGAATATATATCTTTTGCATTTTGCATTTGAATGAGTGTTCTGCTTGTGTTTTGCATTTGAATTAGTATCTTTTTACATTTGAATCAGTATCAGCTATATATTTGTATTTAAATAAGTATCTATTTTTATTTTTAAAACATAGTTCGATATTTTTCCTCCTAAAACAAACGGGAAAGTACGTAGAGTTTAAAATTGCTCTTCGTTTTCAAGAAGAAAATGGATTATACAATGATACGTTTTATTAATTTATCTTGGTTTAATCTTTTTCATCATTGTTTAGATATACAGAAGACAGTAACCTATTCAATGTAAACAATCGATCCGTATTATTATAATTTCTTACAAATGAATGAGGATATCCATCGGTATAAATTTCAAGGCAGTCAATACTAAATTCTCGTATATATATATATATATATATATATATATATATTTAAAGAAAAAAAGAACGATCATCTTTATCATATTTAAAATTGCTAAAAAAATATCTTTTATTGCTCATTAATTCACATATCAGAATTTCATTGGTGGCTTATACACATGAACAATTGATAAACAGGAGACTAAGAGTACTTCAATAAATATTTTGCTTGTTTATTTTAAATCTGTATACAAACAAATATTGACTGTGAATCACTTGAAACTGAATTACCTACCATTTCTTTATACACATTTAGCAAAAATTTGAATTTCTAAAATATTGTAAAGGTTATTAAGCTGATCCTTAACAATATTTCAAGTAGATTGTAAATATTCCTTGCAAAATGTTGATCTCAAATGCGAACAAATTTAGCCTATTTATGCAAACAAGTTAGCCAATTTTAGTGTGTTGCAATAGTTTGATTATCGTGATTTACTTGCACTCCATCTGTCTTTTAAACGTCTTAATAGGCACATTAGTCATTCTTATTTGTATGCATTTATTCTGCAAAATTTGACACTAAATCAAAACAATCCGTATAATAAATATTGATAAAAGAACAGTAAAATATTCTTTATTTACATTTATAAGCACAGACATAATCTAGAACAAATATCCAATTTTTTAGCTTTATTCGGCCGCATTTGAAGAGGGAAAATAGAAAGGAGGCACAGTATTTTGGTCTGTGCTTTTATCTTAATGTGTCTATACAGTTATCTTAATGTGTCTTAATGCCTATCTTAACAACTCTGTCGACAGATTTGCAGGAGGAGCGAGGAGAGTAGTTGAGGAGTGATGCATGAAATACGGAAGCAGAGGAACGAATAAATCATGTGGACATTTATTGAAACAGAGCGATGTTGCAATGTTAATGTATACACAGTGGGCTACATAAAGTTTAAATTGTATGTCTGTAATAGCGAACTTTAACGGGATCTAACTATGTATGATGATGAGTCGCATTCACTAATAACTTAATTCCAGCACGTATGCACTGGCCGTCTTAAAATCAACTTTCATAAGCTCTTCTATAGTTATAGTATACTCCACATCATTTATATCCATTGAATCAATAATGTCCTTAGTAGCGGCACGCTCCTTCTAAAATTCGACCCCCGGATCACCTCACGTGTATAACTGCAAATGACTTTTGATGGTTTTTGAATTCTTCTCGAGTCCTCATATCTTCTGCAATACGTTTCCTCAAATTTTACAGCGGCCTGATGACCAATTGGCTCGCGTTAGGCTAGCCAATTGTCCATCAGGGAGCTGTAAATTTAATTATCTATGTGCTAAATAATTATACTGCAAATTTTATTATGTATCAATCCTCTGCCAATTTAATTACAATTGGCTTCAGCAACAACAACAGGCTTCAGATTCGAATCCTGTCAGTGGCATGGATGTTTGTAAGTGTTTCGAAATCCACTTTAAACAGTAGGTTGCTGTTTAATTAGCCCAAAAGTAGGCAAAAATGACCATAAAGCGATAAACCTAACCAAAACTCAAATTTTACTTCCATCTTCGTTGCATATATGCCGGTATTATAAAACTTCACCAAAGAGTTCTGGAATTTGTGGATTTCACTCGTGTAAATTTTATTTCATTGCAGATTTTATTATTAAATTTGGTTAAATTTCGCTGAGAATTTTCAAACGATATCTTGGTTATTACCGTAACACGTTTGTATCCTGAGTTATAATATTGAAACTGAGCGCACGGCGCTGGATCCTACGCCAACTCCCCGTCCCCATTCCTGGCGGTGCCATGGATGTTTGGGAGGGGTTTGGAATCCACGTTAAACGGTAGATCCCGGTCTAATTAGCCTAAAGTGTGCACAAAATGACTGTAGAGCGACAAACCAAACCAAAACCCGATCCTCATTACATGGCATTGGATCTCCTCCTACCATTAGAAAATTTTAACCTTCCTCTATACGTGTCTACTGTGCCCAAAAGTAAGACCAAATATTTTTTTTCGAAAAATCTTTATTTATTCTTCTAAATTTATTTCATCGCCTACAAAGTAATCCCCTGCGAACACAATGCACTTATACCAACTTTTTTTCCAAACCTCAATGCATGCTAAAGAGTCATCGGGATATGTCGGTAGGTAATAAAAGTCGGTAGGGATGGCCTTCAAATGGCGATGGCCGCGGCGATTCACGTTGAATCTCTTCAATCGACTCAAAACGGTGTCTCCGGAATGCTCTTTTGAGTTTAGGAAATACTCAGAAGTAGCACGGTGTAAATACGGTGGTTGTGGAACGATATCGATTTCATTTTTGGCAAAAAAGTCACGAAGAATCAATGCAGGGGAGTTGGCGTATTCAGTGCTTTCGGTACCAATCGAGATTTGACGCGTTTGAGGCCCAAAATGGAATTGACCGATCCTTTTTGACCAGAGGGCTCTTCGTCTACAACGCGTTCTCTGCCTTCTTTGAACTGTTTATACCACTTCTAAACATTTCTTTCCAATATAGGAATGCTCACTGAATGCCTTTTGCAACATTCTATACGTTTACCCAAACAAAATGTAATGCAAGTTCTTTACTCTATTAATTCAGACATTTCAATGATTGCCAGAATCAGTTTTAGCGTCTCACAAAGCCAAGCGTAACTCAAACACTAATCAATATTTTGACGACAAATTTCACACAGATGTGAGAACAGTGCCGGCAACCTAAAAAAAGGAAAAAAAATTGAAATTCCATAAGCCCCGGGAATTTTAAGTTGAAAAGTTTAATCACTAAAAGATTGAAATTAAAAAGAGAAAATATAACTTTATACCAAAATAAATTAGTAACAATATTAAACTTCTTCCATTTCATTATTTCTATGTAATTAGAATAATTTTAAAGTAAATAGAAATATTTAATGTAATAATTTTTGCTATTTTTTGTCATAAATTTATTTTTATATGGACTGCATTTATCATTTTGAAGTGTAGAATTTGATAGATTTCCATTTATAGTATTTTGTATTTAAGAAATAAAGAAATTACGTAATAAATAATAATGTAAATAAATTACTTAATATTTTGAGTTGTTTTTATGCTGGAGATGCAACTAGGGATTTATTTTTAACCTTGTTTTCAGTCATAATTGATTTTTTGTTTGAAATATTACAATAATCTATATAAACTGTAAATCTACATAATTATTAATTTATCAGTGTATTGTTTGGAAATTTCTGATGTGCATTCCTTTATTAAAATAAAAATTTAATTACTTTTATTGTTTTAATTTTCAACTAACGATTTTAAAATATTCTAGTTATGCTATGTGTTTTAAAGAAACTTTTACATTTAATCTTTCATTCTAATTATTTATCTGTCACGGTGCCCTTTCAAAATTGGAAATATTCCGTTTTCTTTTAGTTGGTTTGCTGTCCATTGTACGAGCATGAACAACACAAATTATTTTATTAGCAGTGATAATAAAGGTTATGCATCGGTACTTTTTGAGCAGAAAATGAATGGTAAAGTTCCTATTGGGAAAGTAAGTTATAATTATTGCATATTGTATACATTTTTTAATTATAATGTAGCGGAACTGTGATAAAATTGCTAAGTTTAAGCATAATTAGACTTAATTTTTTCCCCGTATCTCTTAAAAAACATTTAAAACCGGATCTGCATTGCCCGAAAGATATTGACATTTATGCAGTATATTAAATTTTTGACGATCTGTTATTAGAGAGTTTTTGCATAGCGTACGTTAGTTACCGTAGGACGTCCGTTAGCATTTTCTGCCTAGCACGCATGCTCATAGGAAACATAATTTCCTATGAGCATGCGCGCTAGGGAGAAAAAGCTAACGGACGTCCTACGGTATGCAAAAACTCTCTATTATCTGTTAATGTAGCTTCGTCGCTTAGGCCTTTCGACGTTGATAGAAGATGAGAAAAAATTTCTTTTCGATCGATGTGGATTTTTTTTTTTTTTTTTTTTTTTTTTTTCGTGCTGGTTTTGAAAATTCCTGGCATTTTTTTAAAATAAAATAACGAACAAACGATGACTAAGATAATAGTTATTCCTGCATGATATTAATGAGTACGATCAGAAATTTTTCTTGGTACTCTTCTTTCTGTTAGTATGAAATCCTAGAAGTGGTGTTGAATCATCATAGTTCTTGGAATTGTGACAGACAGTTCACACAATCAACAGTTCTTCCCAGAAAAGGCGTCATTGAATCCTTGTTGAAGATAATGTCAATTAGTTCATTCATTTCGATACATGAAGATTTTGTCCGAATTTGGGACCATTGTAAATACCTTAGATAATTTTTCCAGAACAGCCTATGACACGCAAGTCATAGGTTGACACGCATACTTCATTGTATTGCAGAATATCAGTCCATGCAATTTCTTCCTGTAGAGCTGCTTGAAGGATGCTGTGTATCGTCAAAATTCACATACGGAATCAGGCATATCTTTAATGGTCAATGTGTAGCCATTCCATTAGTGAAGTTTCAGAACTTCCCTCACAATTTCATAACGCATTCGACATGCCATTGCTCAGGATGATGGAAATTTTAAGATCCTCGTCATTCTTTACCAACAGTTTTCTAATTCATGAAACCATGCTAGCTGTATGTAATCTTTTATACAAAGAAAAAATCTAACAAAAATAATTATTAATCTTTTTAGGAATAAGCTTACTATTCAACTTTAAAAAACCTAGTATATCGGTGAGTCTCGTATTCGTGATACTTAGAGTTCCCAACTGGTGAGGAAAGCGTTGTGTGGCGTTGTGTTTTGGAAGGACTGTTAGAAATAACTGCCTTTCCTTTGCGTGTCGTGTGGGAGAAAACCCTCATCAAGCAGCCTGAAAGTCGGTGATGAGACAGTTGAATACGATGCCACAATATTTTTTTTAATTTCTTTGTTTCTGAACGTGTCTATGCACATTGGATTGTCTTGGATGCCTTAAGGCAAGCGCTGCACCGACGTTACTCACTTACCACTACCCGGGAGTGTAGCTTGAAGATAAGCTACGCACGCGGAGTAACACTATCCAGCAACGCTCTACGATCATGTTAGACCGGACCTACGGTTTAAAGTGGATTCCGAACCACTACAAACACCCATGACATCGCTAGGACTCGAACCCGAAACCTGTGATACCGAGCGTCAGAGCGCTAGCCACTCGGAGATCAGGCCCCTTGCCTATGGTCATTAGACGGTGGATTTAAATTTGGGAATACCTGCATACTAACTCGAAAAAACTATTTATTATACGAACTACTATTTCTTTGTTCATCTATATAATTTGTGTGAACTTATACAAACCTAACTAACCATGATCTCTGTACTGAATTGTTCTATATATGCTTCCATAATCCTTCAACAGTATACATTGGTCAGTTATTTATTTTCTATAGTATTTCCTGTCAAAAAGTATTTATGTTGTGCCTTAAAATGAAGATAAATAACGTACTCAAATGAATTCGACGGATTGCGGTTTAATATAGACATTTAAGATGGTAGAATTAGCAGAATTATTTTTTTTATGAGCCCATATTATAAGTTACGAAAACAAATAAACAAACAGAAAAGTGTAGAATAACTTACAACACATTTTGCCATTGTCTGAATAATTGCGAGAATGTTCTCCAGATTTTCTTCACTGGCATTTCAAATGTGGTTAAAACTTCTAGAAGCTATCTCCTCCTTTGAAGACAACATTAATCAGCGCATCCTAAAAACCTATCCCCTGTCCCTGGTACCTCCTTAAATTATCAAAAATTGAGAGGATTTCATGAATCATATGCTGACTTCTGTATTGGAAAAATTATTAAAATACTTAATTAATTTTAATTATTTGCTTGCTTATTGTTTTTAATTAGCCTTCAATTTCTGCATTGGAATGAGAAAGAAATTTATAAAATGTAAAATTATATTTCCAAAATTATGTAATTTATTTTGTATTAAATTTCATTTATAATACTTTCAAATTTGTTTTTATTTTATTTTATTTCTGTATTCTTTTTTTCGAATTTTGAGAATAGAAAGAAGCTTTAAATATATATAAAAATTGAACATGAAAAACATTGTTAAATTTTTATGTATATTTTATTATTTTAGGGTCCTTTCGTAGCTGCATTTGCCCAGGCAAACGAAGGAGATGTCTCTCCAAATACTAAAGGCCCTAGATGTGTAGATACAGGCCTTCCTTGTGATGTTAACACAAGTACTTGCGATGGACAGGTAAGAGTCACTGTGCATTTTTAATACCCTTCATTAGTACCAAAAATCCATTTGAGTCAGTGGAATTTGTGCTCTGTAATATTAGCCTAAGTTATATTTATAAGGATGTAAATTTACTTAAATTTACCATAAACATGTATGCGTCAATAATTATTAAATTATCACTACATATTCAATATCTCTATCATCCACAAAATCTCAGAAACATGATTAGCTATTCACTGAATAAGGAGCCGTGAAATCCGGCCTGTCTAAACTGTTTGTTTAGGTCACATTCTCAAATGGGTTGAGGTCAGATGAGTTTGGAAATCTACAATCTCTAAGTCGCTTGAACAACTTCATGCCAATTTGGTTTTCTGAAATGACATCACTCCATGTCATATATCTTTACATTTCGGGCAATATGACACATGGTACATTATCCTGTTGGTACAGATCATCCTCTTGGAATATTGTTGTCCTGAAAGGTTGAATCTCCTCTGCAATAATGTTCACATACCAAACAAA
The DNA here is from genome assembly GCA_021605075.1 of Caerostris darwini. Lineage (NCBI taxonomy): Eukaryota > Metazoa > Arthropoda > Arachnida > Araneae > Araneidae > Caerostris > Caerostris darwini. The sequence continues at coordinate 253,930 of BPLQ01003580.1, forward strand.
ACGCCGGAGATTGTTTCATGGAAAGAGAGAACGGCGATTGTTTCAGACTTAGGAGATTGTTTCAGAAACGTCGGAGATTGTTTCAGACTTACTATACCGCCTCTACCATCTTGTATTCAATCGACTGTATATCCAACTGCCATAATCTTCGTAGGAAATCGCTGCATGATTATCAGTGTGATGGATCAGACAACATGAATCAAGGTATAAAGTTGCTTTCATCTAGTCTTCTATTATTCAATTATTGTAGGCTCTGTTTCCTATGGTCTGCGGTGAACTCGATGATTCTGGGGATGGGTTGGAGCTATGCAGCCTCATTCGCAAAAGGTTACACTACACTGTGTGTTGAGATAATCTGGGGTATCTTTGTTACAGCTCATGATGATTTGGACCACTATAGCGTTTTGTTCAGAGCGAATAATGAATAATAGAATCAGTGGCCCCAAATAGAAAAAACATGAAGATGACAAATTCTTTTTGATCCTTACACCACTTTTGATAAATATTCGTACTGACTTATCATGAACAACATATCAAATAATCCACGACGCGCATTTTTACGAACTTTATTACTAACCACGATTCCTGCATTTATTGGTGTATATATACATATAATGTATATACCTTCAGAAACTGAAAGTTCAGTTGTTGAAGATTAAATACAGATTCTCGTGTCTTTAAATCTGGGTGAACTTCATAAATTTTATTAACTGTGGAAAAATTATTTTTCACCAATTTTTTCTCTGGACGTCTTATTTCTTTAAAAAGATTATTGTTCTATCTGAAAAATTTACCGCAAAAACATGATAAAAAATAATTTCTGTTTCGATAATTTTGTTTATAGAATATTAATTTATTTCATTGAGAGTTTTGTTTTCAGTAAAAAGACGTTTAACGCGACATTTTGTTTTGCACAAATAACCAATAAATTATGATATTAAAAATGATCTCAAAAATACTCACCCCAGTATTTTCTATGCTTCTCGATTTGTTAGCGGCCTGATGGCCAATTGGCTAGCTCTCTGGCCGTAGGTACCATAGGCTCCAGGTTCGAATCCTGGGCATGGATGTTTGTGAGTGGTTTGGAATCCACTTTAAACTGTAGGTCCCGTCTGTTTAGTCCTCGTGTGCACAAGATGACCGTAAAGCGACAAGCCAAACCAATCTCGATTTGTTTGTACTAATATAAATTAACATTTGGATATACATAATTTATTATGTTGAAATGAAAACACTATCTGACTTCAATTCTTATATTATTTCTGCCATAAAGATAATCCAGCTTTTATGTTTGTTAATCTAAGTCATTTATTGCCTTCTATTGATATTGCAGATAAGTATATTGTATTCAATTTTCGAAAAATCATCATTTTAAAAGCATTGTTTTCTTAACATACATTTTAGGAAGGAGCAAAATTTTCAGTACTTCTGATTTCATAAAACTTTTTTTTTTTATATTTTGCACGACTTTTCTTTATTATTTATGTTCAATGCATAATTGAATATCTCAAAAGATTTAGATTCAAGTATTATTTTCATAGCACACATTTATGTAATGTATGGATATTAATTTAATTAGAAAAAGAAAATATCAGCTTTTAAAATAAATAATCAAAAATATAACATACTTGGTGAATATTTATCTAATTTTATTTCTCAATTCTGATAATTCTATTAAAGTTTAATAAATAATCTGCGGCTTTACGATTTATATATGTAATGAAAAGATTTACCACTGTGCCCAAAAAGTAATACCAATTATTTTTTTTTCAAAACCTCATTAATTATTCTTTCAAATTTGTTTCATCGCCTTCAAAGTAATCCCCTCCGGACACAATGCACTTATGCCAACTTTTTTTCCAATCCTCAGTGCATACTAAAAGGTCATCGGCAGGGATGGCCTTCAAAGCGCGCGGCGATTCACATTGAATCTCTCTAATTTTTTGGATGTGAGCTTCGTCGATTGAGGTTGATGGTTGACCAGAGGGCTCTTCGTCTTCAACATGTTCTCTGCCTTCTTTGAACTGTTTATACCACTTCTAACAATTTCTTTCCGATATAGAAATGCTCACCGAATGCCTTATGCAACATTCTATACGTTTCCGCAAACAAAATTGAATGCAAGTTCTTTGCTCAATTAATTCAGACATTTCAAAAATCGCCGGAATCATTTTTACAAAACCAACCGTAACTCAAACACTAATAAAATTGAAATTCCATAATCCTCGGAAATTTTAAATTGGTTTTACTTCTTGGACACAGTAGTAACTTAACAATGTCTTATTATTTTTGGGATTATTACATAAGTGTAAATTTCTAATCATTTTTATACATCTAGAACGAAAAATGCATTGCTTTTGGCCCTGGAAAGGATATGTTTGAAAGTACTAAAATAATTGGACAAATGCAGTATGAAAAGGCGTTGGTATGTTTCATAAAATCATTTATTATTTATGTTATTTAATTAAAATTAATCTTAGTATGGTGCTTAATTTTATCGAGAGATTCTAAGCATTTTTCTAAATATAATTTTTTTGTATAGGATTTGTTTAAATCTGCCTTTTCCCTCGTCTCTGGACCAATAGGATTTGCTCACCAGTACGTGGATATGTCTTCTCAAACTGTCAAAATAAATGAGACAGCAAATGTAAGTATGGATAAGAAAATTCTGTCAAACAGTTTTTTTTTAATTCATATTTTATTTAGCTTTATAGGTTATGTCTTATATTTGTTTGGAATCCAAAAAATATGTTTAGTGCTGTATATTGTAATAAATTCATATGTTATAATTAAATTGCAAGTATCAGTAATGCCGAAAAAAAATATCTGAACTCATTGAAACTTACCATGTTTGTTTTTAACGTTCATGTAAATAAATGATTACAAAAGGAAAGCTTAGGATTGTTTATTGCAGGAAAACTCATGAAATAATACAGGATCTAGTATACCTAGGCCATATGCACTAGATAACATTGGAAAATCTTCAATATGAGTACAACTCAGTATAATCAAGCATTGAGGCATTGAACATTTCTTAAAGCCTTACAATATTTCATCCCACAATTGCTCTAAGTGGGTTTATAATTCGACCAAACTCAGACATTTCCCAATTTTCCATCAATTTAAAGTCGCAAATTTTTAATCGGTGATAAATCTGATAAATCGGCCAAGAAAGTGTGTCAATATGGAGGACATAGTCCTGTGAGAACCTACTGGAAAATGTTTCCTTCGAATCTGTAATGAAAAACAATATATATGGTTGAAAGTACACCTGGTTTATTATTGTACCTCGGATTATTACAAGCATTGAGATTCATATACAATGGTATCCTAAACCATCACACTTGATTGTGGCCGCTGTGCATGAGTTCCAAATAGACAGCATTAGAGATATCACCAAAATGTCCTTCAAACATGCACATTGTGACATTAGAAGTCAAAGTTACTGAAAGTCACATTAGTCAAAGATGACCATTTCATTGTTGCCCAATGACCATTTCACCAATTTCATTGCGGCCCAATGACCATCCAATTGACCATTTCGTTGCTGCCCGATGACCATTTCATTGCTGCCCAAAAGTCATCGGCAGGGATGGCCTTCAAAGCGCGCGGCGATTCACGTTGAATCTCTCTAATTTTTGGATGTGCTCGACGCCTGCCGACCAACATACTTCTCCAAATGAAGACGATGGTAGGTGAATGTCAGAAGCATCTCACATAATGGGTGTCGCGATATCAGTGGATTTCCAGTCCGCCTTTAGCAGTGGTACGGGAGCCTGTATAGATGGTGCCATCTGTGTAGGAATTCAGACAATGCAGTCGGCTATGTGCATACTTGTAGAACAGCGAGATGGCCCGCCTTCCTGAGCCAGAGTGGTGTTTGGGACAACACAGTTTCGTCTCTTTTCTCAATACCTCCTTACAGTATGTTAGAACGGTCTAGCTCAGGGGTCTCCAAACTTTCCAGCCTTAGGGCCATACTGTTTGCTCCATTAAGTACCGAGGGCCAAAAGCGTTTTAATTTTTCTGCCATTATCTATAATTTCTAGACGAGTCGCCGAGTACGCGCTCTGAGCGAGCATACGCTTGCTAAATTCGTTGGTTTAATTACTACAATTACTATTGTGTGTATCGATACGACAGTGACACTTGAGACATCTAGTGTTCAAAAACCGAAATAGGTAGGTAATATCCTTTATAGCTAACATATGGCGCTAGTAGTATCGAAAGCGCAGTAACAATTAAACATTCGTGAATAACCTCATTGGTTCGAGAAGGTTCTGGTGTATTCCACTCATGTCGAGATCGCAGTAATTGGAGTATTACACCGATCCCTGTTTTTTTTATCAACTTATTACAGCAACAATAAGCTGTTCGCTGTCGTGGGCCGGATGGATGACACTGGCTGGCCGGATTTGGCCCGCGGGCCGTAGTTTGGAGACCTCTGATCTAGCTGATCACTCGATCTCTAATATCCCAATGATTCTTTTTTTTTTTTAAAATCAAAATCCCATAGCTGCTGTTATTTTCTTAAACGGTGGTATAAGGACAGCTCCAATAATAAAGCACTCATCCGCAGCACATAACTACATACAGAGTGAATATCTCAGGACGATTATTTATGGACGGACATCAAGGCCTTTAACAGGCCTTACGTAATCCATAATCATGATACAATTTTAAACATTTGCATATGTGCATGACACAAATCTTCATATAGCAGTCCACCAATTCCCTCTTGGAGTGCTAATTTTTATGACAATGAGTGCATATGTAAAACAAATGTTCATTAATTGAATAACAATATTATTCGTGGTATCCAACAAATGTCAATAGTTATATTCATAATTAATGTTTTTTAACGAATTGCTTGTACTTGTCCGAAATATTAACGAGTGAATATTATTAGTAATTATTCATATTATTTCATTTGGTTTATAAATTTTAAGATAATTATTTTAGTATATGACATCTGGAATTAACCTGTGAATCATTAGTTAATGGATAATGTCATTTTCCAATATTCACTTTAAATTAATCTTCATTCTTTTTACTTATAGAAACATAAAAAAATAATATTTCATAATTTAATATATTTCAATACGAAAGAGTAGGATTTCAATATTGTATATGAATTCATTTGTATGTTTTAAAATGGATATATATGGATATCGAAATTCTTCAGATCTTACTTATTCGTATTGTTATAGAAATTGTATTTTCAACGCATTCAAACGCTCTTTGTTTTCAAAATATACTTTGAGGTTGTTTCAAAACGTGCTTTGAGATTCGTTTTTTTTTTAGTTTGAATAAATCTCTCTAGTTTCGTAAATAATCCTAAAGTTATAATGTATTTTTTTTTTTTTTTTTTACACCAAATCCCTTTTTTTTTTTTTTTATTTGAAAAGCAATACACTTAAGAATTAGATTAAAATTTCTTTGCATATTATTTTTATTATGTAAACAAACTTCTCTTGCATTATTTTCATCGTAAGGTATTTAATAAAACAAGCAAACATACAAGTTCATCGAAAAGCTATTCCATAATTTCAAAATGTAGAGTTAAATGCCTTAACTAAACATTTTTTATTACATTCCTATGTTACTTGCCTTAGAACAGGGGTCTCCAAACTTTTCAGCCTTCGGGCCATACTTTTTACTCCAGTAAGTACCGAGGGCCAAAACAGTTTTAATTTTTCTGCCATTAACTATAATTTCTAGACTAGTCGCCGAGTACGCGCTCTGAGCTAGCATACGCTTGCTAAATTCGCTTCATTCTCCAAAATGAAGTACACAAAGAATGTTTATAGATCTAAGTTAACCGATGAGCATCTTAAATCTCTTTTAATAATAGGTACAAGTAAAACTGATCCACTATTGTCAGTGAAAAATTACAACAACATAAATCTCATTAGCATTGTTTTACCAGTGGATACCCCACGGTTTCATTCGCGTTAACTTTGTTTTCCCGTTCCTGAGGGATTTTCAGGATAAAAATCATATGTTTGATTCAGGATATATACATTCCAAACATCGATATACATACATATGCGATACTCTGTACCCCAACATAACTACCACCGAGGGTAATCGCGGGATGTTCACTAGTTTATAATGTTAGTGGGATTCATTTCAATTATTTGTTAGATGTTATGCTTAAGCTAAATTTTCAGCGTATTATGCTTTCCATTAAGCTATAACTAGCAAGTAAATAAAATCGAGTTATTATCATTCTGTGTTTTTTCATCCAACTTATTATAGCAACAATATGCTATTCGCTGTCGCGGGCCGGATTTGGAGAACCCTGCCTTAGAATATTAAAAATATTCTTGCAGTTTATATATATATATTATATAATTATATATTATACATATAATGTTTTGTCGTTCATTGACAGATGTTTATTCTTTCTTTTGGCAAAACGATGGTCAACGAATAAATAAAAATACTTAATTCGAAGTACACATATAAAACAAATTAAAAAATTAGCAAATAATTCAACTTAAAAATAAAATACATTAAATAACAAAATCATTTCCCCTCGCCGGCTTATCACTCACCACTTTTTGGTGCGAGTTGTGCGCTTCTGTTAGAATATCAAGGGCCATCTAGTTGTCATACCATGAAATTGTCAGCTAGATGCTGCTGCCATCTAGTGGGAAAGGAGGCGCTGAATGAATGTATTATTTTTCAAATATGTTTATCGCATACCACAGCCTTCACACACACACACATTATATGTATATATGTGTATGTGTGCGTGCGCGCGCATGTGCGTGATCCTTTTTGTTTTTCGACTAACATTTTTTTTTTTTTTATTTCCAATGGCAGATTATGAACAGTTACAGAACAACGAAAAATAAAAAAAGAACAGAGAAAGCAACAAAACATGCTGCAACAGAGTTCATTAATCTAACATGTCTCTAGCCTCCCAATATCGCTCGGCGAGAAAATGCTTGCTCAGAGCAGTACAATGCAGTAGATGCGTGGAGTCCATAGCCTCTCCAGAGCTGCACAGAGTGCATATCGGGGAAGGAACAATTTTGAGTCTGTAAAGATGTTTACGCTGGCAGTCATGTCCAGTGGCTAGTCGAAAATGAGCGACTGCTCTACGCCTTGGAACATTACATAGATTTGGGATGGCATTCTTCCAGGACTTTTGGGAAACACGGTTATAGAGGTCTTCTTGAGCGCGGACTTTAATTGATCTTTTGATTAGATTTTTGATAGAGTGGAAGGGTATAGGACGAGATATTTTTTGTGTGATTAAAGCCCCCTTTTAGACAGGAAGTCGGCTTTCTCATTGCCTGGAATCCCACAGTAGGCAGGAACCCACTGGAGGATTTTCGACTAACATCGAGATGATAATCTCTTTCTCTAAAAGAAACATAAAGTTCCGTTTCTATTGTCGATGCATTACTATTTAGCTAGTAATAGATATTTGTAATCATGATACTGTGTTCTTAACACAGGTTTCGGGTTCGAGTCCCGGCGCTGCCATGGGTGTTTGTAGTGGTTCGGAATCCACTTTAAACCGTAGGTCCCGGTCTGTTTAGCCTAAAGTGTGCATAAGATGGCCGTAGAGCGACAAACCAAACCAAACTGTGTTCTTAATGTAACCTCACATACCATACGAATCTAGATTTTGTATTCGATACTTTAAATATTGTTTATCATTTATCTTATCTTTTCATCACTTTAAAACAGAAATTTTCACATTAATAATAAGAAAATCTATATTAGCTGCAACATTTACTTAATATTTAATGACTGTATTTTACTTGATTTTCGCTTTATTTACTTTTAAAGATCTGTTGGGGAAAAAAGCTTAACCGGAATTCATAAAAATAATATAAAACAATATTCGCAAAGGACGCTTTTACAATAATTCGTTGTTTTTAACACTGTTCGTATTGAAAGTTTTTTTATTTTGCCAATATCATCTAATTATATATCATTATTAACTTTATATATAAATCTATATCATTATTAACTTTTTATATAAATCTATATCATTATTAACTTTATATATAAATCTATATCATTATTAACTTTATATATAAATCTATATCATTATTAACTTTTTATATAAATCTATATCATTATTAACTTTATATATAAATCTATATCATTATTAACTTTATATATAAATCTATATCATTATTAACTTTTTATATAAATCTATATCATTATTAACTTTATATATAAATCTATATCATTATTAACTTTTTATATAAATCTATATCATTATTAACTTTATATATAAATCTATATCATTATTAACTTTATATATACTCCCGATTAAGAAAAAATTTTCTCTTTCCGCCGAAAGCGCTTTCCAGAAATTAATTTATACATATTTTAATGCGTGTTTTGCTTTGCAAATTTTTTTTTTAATTTTCATTAATACTCTAATAGAATTTTTGTGTATTAAACTTTGTAATGTCTATTACTTAATTTAAAAAATAATGTTGCATAATATTTTATTTAAATCGATGAAATGTTATGAAATTTTTTTAGCCTATAAAATAAAGTAACTTTTAAGATTTCAATCAAGAAAGAACATTTTTTCTGAATCTTTAATAAGAAATATGACATATATTGGAAAATATTTAATTCAAAATTATCTATAATTTATTTTATCTACTTCCTTATATATAATTTCATGTGTGCAAAGCTTCGTCGTGTCTCACAATGTATTTATCTGTTTTTTTACTTTCTAAGATGATAAAATTTGAATTAAAAAATTTTTTAAACCTACTATACAATACCTTTGTTGAGGACATTTATTTATTTCCTACTTATCAAAATCAACAACAAAACTGAAAAAATAAATGGCTTGCTACTAATTGAAATTGTAAATAGAAATTAACGAATTACAGTGGAAGATATACAGACATTGATAACAACACACAAAATAATGTGCAATATTTCCACAGGAAGATATGTAAGCCACTCATCAATGTTTGTTTCAATAATTCATTACATATTATGAGATTACTAAAGAGATATTCTATTCTAAAATTTCGCCCAACGAAGTGGCTGTAGTTATTGCATTAGAATCCACAAACTTATTTGGATCAATTTGTATTTGTATGCAAAATCTTCAAGCATGAATATTTTTAAAAAATCGATAACTAAAAACCATTTGGCTAACCGCTTTTGCGAATGGCTTCTACTAAAATCGAAATTAAACGCACTAAATCAAAGCAATATTATGCATGAATTTCGCTGTTTTTTTAAACTTTTATTCGTTGTTTTTAATATATATAGTGGACTTTCTCAAATCCGACGTCTATGGTATTAGTGAGTGTGTCGTTTCTATAGAAGGTCAATAAAAAAGTTATACACTGCATTGTATTATACACTCAAGAGCCAGAACATTATGACCACCCCTACATTTTGCAATGAACTCGCCTGGATGACGTGGAAGGCACGTGATCAGGTGGAAGTGGTATTTAACTGCTGCTGGAGAGTCTGAAGAATCATTTTTTCACTTACTTCTGTGTGTGATGGGAACACACACAGAAGTAAGTGAAAGGTGACAGGTGGTCATAATGTTTTGGCTCTTGAGTGTATATGAACTTTAAAACTTTTATAACTTTTTTTTTGATGAAAACTAAGGCAAAAATACAATATACAGTATATATATATATATTAGTACAATAATAGAAAGTTAAAGAGTAATAGCAAGAATATGGAGTAATAGCAAGTGTGTGGAGTAATGGCAAGTTGAAAGATAACAGAAAGAGTGTGGAGTAATAGCAAGAGTGTGGCGGAATAACAAGTTAAATAGTAATAGCAAGTTAAAGTGTAATAGAAAGAATGTGGCGGAATAACAAGTTAAAGAGTAATAGCAAGAGTGTGGAGTAATAGCGAGTTAAAAGAGTGGTGGCAAAAATGTGAAGTAATAGCAAGTTAATATATTGGAAGTCAAAGTAAAACTGACATAAGGTGAAAAGTGGAGAAAGGGTTCAAGTTTTAATAGGAATGGCTCGTTACCAAGTCACGTGTTCCAATAGGTGTGTCGGACTGGTGAGGGTCCGCTGTATATAGATTTACAAGTTCCCTCACAGGCTGCGAGATCTCAGAATTCTCTACAAGGCTGACTTAAATGAAGTCTTCTGTTATATTGCAAGTTTTCTTAATGTCATCAAATGCACGATAAAATGAGAGTATTGTACCTCATGCACAACTTAAATTACTTTTTCACGTCTTTAAACTGTGGGAACACAAACTGAAACAGATCTTTATAAACTGTCGCCAGAAGTGATTTCTCCGTTAAAAGAATCATTGTCGAGAAACTGTATCATGCCCACATTCAAACAATAAGTAACTTAAAAAGTCATTTTTTCATGATATATAACAGAATAATCACGCAAATATACAACCAGGTGGGAAATATAAGAATGTGAGTTTGTACCATTCTTTTTTTTTTATTCGATGACCTTGTATTTCAGAAACAATACTATAACTTATTCAAAATACCGCTTCAGTAATTTTGGCATCACATCATAACATTGTTTTTTTATTATTTTTTTCCTTTTGAAGAATTGCATTGTATTTACTTTAAAAATATGTGAATAAAACATAAACGGGAATAGATCATATTTCTTGTGTAAAATCCTGCAACAATATTTCAAGGTTTTTAAATTTGTCATTTTTTTTTTTTTATTGTTTATTTCTGCCATAATGTTTGAAGGTTGAACTTTATGCTTAGATCTTTTAAGAATTCTTTTTTTTTTTTTTTTTTTTTACTTTATAGAGAATTTGTGCCTTTGAATGAATGAGTAATATTATCAACACAGAAAATATATGTCAGAGAAAACCTAATTTATTGCTTTTTTTTCTGACTTTGTCCTTTATTTTAACCTTCGTTACTTTGCCAAAAAAAAGACGAAACGACGATAATAGACGATATATCGACGAAAGTGACATTGAAAATAGATGACTAGTTTGTTGGATGCGTACATATATCAAGATTTGTTGCTATAAATGCTGTCATTTATTACTTCAGCTGGATATAATGCAGAACTTACTGGTTAAGTGCTTCGATATAAATGTTTTATAATAAATAAACTACTGATTTAGGTGTCTGCATCGTACATCAAACATAATTTTTTAATGAAATATTTGCTGCCTTTAAATGATAAAAATAATCCCATAACTGTTACATACATTTTTTTAATATCGCAAAACGAACAATAGCTCTATAAGTTCTTAAATATATATTTCATACCAAATTGCTTTAAAAATAAAATGAAAGTCTCTTAAATCCGAAACAAAATCCTGTCTTAATCCTGTACAAATCCTAATCCTAAACAAAATCCAACAACAAAATCCTAAACAAAATCCTGTCTTAATCCTGTCTTCCAAAATCTTAAAACGAAAATTTATTCAGTTTAAAGAATTCTGCTGGGCATACATCAAAAACTCGGGAGTAGAAATTTAATTTATATATTTGAACGTCTCTACAAACCATGTCCTTTTTTTTTATAAATTTAATTTCTTTTTCAGTTTGGAACAGTTTTATGTAAATAAAAAAGAAATTTAAATATGTACAGTATTTAATAATTTAAAGTTTTCAAATAATTTCCAAAAAATTAATAATGAAAAGTAATAAATTATTAATAGTACTGTATATTAACTGTATTAATTACATATTAATATAAAATGTATATTAATTAACTTATAACTATATATTATAACGTTATATCTATATATATTAACTTATTAACCGTGTATAACCGTATATTAACAGTGTATAATAGCAGATGTACTTTTCTTATAGGTTTTTCATTATCTGCCAAATAATAATATTAAAATAAAACTGAATTTTTATGAAGATTTGTAAACGATAACAATAATAATAATTATGAAATGATGTTATTGTGTGCAAAGTTTTATTTGTATATTAAAAAAAATTATATTTTAACCATACTTTTCGAAACCTAATTAATGCCTAAAAATATTTCTTCCCAAATATGTGTTGATCCAAAAAGTATCCAAAAAATATGTGTTGATCCGTCTAACAACAACAACAACCACATTTACTATATTCAAATGGAACATGTTTTGGTCAGTAAATATCGTAAAAATAAATAAAAAATACGTCAACAGATATCGTCCAGGTTAACACATTATTAAGAAATGCTCTTATTTTCTAGTATGTAAAAAAATCGAAAATTTTAAATATAAAAGTCTAATATATAAATATTTACATTTTTCTGAAGCAATCAGGATCAGTATATCCTGTTTTAACCTATCAAAATAATACTGATAGTTTTTATGCAAAATGGACAACAAGAAATGGCCAGCTGTTTGTATGTCCCTGACCTAATGTTTCCAGAGATACACTATAATTTAAACAGTCGAATGTTTTTACAGTTGTGTTTAGATTATAATTTGTCTTCAGCACTGTCTGTCTTTAAAAATGACATTTTTATGCGTACCAATTTGTTTTTTTTAGGCCACCACCTGCAAACCTGCCATGGGTTACAGTTTCGGCGCTGGCACGACGGACGGGCCTGGTGGATTTGATTTTAAACAAGGTACTTGAAAAACAGTGCAAAGTGTTAGGGTTTTTTTTTTTTTTTTTTACTTGACTTTTAACTTCCTAAATAATTTTTCAAATCAAAGTATGTTGCTTATTTACGTTAAATTTCAACTATCTGATTAATTGGTGTTATAATATTAATCCAAAGGGATAACAGGTTATTTTCATTTCTCAAAAATATTGTGAATTAACCTGTTACAATTTTTATTATGACATCTAGGATGATTTTTGAATTTAATTTTTTTTTAAATTGAAATTTTAAAGTCTGGCACAGGGTTAGCCATCCCACGGCTCGCCTTGAATATTTTTTCGGCCCGTGAGATTGATCACACTTTTACAAAATATATTTATTTTATAATGGCCAAAGTAGTGAAAAGCCAATGTATTAAAAAATACATTGTCTTATGTGTGCATCCATACATTCAAAAATTAACTGTTGAAATTATGTGAAAAAATTACTTTGATTTTAAAATAATATTCTTGCGAATATATGACAGATATTGACTGTTTTATTTATAAGTTTACAGTTATGAATTCGCAGAATAATTAAATAATATTCTGCTAGCACATGATGCTTGCGCAGCGATTTGCAAAAGCTACGTGAAAGAGTGGAGAAACAAATATCGCACTAGTCAAATAACTTTTAACTTTTTTTCATGTATATTTATATATTTTTTATATTTCATTTTTAGTGTTATATATTTGTTTACAATGTGCGTTTTAGTATCATTATGATTATATTATGTATGCTTACATGTAAGAATAATAGTAAACACAATAACAATAACTCATTATGTTTCAATTTATCATTCCAAAAAAATGTCTATAGTGGGCCTAAATCCAATATGGGGATATATAAATTTATATGCGGCCCTACGGAGTTCAGATGCATTTCCAAAGTGTCCCACAAGATCATTTGGGTTGGCCACCCCTGGTCTAGCAATACAACATTTATTGTGTTATGTTATTAATAGAGTAAAATATTGTCTTTGACGACATTGTAGTAAATAATTTTCCAATAGACTTATATTTCCAGTTGGGGTGATTTAAATTTTAAAAGTTTCAGTACCAGGTAAGTCATGCAGGTCAGTACCAAGTGAATATTAAATATCAGTTTACGACTTGATAAATTCACCTTCTGAATTATTTAATAAATAATTAGTAATTGTTGTTTTCGCTTAAATTTTGTGACAATTAATATTTTATTCAATATACCATTTCTAATTAAAGATTAAAAAAAATTGTGTGAATATCTTATTATAATATCTACTATATATATATATATATCAACTGTTGTTTAAGCAGCAGTTTCGTGTGATATGCTATATATCTATGTTGTTTATTACTCGCCGATTTAACTGTCTGACCTTTTAATCCGTATGCTTTTTCAACCTTTTCAACACTGTTCGATGTTAGTTATTAGGATCATGTAAAAGAGTTTATTTTTTAACTTGAAATTAGTATAAATATTATAACTTTTAATTGCATCACTGCCAGTTTTTCATGACGCGTTTTGCTTGTAATTCGTAGGCTTAGTCATAATATAAAAAAAGGTATTTTTAAGAATGATGGCTGATTTCTTTTTGCAGTAATAGAAATATTTTCGATGTAATTGTAATGATCTGTTAATTACGAATAGTTAACAAGGAATACATATGGCATATCACATTGCGAATTATTGTGTAGTTATTATACACTTACGCATTTGGCGATTCCACTCATTGCAACTAATTCGACGACTGCATTATATCTCATAAGACAATTCAAGTGTGTAGGTGGTTGAGAATAGTATTAGACATCTCTCATCAGTTAAATAATATTTTTCTTCGTGTGTTGCCCCTAAAGGACTAATATTAACAAAAGAATTTCTAATTTGGAAAAAAAATTTATATTGCATCTCGCTTTCAAAAAAGCAATCTTAAAATATTTTCTATTTTATTTCACTTTTGCGCATTTAACTACCTTTTTTAACTCACTTCATTTGCGCGTGTACTAATTTATCAGCAAAAAAGTCACAAGTAGTTTGGAAAAAAACCCGATCATATGAAAATGAGAATTTAAAAAAAAAAAAAATTGCGTGTCTTTTTTAAACGATAAATCATCAGCGGCATTTGTAATAGTATATAAAAGTAAACATTGAAACATAAAATTTTCTACGCCATATTGTAGTTGTATTTATCGTTATGTAAAGATATTTTATTAAGTTATCATTATAAACTCTGTTGTTGCTATTTTTTAAAAAATTCTTTACTGATTACTCTTTTTGCTATTGCTGCTTATAGTGGAAACCGCACCTGCTCAAAGATGACTTTAAACTTTGCAATATTTATTTTCCTCTTTTTGTGTTGTGTCTACTTAAAACACAATTATCATTGGACTTTGTAATCTTTCTATTACGCTTTTTATCTACTATGAATGATCTTTTACATTTATCTCTGTAACTCATCTTCCTAAAGTAATTTTGTGATTTTATTATTAATAATAATATATATTATGAACAATAGTTATTTTATTATTAGTTTCAATTTTTTTTTTCAAATTGTTTTCTACCCCATATTGTAATTTTATTAATGTTCCCGACATTAAATTCACTGTTAAAGTTAAAATTGCTCTTTTTAGAATATAAATTATTTAAATGCCAATAATTTAAATATTATTCTTTATATTATGATAATTGTAGTCTGATTATATTGCAAAAACTTTTTTAACATATAGCCTTGGATGATATTGGAAATTTTAAGGAAAGTTACTGAAAGAAAAAAATTTAAGTTGTGGATGAATAATAATACATAATAAAATAATTTGATCACCCTTTTTTTGTACATAACATTACTTGTTAACTTTTTATATAAAAGTTAAGTTCTGTTCTATAGAAATTTGTAGTTTAGTTGTCTGTTACTTATTTATCGTATTTTCTTACTTTATTCTTTATAATATTTTGTTGTACACATTTATTATGTTTACGATTTAAAAAAAACGAATTTATAATCTATCATTATTAAGTATGTAAGCAAGTGAAAGTTTAGATTCCTTTTTCAATTCCTACTATTAGTTCCCACTCTCCCTATATATATATATATATTTATATATCTTGTTCAAATTTTCGATCGTTAATAAAATACTTTTTATACATCCCCTCAAGTTCAAATATATTTTTTTAAACTTGTAGTGGATGACACTTGATGTTAATGCAGTTTTTTCAAATATTAATTCATTAATTAAATTTAATTAATTTTAGTTTTATACGGGAGAAAAAAATAAATAAAATAAAATTTTTCTTTGTTGACCTAAGTAGGAATTCACTTAAATTTTTTTTATATATTACTTCTTTATAATATTTAATTATAAAGCTTTGATTTCTCTTAGAAATGATAAACTAATGATTTAAATTAGAAATGATAAACTAATTTAATATATAAACATTTTTAAGTTTTAACAAAAGTAATATAAATAACAACAAAGTTAGCATAACAACGAAATTTTATTAAATTGAAAATTTTTCATTAATACAAAGTTCTATTCATAAAAAGAATAGAATTCTTTTCAATCAGCTTCATTTTCTTCAACTGCATCTGCTAATTGAGAGTAATTACTTCTAGAAAAAATTGTTAAAAATATTCGAAAAATGTTATAAAAGGCTTAGTTGAAAAATATTGCGAAATACTAAGAAAAAAACTAAAAGTACTGTTGTCTTTTACTTTCGAGCAATGCAACTATTATTAAATATTGCTATTATCTATGTGTCTATCTCTTGTTATCTACATTTCTATCTTTATTTTTATTATGATTTTAATAAGCAGGAAATTACGTATTAATAAAAAATTCAATTCATAAAAAAGAATAGAATTCTTTTCAATCAACTTAATTTTCTTCTGCAAATTGAGAGTAATTACTATTAGAAAAAAAATGCTTTGTTAAAAATATTCGAAAATGTTAGAGAAGGTTTAGTTAAAAAAAATACTGTGCATAAGAAACAAACTAAAAATACTGCTGTCTTTTACATTCGAACAAGCAATTATTACTGTATATTGCTATTATCTACATGCCTAATCTACATCTCTATTTCTACCATTATTATCATAATGCTAGGTAGATCTATACACAAGTAATATAAAAACAAAAAATTTTAAAGTCAATTCCTACTTTTTGTTCACTATATTGCAGAAAGTCCTTTATAAATCATTTTCATTCATTTTTTTAAGTTTATCTGGTGCCATCTATTGGTAGATATATGCAACTTAAATCTGAAAAAAACTAAAATTAATTAATTAAATTTAATTTCTGAATTAATATTTGAAAAAACTGTATTAACATCAAGTGCCATCCAACTACAAGTTCAAAAAATGTATTTGAACTTGAGTGGATGAATAAAAAGTATTTTATTAACGATTGAAAATTTGAACAATATATAGGGAGAGTGTGAGCTGGTAGAAGGAATTGAAAAAAATTGTCTTTAATTTGAAAAATTTTATTGCAAATGTCTATTCATTATGATCATTTTATAAAAATTTACAAAGGATATATTTATCTATTATGACTGAATTTGACGCCATCCTATGAAGATATAATAAACTCAATTCAGATTGCTACAGTAAAAATTAATTTTAAATTTCTACTAATATTTTAGGTACAAAGTCAGGCAGCTTATTTTGGAATCTAGTCAGAGATTTAATCACCACCCCAAGTGAAGAAATCAAGAGTTGCCAATACCCAAAAGCCAGTTTTATTGCCTACAGGTGAGGTAAGAGTATTTAAAATTTTTATTAAATTAAAAAATAGGATGCAATTTCTGTGAGTTTCTATATGTATGATATTATAGCAACCTTTTTTTTTTTTAGATGAAATTTCCGTATGCATGGCAACCTTTCATAGTTCCAACACAGATTTTGCGGCTCGGACAACTGGCCGTTGTAGCTGTACCAGCTGAGTTCACGTAATTTTAATTTTAGCTTTTGTTGTTTCTGTCTAACAAAATACACTACTGGCCATTAAAATTGCTGCACCAAAAAGACGACTTGTTACAGACGTGAAATTTAAATGACAGGAAGAACCCTACGCTTCAGCAGGATAATGCACGACCGCATGTTGCCGGTATTGTACGGATCTTCCTTGGTACGAAAAATGTTCGGCTGTTGCCCTGGCCTGCACGTTCACCAGACCTCTCGCCAATAGAAAACGTATGGTCCATGGTTGCCTAGCGACTGGTTCGTCACCATATGTCAGTCACTACGGTTGATAAGCTGTGGCATCGTGTTGAAGCTGAATGGCCATTTGTAGCTGTACGTGCCATCCAACCTTTGTTTGACTCAATGCCCAGGCGTATAAGTGCTGTTATTACTGCAAGAGGTGGTTGTTTTGGGTACTGATTTCTCACTCAAATTTCTTGAAAATTTTATCACTTTTTATTTCCAGTATAATATATTTGTCCAATAAATATCATTTTGTTATCTGCATTTCTTCCTGGTGTAGAAATTTTAATTGTCAGTAGTGTATTTTAATGTAGTTTATGTATGTTTTCTATATTTTTAATTACAATATTCATTACAAAAGTTTATTAAAACCTTTTTTAGTACAATGTCTGGGAGACGGACGCGTAACGCAGTAAAAAGGGTATGTATGCTATTCATATTTTAATAAAATATTTTTTAAGTATTCCATGTTTTATGTATTTTATTATCATAGATATATCATACGTAGATACATAGGTATAACTTACATGATATACCATACATAGATATATCATACGTCAATACATAGGTATAACTTACATAGATATACCATACATAGATATATACGATACATAGATCTATCACACGTAGATACATAGATATAACTTACATTGATAAACCTACAGATGTACATAATTTTATAACTGATGTGTAATATATGAAAGTAAAGCTATTCCTCAAATATGAAACACTTTATATGAAAGTTTAGATCATTGCAATTTATCTTCTGCCATCATTTTTATTTTATATGCATTATAGCGAAATTATTCCTTAAATTCATTTGATTTGTGTGTGTGTAATTTTAAACAATGAAGTAAATTATATTTTCTTTTAAAAAGAAACAGGTTTTTAAAATTTTAACAACTAAACAATAGATACAATTTGAAAATGCAAGGTCAGACCAAAACGGTTACTTTTCCTGTACATGAAATTTTTTAAATTACGTTATGTAAATATATATTATATTTTCTACAAGTAGTTATTGTACTGTAGAATAAAAACATGGCTACATAAAATAATCTCTGTTAGTACTAAAATCTACAAAAATAATTTAAAAGTAAAGATTAAAAAATCTGCAATATTGTCTACAAAGGGTTGTTATTGTTATAAATTATCATGCGAAACTAAATACATTTATTTCTCGTAATCAGAGAAGCACCTCTATACCACACAATAAAAGAGATTTTTAAAATTTATCTCAGAAAATAGAAGAAAAAAAGTTTATTTATTGTTGCGTTTCATTAACGTCAGTCTTGAATGGGTTAAAGAATACTAATGTGCCCAAAAAGTAAAACCAATTTTTTTTTTTTTCAAAAACTCTTTATTTATTCTTCCAATTTTATTTCATCTCCTTCAAAGTAATCCCCTCCGGACACAATGCACTTATGCCAACTTTTTCACCAATCCTCAATGCATGCTAAATAAGTCATCGGCAGGGATGGCCTGCAAAGCGCGCGGCGATTCACGTTGAATTTCTTCAATCGACTTAAAACGTTGTCCCCGGAGTGGTCTTTTGAGTTTAGGAAATATCCAGAAGTAGCGGTGTGAATACGGTGGTTGTGGAACGATATGGGTTTAATTTTTGGGAAAAAGTCACGAAGAATCAATGCAGTGTGAAGCTGACGCAAACAGTGTTACCAATCTAGATTTGACGCGTTTGAGGCCCAAAATGGAGTTGACCGATCCTTTTGAAATTCCAACATCATCAGCAAGGTCTCTAATTGTAAATCGACAGTTTGCAAGCACCAAATCTTTAATTTTTGGGACGTGAGCTTCGTCGGTTGAGGTTGATGTTCGGCCAAAAGGCTTTTCGTTTTTCGACCAGAGGGTTCTTCGTCTTCAACGCGTTCTCTGCCTTCTTTGAACTGTTTATACCACTTCTAAACATTTCTTTCCGATATAGAAATGCTCACTGAATGCCTTCTGCAACGTTCTATACGTTTCTGAAAACAAAATTGAATCCAAGTTCTTTGCTCAATTAATTCAGACATTTCAAAAAGAACGTTTCAAAAATCGCCGGAACTCAAACACTAAGAATTTTTGACGTCAAATTTCACACAATATGCCAAGACAGTGCCAGTAAAAAAAAAAAATTTTTATTTTTAATTGAAAATTTGTCTTACTTTTTGGACACTGTAGTATAAATCATTTGACAATCTTGAGAAACTTTGTTTTTTTAATTTTGCATAAAAGTACAGAAACTTATTCTAAGAGATTTGAGTAATTTAAAATTTCAATACATTAATTGCTATTGCAATCGTTTTCTTTATCTTTTAAGCACTTTAAATATGCAATAGAAATTTCAATTAAATTTATTTTCAGATCCTTGATAAATGTTCTTCAACGGATAATAAAGTCGTCATTGCTGGACTGAGCAACACATACTCTTCTTATGTGGCAACCTATGAAGAATATCAGGTTTGGTTTTTATTTATTTCTGCAGTAAATTTTCATTATTTAAAATATTGAATAAGATTTTGTAAAATTAAAAACTATGTTTTTTAGTTTTTGTTATGATGCAGTATTAACATATGCATCTGAAACATGGTCACTAACAGCAAGAGAAGAGAAAATGTTGCCAAACTTTGAAAAAAAGTGCTACGAACTATTTGTGGTGGTATCAATGACAACGGAAATTAGCGAAGGAGATACAATTTTGAACTTTACAAACTTTTTAAAGATATTGACATTCTAAAATTTGTTAAATGAACAGAATGAGATGGGCCTGTCATCTCATGAGAATGGAAAGTGATAGAGCTGCTTTGAAGGTTTTCAATGTAACCCCTTTTGGACAGCGACCAAGGGGAAGACCGAAAAAGAGATGGGTCGACTGGTTAGACTCTGATTTTAATGTTATTAAGATCAAAAACTGGAGGTCCACGGCCAAGAGGAAAACAGCCTGGCTGGATCTTTTAAAGAAGGCCAAGTATGATGATGTATAATGCATATTTTTTATTTAACCGTTTACTTTCATGTTGGCGAAATTTAGCCACATATCATTAAGAATTTATCCATTCACGTAGCAGCTTATAAAAAAACGCTTTTACCCGGGCTATTCAGCTCTAAGCTTTTTTTTATCCTACCTGTAAACCTACTTAAAAGTGGCGAAAAAGAAAATTCTTTGTCTGATTTTCTTATTTTTAAGCTGAAGAGTTGAAATGAAATGGTCCTGACAGCAATGGGAAATATGAGAAAATATTCAGCAGTATATAAAAAAGAAAAATTGAGTCTAGAATATTTTTATCCGTTGAAAACCTTGAAAATATTTTAATTATTAAAAGGATATTGAGCAAAATTTTGATTGAAATCATATTTCGCCACTTATAATCACAAATACATACACGATATTATTACCATGAGTAAAACAATATTGTTATAATTTACAGCATTAAAACACTATATGCAATGCTCCTTGAGAAGTAAACTTTTCTAAAGCTTTTATTCGTAATTTTTAGCTTTATGTATAGTCCTGACGTACTAGTCCTGAAAATGTTAAGGTATTCAAAATTTATATGTGGCAAATATAAATCTCATCTAAAATATAAATCTAATATAAATTTACACCTTTTAAGCGATTTATAAATTTTCTACAATGAGTGATGCCATCAATCTGTGAGCATGAATATTTAAATATTGATCAATGGCCTTTATTTACAACCTATCTCTTAACTAGGTGCAACGTTACGAAGGAGCTTCAACAATATATGGACAATATACCCAATAAACGATAATACAACAATAAATGATGCCACCAATCTGTGAGCATAAATATTTAAATATTGTCCAATGGCCTTTATTTACAACCTATCTCTTAACTAGGTGCAACGTTACGAAGGAGCTTCAACAATCTATGGACAATATACCCAATAAACGATAATACAACAATAAATGATGCCATCAATCTGTGAGCATGAATATTTAAATATTGTCCAATGGCCTTTATTTACAACCTATCTCTTAACTAGGCGCAACGTTACGAAAAAGCTTCAACAATCTATGGACAATATACCCAATAAACGATAATACAACAATAAATGATGCCACCAATCTGTGAGCATAAATATTTAAATATTAACCAATGGCATTTATTTACAACCTATCTCTTAACTAGGTGCAACGTTACGAAGGAGCTTCAACAATATATGGACAATATACCCAATAAACGATAATACAACAATAAATGATGCCACCAATCTGTGAGCATAAATATTTAAATATTAACCAATGGCATTTATTTACAACCTATCTCTTAACTAGGTGCAACGTTACGAAGGAGCTTCAACAATATATGGACAATATACCCAATAAACGATAATACAACAATAAACGATACCACCAATCTGTGAGCATAAATACTTAAATATTAACCAATGGCATTTATTTACAACCTATCTCTTAACTAGGTGCAACGTTACGAAGGAGCTTCAACAATATATGGACAATATACCCTTCAAGCATATATCCAAGAATACGAAAAGCTAGCCCAATCTTTATGCACGGGTGAACGTCTGCCAGATGGTCCCATTCCGGAAAGTATGCTGGACAAGCAGATTTCTCTACAACCAGGGGTAATATTTGATACTACCTACTTCGGGAAAGACTTTGGTGATGTAGTAAAAGATGCTAAGGATCATTACTGCCCTGGAGACACAGTAACAGTGACTTTTGTCAGTGGACATCCAAGAAATGATTTAATGGTAAGATGCAAAATCAAACAAAACCTAAACAAATAATCTAGCAAAAAAATCAATTATAACAACTTTATTATTCGAAGCACAAAAATATAATCAGATTTTTTTGCTTAAATAAAAATTATAAAGACAGAATGAAATATACTTGAATAATGAAGTAAGATATATATATTAAAAATTCCTTTAATTTCTATGAAAAAAAATAAAGATTTAACATGGAATAAAGATAAAAAAGTTTTTAACAAAACCATTTGATTTTCTTAAAAAAAACAGAACTTTGCCTTTTCGAAAAATATTTTTTGGTTAACTAAAACAAGTATCACAGATATATATACCTAAAAGAAAATATATTTTTATCATGAAAGATAAAGATCTTAAATAAGCTTTTATTTACCTTAATTTTCACTTACGTCAGTCTAAATTACCAATCAAGTCTTAGAAATGAGTCTGACGATTGGCGTATATATTTTGAAATGTAAAACATGTGGTAATAATCTTAACAAACATTAATGATGTAAAATATTGGAAATATTATATATGATTAATATCCATTTGAGTAATGTGATTAATAATTATGAATTTCAGCTGGAAAATACATTTATGGCAGTAGAAAGATTTAATCCTTCAAACAGCAATTGGACTGTTATAGCTACGGATGCTGATTGGGAAACGAAGTAAGTATTATTGTTCTAATATCGTATTGATTTTATAAGATAAAGAGACATGATCTGTTTAAAACCATTATGTTTCCAAAATATAATCTGTTAAGAACTATTTCTCAAAATGGTGTCATTGGCACCATCTTCTTTTTTCACATTAAAAAATGATCCATATAATAAAAAGTTTGATGAAAAGTAATAACAAAAGGCGAAAAAAAATATTGGCATTCTTTTGCAATGCCATATAAAATGCCTAATCTTACATGCTAAGGTGCATTTTTTGTTGATAATATAATTAAATTATATATAACACAAAAAACACCAAAATAATTACCTTTCACTAATTTCATGGACATTTTAACTTATTTTGTAGTATACTTTGATAATTTTTATCGCAACCTACTTTTTATACTTTTTATTTTATTAAAAATTAATCATTTAATAATCAAAATCAAAAGCATTTATTTATTAAGTATTTAAAAGGATCTAATTTGTAAGCATGTAGCCACAAAATTAGTATTTTATAGTTCAATTAAAAATATTTTCATCTTATAATATTTAGCGCCATTTTCACTCAAACCACCATTAATTTTTTAAGAATATTTAAGTGTTTCGAACTTAATATTGCAACAAAACTAGATGATATTCATTTATGCCATACGTTAATTATATATTTATTTTTTATCATAACAAAAGACTCGCTATTAAAACTTTAGATTTTTTTTTTTTTTTTAATATTTTATTTTATGTAGTATTGTCTTGATGATTTTAAATCAAGAATAATGAAGTTCAATAAAGATTGAAGATTTGATGTGTCAAGTTTCCCAACAAAGGAAGTTCATTTGAAGCCAGCAAGTGTAGTCAAACCAAAAATTTTCTTTGATTATGCCAGGAATGTGCACTATAAATATGTTTGCCTTAAAGTCTTTTTGCTGATGCAAATTCCCAGAGTCGCCCTTTGAAGTGCTAATTTCAAATTGCTGTTTCATCAAAAAGTTCAAGTGTAATTGAAGCAGTGAAAAGCCTTTTTTTATGATGTTCCTAGCACTGACTCAAACATACAATCAATGAATATTCAGATGGCATACTTGTACTGCAGAGCATAACCTTCAAACTCTTTCAGGAAATGCACAGTAAACCTTTGCCGAACTAGAGAATCGCGTCATTTATGTGTTGCGGAGCATGGCGAAATCGCATTCCGCTAAATTAACTCTCTATAAAAAAAAATGTATTTAAGTGTAGTTCAAATTAAAAAAGTATGCTTCATTGAAATAAACTTTTTAACTTTTTCCAATTTAATTTTTGAATAATTAACAAATATCATTGAAAGGATTTTTATCATTGTTCATTAAGTATTTTCATGATACAATTATTACATTTTTAAGAAGCTGGTGATTTTTGCTTGAGACAATAACTGACGCAAATCTTTAAAACTTTTCCTTTCTTCATTTAGGTGAATCTCCATTGCAAAATTTGACAGTTCTTGTGCCTTTTCTAACAATTCGTTTAACTTCCCGTAATCTAAAAGCGCTTTATCTTCTTCATTATCACTGCTTATATTAGCGGCGAGTGTTGCAAGATCATCCAAAACCATTGTTTATTTATTTCACTACATTCCGGATCAATCCATCGACTTATCTGAAAATCCATCAACTCTAATTGCTTTAGCAATTTGTACCATTTCTGGGATTTAATTTTCCGAGTCCTAGATCGATAATTAGATTCCATTAAAATTTATGACATTACTGTCTTTACACTCTGAAGTATATCACATATGAATGTAGGATTTATTTGTGTAGTAATCAGCAGGGGGCGACACATTGCAGTTGCTTGTCTTTGACAGAGCCTGTTTACAACGTGAGAGAGTATTCAACTTTGAACTCTGACCCCGGGAGAAGGGGATAGGGCCCCGTAGATGAAGAAAGAAGGAAGGCTGGCAGACGGCGAAACTGCAACGGGCTGCGTCAAGCAGCGAGAGAAAATGGCTGTTATGTAATAATTATTAATGTAAATATTGCTGTATATATAACCGTGCTTCATTAAAATTTGTTGGGAGAATGCCAACGGCTTCGTTAATGTGTTTGGAAATACACCCCTAGACACCCACTGCAAAAGTCCAGCTTTTGTTAGACTGGTAGAGAAGTCTAACAAAACTGTAGTTTCGGCCGGGATGAATCTATTGGAACCGGCGAAACTCTACATGAATAAAATTGCAGTCTACCAAAAAATTGGACAAATTAAATGGAAACAATTAAGAGAAAGAGTATGTGCGAAATCTGCGTTTCGCAATGGTTTACTGTACACAAATTTAAAGAAATCAAAGATATAAATGATGATTCTAAGCAATTTTGATGTTAACCTAAGGATACTTCTAGATACAAAAGTACGTCAGTTAACTCTCTTTTGTTCCCACTCATTGCGCTTTGACTTCGCACTTTCCATAAATTTAGTGTTTTGATCTGTCATTTGGTTGTTGTCTTTTGAAACTGGGACAAAAACCTATTTTTTGACCAAAAACTGGCTGACGATATTCAGCTGTAAATCTTAAACGATGGTGAAATTTATCAATTTTTATTTTTGAAATCAATCGTACTATATATTGATGACTGAATGGCGTTTTAGAAGAGAAAAAAATGCATGCAGAAAATATTCGTGTATCATAAACTAAAATTTTAAATTGGTTTCAAAAGTCCCTCGGTCCGCGAGTCGTATTCTTGACATATTTAGATTGCATGCCAGAAAGAAAGCTTTGGAATATTATTTTGTATCCACAATATACATAAACAAGTAATATAAAAAAACTTTTTTAAAGACAATTCTACTTTTTTTTTCACTATATTGCAGAAAGTCCTTTATAAATAATTTTCATTCATTTTTTTAAGTTTAGCTGGAACCATCTATTGGTATATATATGCAGCTTAAATCTAAAAAAAATTTAATTAATTAATTAAATTTATTTACTGAATTAGTATTTGAAAATACTGTGTTAACATCAAGTGTCACCCATTGCAAGTTCAAAAAAAATGTATTTGAACTTGAATGGATGACTAAAAAGTATTTCATTAACGACTGAAAATTTGAACAAGATATATATAGGGAGAGTGTGAGCTAATAAAAGGAATTGAATAATTGCCACTTTATGAGTTCCAACCCTTAAATAAGATCGATTTTTATCAATTTACATGCTTTACTCAATTTATTTTTGAAGGTTATAAATAATAACAGGCTTGAAGATATTATATTTAGTAATTTATTCCTTAATAGTTAAACAGTAAATCTGTCTATTTTTAGGTTCCACTGGGTAAGGACGAACATGATATTGGGCCACAGTGAAGCTACAACAAGTTGGGACATTCCAGAAGACACACAACCTGGTCGATACAGGATAAAACATTTTGGTCATTCAAAAAGTATATTACAAAAGATATCTCCTTATAAAGGCACATCCAAAGTATTTGTTGTTAAGAAAGTGTAAATAAATATATTTTTAAATAACTATTGTGCTGTATTTTTTTTATTAGTTGCAATTAGCAAACATTATGCATCCTTTCACATACCTAATACTTTTCACCCATTTTTCATTATATGCAAAATTTAATTTTATAACTGGTTTATATAATTATATCTGCTGCGTTTTGGAGCAAGAGTAAAGCTTATTTTGATACACATAATCTAAGATATTAAAAATCTTAATTCATAAATAATTTTTCCGCCAACGGCCATACCATGCTGAATATACCAGTTCTCGTTAGATCACCGAAGTCGAGCATCATTGGGCGCAGCCAGTACTTGGGTGGGTGCCGCCTTGGGAACACCGCGTGCCCTTGGCATTCACAAATTTGGGACCTGAATGGCCGAGTGTCTGGCGCTCGGTGCCACAGGTATCGGGTTCGAATCCCGGCGGTGCCATGGATGTTTGTAGTGGTTCGGAATCCACTTTAAGCCGTAGGTCCCGGTCTCCTATGACCGTAAGAGCGTCACGGAGCCAAAGTCAGACTTCTACCTACGAGTGCTCCATCACAACAGAAGCTGCTTCCTTCCCCTTCAATCATGAGTACGTATGGGCTTGTGGGCTTGGCCAGCCAAGTGGGATAAGAAACAACAAACATAATTTTTCCACCGTTTAATGTGAATTGATCAGATAAAATATTAAAATAATTTATCAAATAATAAGTTGCAGATTCCTCTTTGAAGCATAGACGAGCTACCATTAGAAGTTGTGCATTGCTAGTGATACTTCTGTATTCAAAAGTAAGACCAATTTTAAATTTAAAATTCCCTCGCCTTCTGGAATTTCAATTTTTTTTTTCTTATGGTTGCTGGCACTGACCTTGATATCTGCGTGAAATTTCACATCAAAATATTCATTAGTGTTTGAGTTACGCTTGGCTTTGTGAAACGCTAAAACTGTTTCCGGCGATTTTTGAAATGTCTGAATTGATTGACCAAAGAATTTACATTCAAGAGCCATTTTGTTTGCGGAAACGTGTAGAATGTTGCAAACGGCATTCTGAGAGCATTCCTATATCGGAAAGAAATGTTTAGATGTGGTAAAAACAGTTCAACGAAGGCAGCGAACGCATTGAAGATGAAGAACCCTCTGGTCGACAATCAACCTCAACCGACGAAAAAAATTAAAGATTTGGTGCTTGCAAACCGTCGATTTACAATTAGAGACCTTGCTGATGATGTTGGAATTTCAAAAGGATCGGTTAATTCCATTTTGGGCCTGAAACAAGTCAAATCTCGATGGGTACCGAAAACACTGAATGCGCCAGCTCACACTGCATTGATTCTTCGTGTCTTTTTCACCAAAAATGAAAGCCATATTGTTCCACAGCCACAGTATTCACACTGTGCGACTTCTGGCTATCCCTCTAAACTCAAAAGACCAGTCCGGGGACACCGTTTTGAGTCAATTGAAGAGACTCAGCGTGAATCGCCGCGCGCTTTGAAGGCCATTCCCTGCCGATGACTTTTTAGTATGCATTGAGGACTAGAAAAAAAGTTGGCATAAGTGCATTGTGCCCGGAGGGATTACTTTGATGGCGATGAAATAAATTTGCAAGAATAAATAAAGAGTTTTTGAAAAAAAAAATAGTTTACAACTTTATAATTTATTTACTTATTTATAATTTACAACTTTATGATTGCAGCAAAACTTGGCCTAATTCTTGTAAACTTAATGGTTCATTATGTTAATGTTCGTGAAAGTTGAAATATACTTATTGCTTGCACACTTGCCAGTTCATATGATATAGAACAAAATGAGATTCGTCCCAGTTCAAATGACTGCCATCAACTTCGTAGTAGGATAATGACTATATAACCACAATGTGAGTTTACGTTAATGAATCTATAACAATGTTGTAGTTGGCATATGCAGACAAATGAAAGGACAACTACACAGCATCATGAAAACAATATGAAAAGCGTATATCGACACATTATCTCACTCAATTTTATTAAAATCAGTGGTGGAGCAATCACCTTGCACGTTTAACCTGGCTAACGAGCCGACAAACCATCCGCTTGGTTCTATTACTGAGAAAGATTGGAAACAGATGATCTAGATTGTAGCAATTTGCTTTTTTTTAAATCATATTTTCTTCCAATAACTTCAATATTTGGATACGTGAATGTTATGTGGGTAGATATTTGAATAGGATGGTTTGGATATGCGGTGACTGGTGTTATTTTCTTTGACAGTTTGTCGATAAGTCTTCTTTTTTTCGAGATTCATGGATAAAAGATATTTTTGTTCCCTCCGTTCTTTGAATATATTTTGTTTGCATGTTGCGATTTACAAGTTTGCAAATTAACCTTTTTTGTTATAACTTACCAAGCCGCAATTAGATGATTCGAGATAAAGAGCCAAGACAAGCATAAATCTCCAAGTCAACTCTATCATCAATTGGCTAGCGCTTTGGCCTTTGGTACCACAGGCTTCAGGTTCGTATACTGGCGGTGTCATGGATGTTTGTTAGTGGTTCGGAATCCACGTTAAATTATAGGTTTACAATTGAATGCAGAATTATTATCCCACTTTCAAAATGCTAATTAAACAAGGGGGAACTAAAGTATGGTCAAAAACGTTAAATTATAGGTCCCTGTGTAATTAGCCTAAAGTGTGCACAAAATGAAAGCCAAACCAAACCAATCTATTATTAATGACCCTTTACCTTACACTTTTTTTTTTTTTAAACATCTAATTAAAACTGAAAATTATTCCTCTAATGATGCTTGATTAAAAAATGTTTATTAAGAGTAGCTATATGCTAACCTAAATTTTAAGGGTCCTCGAGCCATCAAAAATTTTTAGAGTCCCCCCACCCCCATGCAAGAAACTCATTAAAAATATTAAAGAACCACTGATATATATATCAATCACATTTAAAAATATAGCACTCTAATTATTGTAAAGTGATTTTTAAAAGTTTCAGTTTTATAGAAAAATTAATATGGATAATGTAGTAAACAATGATTATAAGTTATGACATTCAAATGTTATAAAACTTTTCATTAATATTTATTCCTATCACTCAAATTTAACAGCAAACAAGCAGTACTGTGGGTAGTTATATTTCATGCGATTAGTGTTTTGTACCAATGAGAACAACCTGTCACTCAAATCTGATAGCAGATATTCAGTGTCATGTGTAATGAGACTCATGAAATTAGCGATTGTCTGAAATTAGGTCGCACAGGTCGAAGGAATTACAGATGGAACATGGACTACACCATGAATTGTTGCATCGGGATTGGTGATAGACCTGGGCTGAGAAAATGTCTCCTATGAGAAGTGAGGGAAGTTGACCCCCTCCCCTCTTGACGGATTTTCTTAAATGGAGAGTACTGCGACGAGTCGACAAACAGTGTTTTTTTTTTCTTTTACTGAAACTGAACAGACCGAAGTTTCCCAAGTGAACGCCCTGTGATTTCATGTATCACGCCGTATGATAATTAAGGTCTTCCGCAGACGTGTTTAGATTCGTCGTAGACTCAAGAATTCTGAAAATATCTGTCCTTGGAGTGAACTGCACTTGTGAATCAAATTTAAATCTTTAATTTGTATTTTTATGTAAATAATTTTGTATTAATCCAGAGTTCTGTATATACTTATATATATATATATATATAGAATGCTAGTAAATAAAAATTAAAGTATTCCCATAAACGAAAATGGCCCTCTTCTTGAAGCGTTATTGGTCTAGTATAGACCGAAACGTTACAAACGGTATTATACTTCAGTGTATATATTTTTTTTATCTAATATTTATGCATTTGTTCATTCAGATTATTGTATAAGATTAAAAATTGGAACTAATTTCTTATTTGGCAGGACTAAAGTTTATTGCTATATCTTTTTAATTTAAATCAATAAATAATATACCATTTTATTTTCTGTTAAAACAAATTACATTCATAAATTGAAAAAATTTTTATACCCACGTAAAATGCACGAAAAAAGATAATGCAGAAAGTAAGATAACAATGACTAGCCTTTTCCTTCGTACAGGCACTGTTAATCGACTTTTGTGTACGTAGTTAAATTCTAATCTAGTTTTGTTGTATTTTGCAACATTATCTTCTACTGATAATTTCCTAGGATACTTTAAAGTGAAACCAAGAATCAGCTGAATTAAAAAAAGTAAATGCTATGTTTTTTTTAATTTCTATAAAAAAAAATTTATGCTGTCCATATAAAATATTTGCTTTTAATAAAAAAATAAAATAAAATAAAGACTGAACAACATGACATCTTATTCTGGAATACCTGAGCATTATAAGTTGTTATTCTAAGTAATCAGGTTGTAGGTAACTCTTCTCTCGTTCTGCGATATGTTGAAATTCAATGGCAGTCATTTCACTATGCTACAACCTTCTTTAATGAACGAAAGATTGAAAATTTGTTCATATCTCCATCTATTGCTCGTTAAGGAAGGTTCCATGCTTTGGTTCCAATTCAAGCAAAGCTGAAATTCTTGTATATGATATCACAGATGAATAATCTTTCAAATGAATTGATCACTGGGTAAAGGATTATGGATCTATCCAATGCAATTGCTTCTGGCTGGGAGATTGTTTTACAGTGGATTCCCAGCTATTGCGGGATGTCTGGGGGGAAAGAAAGCTGACCTCTTGGCCAAAAATGGTTGTAAGTTACCACAGCTACAATTTCCTTTATCCTCTCATCAATTTAGTTCTGAGATAAAGAGTAAAATAGAAAGACCCTTAAAACAAATTTTACAAACTCCTTTCACCTGATAAAACATGGGATATACTTGTTCTATCACTCATTCCAATGGACTTGCCCCATGCAGTTTTGACAGAAAATTTCTGACTCTCAACAGGACATGATTTCCTTAATAAACACTTACACCGCATTAGTGTGGCTGCTAATGATGTTTGTCTTCTACGCTCGTCAGGTGAAGCTATGGACTAAAAAGTCCATAGCTTCACCTGACGAGCATTTGGCAACATGCGCTGCACTTGGTTTTATGACTTTTAATTCTGACAACTTTACCATGACTAAATTTTATTGAGCTGCTAGAGTTCTTATGGCAGATATTGCTGTAGCTTGAAGTAGGAAAAAAAAAAAACATGAAGCCAAAACTTTTTTTAATTTTATGAGCACAAATGTCATAAAGCAAATAGAACAACCACCAATAAAAATTTAAATATAAAAAAGGGATATTTTATATACATTAAAAATCTAATATCTAAAAGTTAAATTACATTTTATTACAGTGCTCATAATAAATACAATGCGTATCTTTATAAATAAAAAAGAGAGAAAAAGATGTTTTAATTGTTTCCTAAATTTTATTAAAACATACTAATATCTGTGTATGAATAATTTTTTTCTATATATCCTCTCACAATAATGTATTATAAATACTTATAGAAAAGCGTTCTTTCAAAAAAAAATTTTTAATTACATCTAATGCATTGTAACAAAGCATTATTTACAGTTAATTAACAGTGATACTAAAAACAATTAACAACTATTGATAATAAATATTTATTGTAAGTTATTTACATTTAGGAGATTTGCAAAGCACTAAATCAATTGCAGATAGAAAACGAACATCTTTATCCCATTTCCTAAAAAAGAAACAAAATATGCAGATCTTATAACAAAATATATTTATAAATAAATATTTGCTTAAATTGCAATACAGGCAGTAACCTCGACTTTTGCACATAGTTGGTTCCTGAAAGTGTGAGCAAATGTAGAAAAGTAGAGGGATGTAAAAAAAAAAAAAAAAAATATGCAACAAAAACTGTATTTTAAAGTATTTATTTATCAATATGTACATATAATGAAGTTAAGAGGGCATGTTTAAGTGCTTTCAGGTTTTGCTTTATAAACTTGATAAAGATTTCTATAACATGCTGTCTTTCTTAATTGCCACTTCTTCGATATGTTCTCCACTAAGATAACATTCTTCTATGATTTGTCAAGATGCAAGAAGACTTCATTCATATTTTTAATTGTCCAAATCTTTAAAAAATGCAAGATTTGGACAATTAAAAATATATCATTTCATTATCAAATTTATCAGCTTCATCTTCCTCACTTTCAATGTTGCTCAATTATGTATCCATTTGACAAAGTAGCTGAGTGAGATTCAATCAACTTATTAACATCTTCATTGTTGATGTACATACATCATAGATTAAATAGTTAGCCTAATAAATGAACTAAACTTGTACTAGTTCATTTATTAGGCTAACTATTTAATCTATGATAACTTCCAGTGTTTTTTAAAAACTTATAAAATCCCTTATTATTTGTAAGCATAATTATTTCCCGGAGCCTTTCATTGTCAACTCTTTTATTTCAGCCTATAAGTCTCCAATATTGTTTATTGCATTCCATACATTATAGTTCTTCCCAAAATCTGCTAATGCTGGCATATCTTTTGTGTCAGTTGCATTGATGCCCTTTATTATTATTGTCCTCCTATAATATCATTTAAGTGTACTGTTCGGTCCATGAACTGTATGAAGCAGGTAATACTGGGAGGAAAAAAATACAACATTGATTTCCAGGTATAAATTCTGCAGAGATTTTAGGTGTCCTGGAGCATTGTCTAAGATTAATAATGCTTTAAATTTTTATTTTCACAATATTGTTCAACTGTCGGCACAAAATGAAATGTGAACCAATCTTTAAATAACAATGTAGTAACTTAAACATTTTTATTTGATTCCCAAATGACTGGAAGCAATTATTTATCTTTCCTTTTCAATGCTCTAGGGTTTTCTACTTGGTAAACTAACAATGGTTTCAACTGTAAATTATCAGCTAAATTTCCAAGATGCAGCAATGTCAATCGGTTTTTGGAAGGTATATCCAGGGGAAACTGCTACTTTTTCAATAAAAATGTATGATTAAGGATTTTTTTCCAAAATAAACCTATCTTATCTACATTGAATATTTGACTAGAAGAATATTCTCCATCTACAATAATTTTAGACAATGAGGAAATAAATTGTTTTGCAGCATCTTCATCTGCATCAGTCAATTCTTAGTAAATTTAATATCATGTAAAGAAAATCTGATTTTAAATTTGTCGAACTAGCCATTATTTGCTGAAACAGTGTTAAAATCTTCATTTAATCTAGCCTTCCAATATTCATGCAAAAAGAGCTTTAGTTTAAATAACTGAAAAACTCGGACATAATTGTGATGTTGATCATAAATCCAAAGATCTTTCATTTTCATTCATCACTATGCTCTCCATGTCTTTTGGAAACAATCTTTGAAGATATATTTTCATAATTTTGAAAGTATTCCTTAATTTTACTTTTATTTTTCAAAACTGACTATAGTGTCAAATATGTTTATATTGTGCATATGCATACATCTAATTTAAAAAAGGATTCACCATTTTCGGAATATTTCATTATTTCCATCTTTGTCTCATTCATATGAAGTTTATGAGTCCTTAATTTATTTTTGTTTATATCAACACTACAGTTTCTTTATTCCTCACTCATGTTTATTAATTTATAAGGACAAAATATTTAAACATGTACAAATAAATTTGTAAAACAGAACACACTGATGCACACCCTATGCGAGACAAACTGTTTTAACTTCTCGCTTGGATACTTTATGGGAACAACTATTATATTACAACTAATCATATTATATTCCCCACAAAAACAAATCCATTTTTCATAAACTGTCAGTTTTCAAGTAATTCTTTTCATATTAACATTCTGCATGAAAGTAAATTTTTCCTTATTGCCAAAAATATTTAAAAGGTTTGATTTTTAAAAATGTGCAAAAGTCGAGGACCACCTGTATATATTTTTAATGCACATTATTATTAATGCATGATACAAAAATGAATGGGTAGAGGCAGAAACCAAAATAGATAAAAATGAAAGATAAATAAATAAAAATAGATATATCATGAATCCAATTTAGATAACCAAAATAGATAATCATTTTTATCAACCAAAATATCTAAACATATCTAAAAAATCATGAATCCAAAGATTCCTTTCTGGCCTTGCAAAAAAAATGCATTATTTGTTTTTACTAGCACTTACTGCAGCATATTATTACACATAATAATGCTTTTTTAGGAATGCTCATTGAGTTATTAACTAAGATATAAAATTCATTAATGACAAGGAGATTCTTATGATCAAACTAGCACTTCAGCATCATATTAAAAATGCTGAATTATATTTTTAAATAAGAATATAAGGCATTGGATTTAATACAAAACAAAAATTCAGATTAGGAAATAAGTTAAATAAATTTTGAAAGAAGTAGGATTTTGAGTAAAAATTTATTGTATCAACATTAAAATGTTTAATGGTATCAACATTAAATTGGTTCTCAAAATTGCACATCTTTCAATCTCATCAATAATTGCAGAAAGTGAATGAATAAGAAATCAAAATTTCTATTACAGAGAAGATGGAAAAGAATAGATATTTTTTTTTATATAGTGTTAATTTTAAATTATAATATATCTTTTCACTTTTTCAAAATTTAAAAAATAGCACTATCTGAATTTAGGGCTTACATAATATGAGTTATATATTGAAAATATTAAATTCAAATGTTATATTACTAATTGGTGAATATATCTACATTAGATTAAATTTTCAAATTATTTTTTAGTATTTTTGATTATTTTGTAGTATAAGTGTCTAACACATTTTATTAAAAAA
Organism: Caerostris darwini; assembly: GCA_021605075.1. Taxonomy (NCBI): domain Eukaryota; kingdom Metazoa; phylum Arthropoda; class Arachnida; order Araneae; family Araneidae; genus Caerostris; species Caerostris darwini. The sequence goes on from BPLQ01003580.1 coordinate 289,268, forward strand.
ATTAATTTCATTTGAATTTTTAAAATCAGTTATCAGTTTTTTCTCTTCAATTCTTTCTTTTTTTTTCCAACTTTAAAAAAAAATTCTATTCTATTAAAAAAAAAAAAAAAAATTGACATAAGTATTAATAAAAAATTATATTTTTAATGTAAGACAGATATTTTAAAATTAATATGCCACATAACAAAAAAAAAATTAAATTTTTAATCATCAATACTCACTTAAAATATTCAAATGATTCTTCTTTCATAAGATTAGGAATTTCTGTAAAATGAAATTTCTCATTACAAATTGGATGAAATATACTAAGAGAGTAGTTTTTTACAAAATTTAACTCTAATGATTACAGTAATAATTTTAATGTTCTTTGCAAATACAAAATTAAAATTCTATTATGAATATTAATAGCATTTAAAAAATAATAATAAATAAATTATTGGTTAAAAAAGAAAACTTCATAAAAAATTATGTAATGAAAGGCATGAAAAATTATATCAATTCAGATCTTTTGACAATATTCCTGAAAATTTCTATTATTGTATTATTCATAATTAAAATCTTAAATCAATGCTTCAATAACATTTTTTATATTCCACCTAATAAATTCAAACTCTTTTTTTTTTTTTATATTTTCACTAATTACAGAATTTTTACTTTTAATGTGTTTTTCTCATTCTTTTAATTCCATATGTCAAGGATTGAATTGTTAAGTACAAAATAAAATACATTGGAGAACATCTTAATTAGATAAATTATAAAAATGAAAACATATAAATTAGCATTATGAATATCTCTCTACTTTTGTACTAAATTTTATCATTTAAAATGAGTTTTGAGCTGTATTTTGAATTATTTTTTTTAATACAGCAGCAAAAATTAACTAGAAAAATTTCCAGATATTTTAAAATTTAATATTCTGTAAAAATGCTAATGAGGTTTCTCCTAGTTAAAAAATAATTATAGTGTAGTAACTGAATACTAGATAACAAATGCATGTTATTAAATGATAATTAACAAGTTGTAGATTTGAAAAGCATTATAGTTTACAAGAATTTTATCTAAAAAATTTCTTAGTTACATTGTAAAAAAAAAAAAAGGGGAAAAAAATCATAAAATTATGAAAAACTCTTCCAATTTTATAATAAAAATAAATTAACAACAAATATAACTAAATAATCAAGCAAACTCTAAGAATTTAATATCATAGAATGTCAAGCATGAATAATTGATTATGCTATTAGCTTTTGAATAAAATGTAAAATTTAGTAATATTTGGAAGGTACATGAAAAATAAAAAAATTAATAAAAAAAAGCATCCAATTATTACAATAATTACTTAAAGCAAAATTTTTAAAATTGCCTGCATTCAACACCTTTTAGTGCTTACATAATAAAATATTGTTATCAGCATTAATGCAGTCTCAATTTGAAGTTTTAAGTGATTGGGGATCATTGAAATAATTATTGGTCAGTCGCTTTTTGAAATAAATATAATGTTGAAACACAAGTTTATTAAATTATTTGAGAAAAATATTTCATTTTAATAGCAAAAAGCTCCACAAAGGCCGTATCATTCTCTTTCAGAATCCAAAAGAAAAATCATTTTGCTACTTTTTAAAAAAAATTTGAGATCTGAAAACAATGTTTTTACATCATTCTATCTAATGAGAATGAAAATCAATATTCGAATCTGTCAATCCCTTGAAAATATACTGCATGTTTAAGTTTTTTATTCTGTCTCTCTTTGACCAGTGGAAAAAAAACTGTAAAAGTGTCTCCACATTATATCTCTTTCTATGAATTTCCCATAAACTTTTATGTCACTCACATTTATGATTTTTTACAACAAAAATTGAGTCCTTTTTCATATTACATAGTTATGTTCAAGTGTAGAACTATGCATATTTCTTAAAAAATTTCTCATATTTCAATGAAGAATTTTTATAGTTCAGTTCTTTAATTTGAAAATATTCATTTTTTAGGTTAAAAAATTTTGTATGACAGTTTTGTTTAGTGTAAGGGTTATAAAAGATTATTTATATATATATATACTATAAATTAGCACTGACCTGGAATCTCCCCCCTAAGTACCCTGTTGTTTTGGATATATCTTGATCAAGTTCTATAAATTATTTTGAGGCTACAGAATTTTTTTTTCTATATACTTTCAGGAACTGTGATAAAAAAAAATGGGAAGTAATTTAAAAGTGGAATCTAAAAAAAGTGTTTCCCCAACCAAATTTGCTCTGTAGGAATTCAAAAACTTCAGTAAACTAATAATAATTAATTTAACAAAATTTAATTAATTAATTAAACAAATTTAATTTGAACTAAACAAATAATTCCACAAAAAAAAATGATTTGAAGTGCCTTTGTGATTTTTTACACTTGACTGCAACAATATTTTGACACAAAAAAGATTGATCTTGAAAAGATATATAACCAAGATATCCGTCAATTACTCCAGGATGACTTATAGAATAAAGAATATATAAATTATTAATATAAATCCATCTACAATTTAAAATAAAATATAATAAGCAATGCAGAACTTGAAAATTAAAAATTTCAAAATAATAATCTATATAATCTATAAAAAATATAATCTAAAAATATATAATCTATAAAAAATAGCATAAATCATTTCTGTAAAAATAAAATAAAAGATATTGATAAATAAAAGAAAATGGTCAGAGGGAAACCATTACCAAGGCCACATGTTTCATAATCTCTTTTTTCTTGTTCTAAGGCAAATTTTGTCTTATATTCATATGACATCCTATTTTGATTGTGACGACCTTTTATGCTCTGGATTTCCTGCAACTTTTTATCTTCCTCATCAAATCTCCCAAGGTATCTGTTAGGAAAATGATATATTTAATAAAGTTTCAAGTACATATATCAGTAACTAAGTTAATTGTAAATGCATCAGTTTACTTTACCTTTCAATTAGTTTATGTACTTCCTCAGTATTGTACAATGTTTTACTGGATTCAATATTGTCTTTGAACCAATTTAATTTATTTACTGTAAGATAAAATAATATTTAAATTTATGTATTTTACAAAATACAAATGGCTTATTGAAATAAATTATACAAGAATAAACACAAAACATAAAAAAATAAAATTAAAATAGATAAAATAAAAATTAATTTTAGTTACAGATTGCATTATTATAATTTTGAAACTAATGAATTCTTAAAATTATATGTAAACTAGATCAATACTAAACTATATATAAATAGCAATTTTAATTATATTAACTTTTGCAATAATTATGAACAATATATTGTTAGCAAAAAAAAAATAATAATAACAATAATAAATAAATAAATAACATGACTTACATTTTGCTCGTAGCTTAATATTTCCTTCTTCTTTCCTCCTGATGATGAAAAAAAAAAGCAATTTATATTTTAAAGGAAGAATTAATTTTAAAACTACATAAAATAAATATTCTTATGTACCTAAAACTATATATTTATGGAAATATCTGCAAAATGTTAATAGATAGCAAATACCATAATTTAAAGACAAAGATCACAAAGACTTGAAATTAATAAACATCCTTTGGAAAAAGCAACAAATTGCAAATTGTTTTGTAATACAATATCTGAAAAAAAGATTTTTGCATAGATGTTTGATACACACAAACCATTAGATAAAAAAAAATGTAGCTTAACATAAAGTTAATAAAACTGAAATATATTTTGTTAAAATAATTAAGTTTTCATTTTATTCACATTTTCTTTTAATTATTTGGAATAAACTTATTTTAAATGCATCAATATATAATAAAAAAATGAATGTTACAAAAATTTTTGAATAAGAATAAAATTTAATAAAAATCTTATTCAGTATAGATTCAAATAATGTTTAGTCAAAAGACTTTCTTTAGTAAAATACTTTCTTAATCATGATGATATTTTTATGGATGAAAAATTTTAAATGAAACAGACAAATTTAATGCCATTTTAAATTATATGTGATAAGCTTAAAGATATTTTTCTGTATTGTTTTCAGAATGTGAAACATATATCATCTTACAAACTATATTGTTTAAAAAACAATAAATTCTTTTCATGTTAAAATTTGTAATTATTTTTACATCTTTTGTTTAAGTTTAATATGAATCACACAAACGGGGAAATTTTTTTTGAGGCACTGTATAAAATTTGATAAGTAGGATAAAACAATATAACTGAAGAATTTTGAAATCTAAAAAAAGGACATTATGTAAGTTTTTGAATAAACCTTATAAAAATAATCAGCATAACAGTGCATAGCTATACACAGTATAGCTATAGCATATACAGTACATAACTATACACAAATACAAACTTGTGCCTTTTTTTCAAAACATGTCTGAGATATGAAAATGGGTTATGAATAATTATAACAATATTAAAATTGGGATATTATTATTAACTAGACCAAATGTCATCAAATTAAAATTATCGCCTACTTTAATAATTTTGCTCCTCTATGCTCCATACGAGACAATTGCATTGCTTTTCTACTGTTAGGATGAATAACTGAAGAACTTTTCTTAACTTTCGGCTAAATATAATAAAGCATATAAAAAAAAAAATTAAAAATAACTTAAATAATAAATTTATCCTTCCAAGAAAATAATAATTAACCATACAATTGAAACTAAAAAAACAACAATTAAAATTTCTGACAACTTCCTTCTTTTATTGATTAATATCACATATATAATATTAATTCAACAAGAAAAATTCCTTTGACGCAGCTTAATTAAGTTACTTATTAATATCTACAAGTTATGTCATGTTTTATCTTATTTTTTAGGGTTTTTTTCTACCTCGTTCACTTTTAGTCAAATTAAGTCAAAAATGATAAAACATTGCTGTATCATTACAAATTTTTGTAGCCAAATAATTCATCATCAATCATAGTTAAAAAAATATTTTGCTATTTGTTAATTATAATATCAAAACAAATTTTAATTTTTTATCTCCGTATAAGTTTCATTTTCCTGCAGGAAAAGTTTCAGTAAAGTCTCATTTTCTTGCAGTTTTACTTTATTTTATTTTACTTTACTTTAGAAGATTATGCTGCCACAAATAAATAGTAATAAATAAGTATTTTAAAAATTAAATATTTCTAAATTATTTAATAAAATATGCTGCAAAAGCATTTTAAAAATGTTGAAGTTTATTTTTCTTCGTCATAAAAACCAAATTTTCTTTTGGAGAACTTATATAAGAACTTTGTTGAAATTAATGCATATTATATTGAATAAAAAGTTAAACATAAACAGTTTTCAGCATTATTATTATTCCTAATACAATTTTTAAATGTACTGAAATACAAAAACAATTCTGTCAATCAGTTACATTTATGGGAGAAATCCAAAAACATGTTCAAGTCACTAAGCATATTTCAAACAAATTGATATAGACATGTAGGTATTTGCTTTATGCTATATCTTTAAAAAATTTAGTTAAATCTGAATATTTATTATTAGTTTAAAAAATTACAGTAACATAATTTTTTAAAGGAACACAATTTATTTTTAATTAAATAAAAAAATTCATTGTGATTTATATCAAAGAAGTATTTATGTAAAATTAAATTGGTTTTGCAACTTTACAATTTCACTTATCAGAATAAATATAAAATATTGTAGAATAGAAGTATTACCAGTAAAAATTGATTTCTATGTGAGAATTTAAAATTTCGAATAGAAAACAAAAATTAATTAAAAAATATCAAATATATTTAATATTAATAAGATAAATTATAAATATAACGAACAAAACTATCAAAATAAAAAATAGTGAGATATTATTGACAGTAAATGTACAAGCAGATAAAAAATAATTATACTCAAATTTAAAAAAAATTTTGTCACAATAACAAAGTTGAAATATATAAATAAATATAGAATTTTAATAAATTTCATTCAACTAATTAAAACAGTAATTTAGCTAACTTACCATTATTTCTAATTTTCAATATTATTATTAAAGTAATGCTCTTAAATATTATAATTCTTAAAATAAATAATTTAGTTTTTGATCTCAATTAAAAACGTGTGACCATGTAAACATACGAATGTATAAACATTTTGTATTCACTTCATTTCTTTAATAAAAACTTAGGATTTTGGTAATGCTAAATCAAGATAAAAAAAGTAGTTTTTATAAATAAAATTGAAGACGCTTTTGTTTTGTATGAAAATAAAAATAAAACATCATGGTCTATTATAGCAGAAAAAAAATTGCAATGAATAAATTTATATTTAATTTTTATTTCTCAAATTCTTATCTGAGAATTGACTAGGAAGCAACTAATTAAAGCATGATATTGACGTAAGATGTCTCCACTCCTTCACATTTGATTTGTGAAGTATGATGGGAATGTATATGTAGGATATTTAATTATTTTTATGTTGTAAAAATAAGATGTAACCGAGTTTGTTATACTTGAACTATTGTGCATTCAATTGATATTCTAATCTAGTCTTTAAAAAAAATTCTGATTCGTTATCTACCTTATTGATTATTTGTGACGATATCAATAGCCAAAAGTGAAGGAGTTGAACTGAATGTTGTAACATATTTGTGTGCAATATCTTAAAATTTTTAAGAGGTTGTGAAAAAAGTTTCTTGCATATTGTTAAGAAAAGTATTTTGATAATCATGGCATCGAATTCTGGTTCATCTGGGCGTAGTTATTGCTTTAAAGTTGTTCTATTAGGTGAAGGATGTGTTGGCAAGACTTCCTTGGTTTTGCGATATGTTGAAAATAAATTTAATGAAAAGCATTTTAGTACCCTACAGGCTTCTTTTTTAAACAAAAAGCTTAATATAGCTGGTAAAAAAGTTAATCTTGCCATCTGGGATACTGCTGGTCAAGAAAGATTCCACGCTTTAGGCCCGATTTATTATCGTGATAGCAATGGTGCAATTCTTGTGTACGATATCACAGATGAAGATTCTTTTAAGAAAGTAAAGAATTGGGTTAAAGAGTTACGAAAAATGCTTGGTGAGGATGTATGCTTGTGTATAGCTGGTAACAAAATGGACCTAGAAAAAGATAGATCAGTGCCTGTTGGTGAAGCAGAATCATATGCAGCATCCGTAAAAGCTAAACATTTCATGACATCTGCAAAACAAAACCGTGGAATTGAGGAACTTTTTTTGGATTTGACTCGACGAATGATTGAAGTTGCTGAAACAAATGACCAGCAAGCAAATAGTTTAAGCAGGGGCAGCAATCAAAGAAGAAATGTTGTAATTGTTGATGATGAACCACAACAGCAAAGATCTGGGTGCTGTGGAGGTGGTTGAGATATATTTTGCCCCTTTGTATTTTCATGTAAGTGAAAATTTAAATGTAACTAGCAGCTGTTTCGAGCTGTTATATACAGATTTCGCAAATTCCTTAAATTCTAAATACAGTTATTCTGGATATACATTTAATATATATATGTGTATGTATGTTTGGAACTGTACATTTTTGTATAAATATTTATAAACTGAAGTTTCACATTATCAACCTCCTGTAAGATTTTGAGAATGACATTTAATGATTGTTTCGATTGAACTGCTCCTCTGTAGTTTTATTGAATAAGACAGAATCTATATTAAAGATATCTCTGTAATTTTGTATCTTAGTATTACTTTAAATTGCTTTCAAAAATTACAGAAATATCATTAGTTAATAAAGTTTTTGCTTAGAATTATATCATAGAATTGCATATGTGATAAATTCAGTAAATCATGTCAAGTGCTTTACAGAAATAATATGTGTTCAAATGTTATATGAATACTATATTCATTCTCAAAAAAGATTAAAATAATAGTAATATATATGTATCATTTATTTCTTGTAATTTTCTAAAATTAATATTTTTGTTAGATTTTCTTTTCAACAATTACCAATAGATACTTTCTTTAAACTGTTTTAATTTTTATTGTAAATTCATTTGATTAGTGCTCATCAAAATTCTATTGCTTTTGTGTTCTTAATTTTGTTGAAAATTGTGATTAAAACTAATTCTATTTTAGAAATTTTTATATCGTTATGAGTTTGTGATTTTTTATGTGTTTCAAATAAGTAGTAGATAAAACAAAATAGTTTAATGAAAATCATTTTTGTTTGAAAGTTAATAAACAATATTTTAATTTTATCTGGTTGTGATTGCTTATTTAAGTTCTCCATGTTTTACTAAATTTACATTTTACAATTTATTTTCGATTTCCTTACATAAGGAAATAGAAAAATATCTATTTCCTTTCAATATAATAAAGAGTGCCTGGTAGCCAATTAGCTAGCAGTCTGGCCGTTAGTATTACAGGCTTTAGATTCGAATCCTGGTGGTGGCATGGATGTTTGCTAGTGGTTCAGAATCCACATTACACTTTAGATCCCTTTCTAACTAGCCCAAAGTGTGCATAAGAAATGACAGTAGAGTGACAAACCAAACCTGTATAATAAGGATATTTGCTAGTTAATAAATAAGAAAGTCATAACTTAAATAAAACTCAAATTATTTTTTGTCTTTGTATACACATTTGATGTCTTGCATTTAACTTTTAGATATTCAATATATTATAATTTTATTTAAATCCATATTTATATCTAGTAAATTCATTCTTCTACTATTGGATTGTTCAAAAAAAAAAAAAAAAAAAAAAATTAGATTATCGAGGGAATATAATTTATATAGATAATTTTAAATTGATTTTAATTTTTATTTTATTATTTTTTTTTCATGAACTATGTGGATAAGTAAAATATTGATATCTTCTCTATTTGTTTCATTAAAAGTAAAAAAGAATTCAAATAAATTAACAGGTTATTTGTACGTATTTCTCTATAATTAGAAAGTTCTCCTGTTATAATATATAAGTGAATTAAAATAAATTCCAGCTTCTTACCTATCCTATCATCTTTATTTAAAAATTTAAGTGACATATATATAATTATAGTGACAATTTTTTTAATTGTAAAAATATTTTATATATAAGTGTATCCTAAATGTGTTTTTCATATGAAATTTAAAATGTTTGAGAAAATTGTATTATAGGTCATATAGCATTTATTGCAATTTTGTAGTAAAGCTGTGTAAAAAAATAAGTGATCAATTTTCACGTTTATAATGTGTGATTCATAGAATGTTGGAGAACTTGGGGTTTAAAACTAACCTCATCATGAATGTATATATCTTCAGATGAGATGGAACATATATGTATGTATATTTTTTTCATGCTTAATTCACTTATAAGTTATAAAAAAAGTAGAGCAGGCTAATCATTTCCTGATAAAAAAAACAAATTTTGTTTTAAATTAAAATATTTAAAGGTGATATCATATTAAAAAATGAGCATCTTAATATTGATGGCTAAGAAAAAATAGTCAATATAAAAGAGTAAAAGCTGTTTTAATAGTAGGATTAAAACACTCTGGTTGACATGTTTGGTTCTGTTGATAAGTCTGATGCAATACCAAACTAAAAGCTTTCTGTAAATAGCACAATTAATCTGTAGGATGGAAAATCTTTTGTTGTGCTCATGGTAGCAGGTAGAGGATGGTTGTGTTTGTATCAAATTGAGGTGGCAGGTTGTGAATACAGGTAATAGCTTTTCTCATGATGCATCCTGGATAATACTGAATCTGCCACAAGTAGTGTAAGATAGTTTGAGATCAAAATTCCTGGCATTTAGAAGAAATTATAATAAATATAACTTGTAATCAGATTTTTATAATTAAAAAATAGAATAAAATTACATTTTGATAATTAAATGGTTTTTTCCCTAAAAAAATAATGATGACTTCTGTTATTCCTTAAGTTATATAGAACATTTTTCATTTTTACAGAATTTCTAATTTCCTCCTTTTATGCAATGCTTTTTTTAACTAATATTAGATGTATACAATTAAATATATTTTAAATTTAAAAAAAAAAAACATGAATTATAAATGTTTATTATAAAAAAAATATTTCATTTTAAGACAGAATAAGTCTTGAATGCTATCACTGAAAAGAGGCTTGTTCAATCACAACTTCAGCTTACTGTGTTAACTAACTTTTGCGTAGTACACGTCTGAAAACACAGAGTATTGTTACCTTCTCGCTGGGGAAAACATGATAGATCTATAAAGTGGAAATATTCTACATTAGATTTTAGAAAAAAGAGTGAAGAAATAAGGGGAAGTATTTGTTCCAAGTTGTAATAATGACATTGGGAAAAAAAAATTAGTTGAATTGGTAGTTCAATCGTAAAATGATGAATAAGCTCCATAGCCAATGAGCCAATTTTAAAAGTTTCTAATGCATATTTCACATTGATATTTACTGGAAAACTTTTCAATAAAAATTTAAATTATTACCCATTCTTTAAGAAATAAAAATGTTTTACCAAACAATTAATTATTTTTTCTTCATCTTACACAAATTGAATTCATTAAGACACTTTTATTTTTATGACTATTAGTTCTGAATCATAAAAAATTTGAACTTTTTTTTTCATTGAAGGGCAGATGTTATTTTGATTATATGAAAAGTAATTAAAGCACATTACCTTTTTTTTAGGGGATAACACTTTTTGAAAATTGAAAACATTTTATCAAAATGTATTCATTAATTTGAAATGTAGTCATTGGCATATGTTAGATGCTTCAATTAACTGCCGTCAGTAAGCGGTATAATGGATATAAAGTTTGATAGTTCTGGAATTATACAAGAATAAAAAGGGATTTATTATTAACACTTCAGTAAACAAATAAATTTCTTTTAATGATTTAAAATTAGTTTTAGAAATTGAATTTTAAACTTTTGTAAAACCGTAACACATATTATAAATTTGAGTTTTATTAGTAGTAATATTTTATTTAAAACTTTTGCAGTAATTATGCTACATTATTTAATAAAAAATACCTTTCATTTTTAAATAATAACCACTATATTTCATAGCTTAATGTATTTAATTATTTTACTGTTTCATTTATTCTTTAGCCACAAAAATCTTAAAACGGAATTGTTATATAATTTCCAAAATGAAAAAAAGTTATAGGTAATTTATTGCATAAATTCAATATGTATCTGAAGCATTACATTTTGGAAATGACTTGTTTTGATTTAGAAATAAAAAGCATTTTTATCCATTGAAATATCTATAATATTTCTTGCATACTTATTAAATTATTTTATAATATCAATAAAAATTGAAATCTCGATCTAAATCAGATTACATTTAGAAAAATAATACTTTTAGTTATTTTGCATTACAATGTTTCATATTAGAGTGAAATCAAATTGATATACATGTACTAATTATTTAAATCATATATATAAAATAATGGGGCTTGATGGCCAAGTGACTGGCGCTCGGCACCTTATATTTCGAGTTCGAGTCCCGGCGAGGCCATGGGTGTCTGTGGTGATTCGGAATCCACTTTAAGCAGTAGGTCACTGTCTAATATGACTAATACACTACATCACTGTGCTTAGAGCTGAATTGTCCTTTACAGTTTGGAAATGATGTGGGCTCTGTGACACTCTACGGTCATATCAAACAGGGACCTACAGCTTAAAGTGGATTCTGAACTACTACAAACATCCATGGCACCGGCGGGATTAGAGAGCAACAAACCAGGGGGTTGGGTGTAAGACTAACAAATCTATTCCGTAAAAAGAAAAAAAAATTCTCTTGTTTCGAAATCTGCCAGTGGGTAGAAGGCCTTAGCCCACCTAGGCTTTTGAGCTAAATATGATAATGATAAAATAATAATAAGAAAAAAATTTAATGCCTGTTGATTGTTTCATATAATCTGTTATTAAATGGGCCTGTTTTTCGTTTCCTATTCTAAAACTGTTTAATCAAAATTCACGAAATAAATGCTAAAATTATTTTTTTGTTAATTTATCACGTATTACATAATTATGACGAAAATTGAACACGGTGAAACGCTTACGTGAATTATTACATTAGACATTGAGTTTCTTTGCCCTTGAAAGCTAATGACTGTAATGCATGTCAAAAATTAGTTAAAAATTTATAACTTTACATGCGAAATTTAATTTTGAGTGCGCATGAATACCAACATAACCAGATATGTAAATATATATAGGACAAAAAATAAATTTTAAAAAAAGGAATAGACCAGGAACTTTTCAGAAAAACAATTAAACCATGTCAGTAATTGCAGACATCCTCTTGTAGAGTGCAAGTTGGGTAACCAGATTGTAACTGGGTTGAGATACTTGACGCAAGGGGTTTGGGAACTCGGAGCTTTATTTACACATGCACAAACACCTCACATATATAATTAGAAAATGGGCCTGAATGGTTTCGGGTTCGAGTCCCGGCGGGCCATGGATGTTTGCAGTGGTTCGGAATCCAGTCCCGGTCCTAAAAGGATCGTAGAGCGTTACGGGGGCATTGTTACTCGACGTCCGTATCTTCAAGTTACACGCGCCCCCGGGTAATGCAAAGTGAGTAACGTCTGTGCAGCGCTTGCCTTAAGGCATCCAAGACCAAGCTGTCTAAGTGTTTGCCAGCTGCATTAGAACAAAAAAATAATATATATATAATTAGAAAATACAGTATTTAACACATTTAAAGACAGATAATTATAGATTCGTGGATGGACTCCACATCTAATCATAAAACTCGACACTCAGGTACACGTAAGATGCTCGAAATATACATCCTCTCAGAGTGTTAATCTGTAATTGTGTCAGGATGCGCTAAATATATTTCCTGTCGGGATGTGAGGCTGCTGTAAACTAAACATTTCTCAGCAGGAACACAGTTGCGCTGTATTTCCTCACGGGTGAGAGTCTCGAGGCTGGCTTACCATTTCTCCTGAACGCCACAGAGGCGCTCTTGCCGGTGTCTAGGAGGAAGCGCGATTACAATCTTACTTTAACTGATTTTTATAAGCGAGGAGATTCGATGACGTTTGGGGTAACTTGTATATACATCTCACATCAATAGTCAGGTTACTTGACGAGAGATTTTATAAGTTTCCTTTTATACAACATGCAAAAGAGTATCTGTTTCCTTTGAAAGATTTTTAGGAAGGTGATGTTTCCTGATAGTTATCCGTAGATTAGCTGTTTATATACGCATAAGTGAGATGAAAAGGTCACTGATGTTCAGCGAAAAAAAAATGTGTAGATGCCATTGTATCAAAATTATATGTTACTCATCGACTTTTTTTTTTTTTTTTTTTCAATTTTTCGGAATTATAACCTGAAAAAAAAAAAAAAAAAAAAAAAAAAAAAGCTTTATGCATTTTTTCAATTCAACTTAATAAATAAAATGTAGATTATATCTATTTAAACTGAAATAAATATGCATATTGTTGGGGGAAAAAGATGAAAATATTGTAAATTATGATAAAAAAAAAAATCATTTATGTGCATATTATAAAAAACTAAATTATACTACATATAGCTTTTTAAAACAGCTGAACAGTTTTAAAGACCATTTTAATATTTTTCAATATGGGCCTGAATGGCCGAGTGGCTAGAGCTCGGTACCACAGGTTTCGGGTTCGAGTCCCGGCGGTGCCGTGGATGTTTGTAGTGGTTCGAAATCCACTTTAAACCGCAGGTCCTGGTCCTAATAGGATCGTATAGCGTAACGGGGTCATTGTTACTCCGCGTCCGTGGCTTATCCTCAAGTTACACGCGCCCCCTCGGTAATGCAAAGTGAGTAACATCTGTGCAGTGCTTGCCTTAAGGCATCCGAGATCAAGCTGTCTGTTTGCCAGCTGCATTAGAACAAAAAAAATATTTTTTTTTACAATATAATTAAAAAACTTAAAATGTTGTTATTTTCTTATACACTGAAGTGACAAAAGTCATGGGATACCTCTTAATATCGTGTCGGCCCTCCTTTCGCCCGGCGAAGTGCAGCAACTCGACGTGGCATGGACTCAACAAGTCGTTGGAAGTCTTCTGCAGGAATATTGAGCCATGCTGTTTCGATAGACGTCCATAATTGTGAAAGCGTTGATGGTGCAGGATTTTGGGCACGAACAGACCTTTCGATGATGACCCATAAATGCTCGATGGGATTCATGTCGGGCGATCTAGGTGGCCAGATCATTCGTTGGAATTGTCCAGAATGTTCTTCAAACCAATCGCGAACAGTTGTGGCCCGGTGACATAGCGCATTGTCATCCATAAAAATCCCATCGTTGTTTGGGTACATGAAGTCCATGAATGGCTGCAAGTGATCTCCAAGTAGCTGAACATAAGCATTTCCAGTCAATGTTCGGTCCAGTCGCACCAGAGGACCAAGTCCATACCATGAAAAAACAGCCCACACCATTACGGAGCCACCACCAGCTTGAACAGTGCCTTGCTGACAATTTGGGTCCATGGCTTCGTGGGGTCTGCGCCACACTCGAACCCTACCATCAGCTCTTACCAACTAAAATCGGGACTCATCGGACCAGGCCACGGTTTTCCATTCATCTAGGGACCAACCGATATGCTCACGTGCCCACGAGAGTCGCTGCAAGCGATGTCGTTCTGTCAGTAAAGGCACTCGAGTCGGTCTTCTGCTGGATTAGCCCAAGAAAGCCAAATTTCTCCGCACAGTTCTAACAGACAAGTCCCTTGTACGTCCCACATTGATTTCTGCGGTTATTTGACGCAGTGTTGCTTGTCTGTTAGAATTTACGACTCTACAGTCGTAACAGCGACTAACGCCGGTCTCGGTCGTTAAGTGCAGGCGGTCGACCACTGCGCTGTCCATGGTGGGATGTTATGCCTGAAATTTCATACTCTCGGCACACTCTTGACACAGTGGATCTGGGAATGTTGAATTCCCTAACGATTTCCGAAATGGCATGACCCATGCGTCTAGCTCCAACTAACATTCTGCGTTCAAAGTCTGTTAATTCCCGTCGTGCGGTCATCATCACGTCAAAACCTCTTCACATGAATAACTTGAACAGAAATGAAAGCTCTGCGAAAGCACTGCGCATTTATACCTGTTCTACGCGATGCTACTGCCATCTGAAAATTTGCATATTGCTATCCCATGACTTTTGTCACTTCAGTGTATATTCTTCAACTTTTATATTAAATTAAAGACTGACACAGTTCTGATTTAAAGAAAAAAAAATATTTTTATTTAAAAATTTAATTCATAAAATACGCGCATTAAATTTTATTTATGTTTTTTAAGCTTTATTTTTAAGATTACATGAAGTCAAATTTTCACCTCAGTAAAATATAGAATTAAATTTATTTTTGAAAAATTACAATAAATAATATTTCAAAATGAAAAAAAATCAAGTTAAAAAGTTATATTAAAATGATTAAAAATTTAAATCAAACGTATTAAATTAATTCCTTGTTGTTAAGTGTCGGCTTTCCGAACTCACGAGTGCGTTATCAGCTTTATCTCTTTTTCATAAAAATCAATCTGTAATAATTTTTCTTTAATTTGAAAATGTATCCCTATTTAGCATTTTCTTGAATATCTCGTAAGCTTTTCATACTAATGTGAAAGAAAATCTTGGCCAAATCGCAAAATAGGGGCAATTGTGATTTGGCGACTTTTTGTGTCACCAATTCGGCGATAAGTCGTAAAATGTGGTCACCCATGTTTCTTATACTGTTTGCAATTCACTTCATTTACAATCACAACCCGTTACTTGGCGCACTTTAGCTATCGACGACACAAGAAAGCCAAGCCTGCATAAAAATTTAAGTAAGTTATAATTCTTTTTTTCTTTTATCAGAAGAAAAAATCTCAATAGTTTCATTAATTTTTCTATTTAAAAATATATTTAAGACTTAAAATATGCATATTTATATATGTTTTGAAATTTTACTTATTAATATTTTATAAAATCAAAATATGAAGATATTTAGTTTCAGAAAAATATTGAATCTAATTATTTTTCAAAAAGCATACTAAATATTTTTAAAATAGAAAAATTTAGTTTAATGCATAAAAATTTAATTAAAAAAATTAAAAACTAAAGGCAAACGAATTTAATTATTTCCTTCTAACTCTACGCTTTCCTAACTACCACCAGGATCATCTGTATATACATTTGCACAAAAACAGATCTCAAAAAGATATATTTTTTTTTGTTTGGAAACTGGTTCCCGATTCACATTTTCTTGTATATCTCGTAAACTTTCATAATTTAATATATATATATCTTTAAGGTTGACTACTCTATAAAGCCAACTGCATACTAATGCTAGTATGTTATAATTCATCACTTTTCATATATTTAACATTTATTTTTTTTTAAAATATATTCACAAAAATTTGATTAAAATTTTGTTTTAAATTTTGAGAAAAAAATTCTTTTGTTTGGTGAAAGATTAAAAAAATAAAAGGAATATATTAATTAGAGCGCGATATATCGTTCATTATGCGAAAGTTTCATTTAACATTAGGAAAGTCAATTTTTGAACTCTTATATCTCCAAAACATATATCTCCAAACATCCAGACATATATATATATATATATAACGAAGCTTGTTTTCCGTTTGCAGTGTGTACGTGGTTGAAGATAAATATGACACTATTAAGAATGACATACCATGACTAGTATAAGGAATTGACAATTCCAGAAGAATCAGTCAGAATGCTGTGTTGGATTTCAATGGCTTCCTATCATAAATACCAGAAAAAAGCATATATGTTGCGTGGATGATTTTTTGGAATCATAGTGCAAAAATTACGCACTTTAGAGTTTAAAATTTAGATCTTAGGCTAGACGACAACTACCAGCAATACGACGATCACTGTTGTAGCTTTTCTTGAAGCTGCAACTAAGCTTGATGATGTTACAACTTAGACTATGACTTCCCAAACAGTACCTTACTTATTTTTTAGCGACCCGACAGCGACTTTATACTAAACTTCATTGTGACTCTTATTCGTCATGAATTGGACAATTTTATTTCTTCCCTTTTTTTTTTATTTCTATCTTTTTTAATGATGCAAGCAGAAGAACGGCAACGGCAATAAAAGGGTCGACTAACGACGCTTATTTGAAGTCTACATAAATAGCCTGTTCACTTAGATTTTCCCTTTTGCTTTCTTTTTTTAGATTTTCCCGTAAATGACGACAGCAATATTTATGCTGCTTAATGGCGATACACCATGACAACGCCAATTTACTTTTCCGAATGTTACCGAGGACGGCCCTACTGTCGGATGGCCGACTGTGAAGGTGGTGGCGTTACACGCCATGCACTCGACACCTCCTTTTCTATTAAATGACAGCAACATTCAGCTCAAAACTTCAAGTCCTGATTAATAGAGGCGCTTGAGTTCCTAACAAAATTTCATTACTTCGGTACCCCAAAGTAGAGGATAGGTGTGGTGAACGAGGAGCTGAGCCTTCAACGACAATGACTTCTGTTTCTTTGATGTGTTAACTATTTGTTGTGTAATTATTTTGTATGTATGCGTTGTAATTATATGTTGTTTTGTAGTTGTACCTGAACGTTTAATCCTCTATGATGCTATACCCCTCCACATATATATAATAATTTACACACACACACACACACATATATATAACACACACACATATATGTATAATACACATGAGGAAAAGATAAATATTAACAGATGTTCCAACAAGATTACCACTATATAAAATAAAGCTATGTTGTTGTTTGTTGTTTCTTATCCCACTTGGCTGGCCAAGCCCATGTGCCCATACGTACTCATGATTGAAGGATAAGGAAGCAGCTTCTGTTGTGATGGAGCACCCGTAGGTAGAAGTCAGACTTTGGCCCCGTGACGCTCTTACAGAGATAGGAGACCGGTGCCTACGGCTTAAAGTGGATTCCGAACCACTACAAACATCCATGGGCATCCGATACCTGTGGTACCGAGAGCCAGAGAGCTAACCACTCGGCCATCAGGCCCCAAATAAAGCTATAAAAATAGCCTTCGCTTTACAGAAACTTTCATGTGATTCCTATTTAGTTATAAAAATAATTTCTTTTTAGTTTTTGCAGTTTTATTCTACGATTTGTTTCAACGTCCTGTAATTTACATACCCTCCCCCATATATATATACATATAAGGGCCACATTTGGTGAATTATACTCAAAACTGTAAATGTGCTGTAAAACAATTGAAATTCCAAGAAAAATTAATGAAATTTTATTCCTATACCTCCTCATACATTATTAAATTTATTTACTAATTATCAAATTAACAGAATTGAGAAAAATTCTCGATAAAATAATTGAAATGAGCAAAGCTCAGAAGAGATTTATTTTAGAATTCAAGAATGAAAAAATTAAATTTAATTTGAAATTATAAAAGAAAAGAAATATGTAGTATATAGTATATCTTAACATCTATCTATCAATCTGTGTTTTTCTTTTATTTCTTTAATAATCTTAAGTATTTGTATAAGCGTTTTAAAAGTTGAGTTAGGAATTTCCGAATATTTAAAAATGCTTTAAAGGCCCTCGAAAGAAAGTAAAAGCAAGGATATATATTATTTTTTACTTATCTTATTGTGGCATTTGAATATCTACCAAAATAAAATTATAATTATTTTCCATTACAGCCGATTCGCGACTAAGGCTATCTCAGTCAGCTTCCATCAGCCAGGCCCATCTTGATACTATTGTCGGTTTTTTCTGACTGAGATTTCTATGAGTATTTTCTTTTTACGATGTAGAAAAACCATAAACCCAATTTCCTGGTTTGTCGCACTGAGCTCAATTGTTGTTCACGAGTGTTACTTAAACAGAGACCTGCAGTTTAAAGTGGATTCTGAACCATTACATACATGGTCCCACCGGGACTCTAACCCGAAACCTACGGTACCAGTGCTGTGCGCTAGTCACTCGGCTATCAGGCCCCATAAAGCTCTAGTTAGTATATGAAAATTCCCTTAGGTTAACATTGAACTCCGAATAGAACGAGTTTATGTAAATGACATTCTTAAAGAGGAATTTTTGACAAAATGTTTTAAGGTAATTTAAAAAACAGACATACAGTTGAATCAAAGTTAATGGAAAACTTAAACTTTTAATTTTTGGCTTATTTTTGTAACATAAATTTAAAGCAATGATGACAACATATATATATATATATATAATGAAAATTTTTTTTGTATATTATTTGTATAGAGTTGTATCAATTTATATATATATATATATATATAAATTAATTGACCACAAGTGCCTGAGTTTTTAAAGAAACTGTCTTGTAATTGGCAACATCAAGCTATTCCCAGAACTCTAATCACGTCTTTGTAAATTTGGTTATGGTGTTTATTATCTCTAAGTCAAGTAAGTTATTGAATTATTATTTTGAAAAAAAATCTATTTATTTCATCTCAGTTTTAACTAGTGATAATACAAATGAGGAAAAATAATTCACCGCATGTATCTAACCCATTCTGAGCAATTTAAAATTGCGCTTTATAAGTAGACAACAAATTTGTATATAACCCTGTTAATCTATGAAAAAATATGGTGGATGTAATTATCCAAATGATGAGAACTTTATATAGAGGTAATTGAAGTATTAAATATAATAGATATGTCACGAAGTAATATCATGTAAGGGTGCGCAATTGAAAGTATTTAATAAATTTCTTTTTAGGACCATTGAAATAATAATGGTATCATAATCAACCTGTCATAAAACTTAAAAGTAGTTCTTTAATCTGCCTAGTTAGCAATCATAAATCCAATATTCATCAAAATTATTTATGTGGAATAAACAGTATTCGTCTTAAATGCATAATTTTGCTGTCAAAATATTTATATTCATAAAAACTGATAATAATCAGTAAACAGGAAAACTTACTCAATGCTTGGTATGTATTTTTATTTTGATATTTTGTGATGTGTACTTTTTGACAATCTTTTGAATAATTTTCTTTTTCTTCGTTCAGAATTTTCCAGGTTTATTAAATCATGTAAAAGTCTATGTAAATTTTAATAGAGTAAATCTTCATAATTTTTGTCAATATATGTGCAGATATTTGTTTTAATCGATGTTAAACTTGCAAGCACTATTTTGAGGGCATTGCAAAATGTTTTTAAATAGTTACCAATGTATTAAAACAATGACTGAAATAATTAGTTTAGTATATGTTATTGATGATTAAAAGAAAGATATAGAATGTTTTGCTAATTTTTTAGAGGTAACTCTCCCATTATGACTGTATTTTATATATTACTTTTAGTGATGAAGTAATTTATAGTAAAAATTTTATTAGCATGTAAAAAAGTTTTTGAAGTGTTACTGAATATGATGACAACTGGTCTTAATTTTTATTTTAAAATCTATGACAAATATTTTAAAACTTGTATCAATGTATTATACCAATGGGTCAATATTGTTTTCCATTGTAATGTCTCAAAATTTGAAGGCTAGTATTATTAAATTGAAATTAACATGAAATTATTAAAAAAATTCTATTAATGTTTACATCTCATAGATATTTTCTAAGGTTGTAAATCAAGATTTGAAATTAATTTAGATATTTGTGAGAATGCTTGGATAAAACATAAAGTGAACGTCTTTACACTTACCTCCTTCTAAAATTACCTCCTTCTAAAGCAATAATCTCCCTTAAATACAAATTAATAGCACAAGTATAGCCATCATATATAAGAGCTAGGGAACAGACATTTTTAATGTAGCATGTACTAGAATATAGCTTGAACTGTGTTAGCATATAAAAATAGGAGATTTATAAAATTCACAAAGGTGATGGCCTAGCATTGTGGAATGTCAATCTTGAAAACATTGGCTTTACCATGCCTAGTTATTATGTTACTAGGTGGAAAGTGGTGTACATACGAAAAATTGAGGAATAGTTGTTTGCTATGTGTGTGGGATTTAATCATAGAGATTATTTTGATTGTTTAAAACGAACAAACATAAAGTACCTCAAATAAATTATTGTCAACATTTTTGTTGACAATCTCTTAATGGGAAAAATGCCACATTATATGCTCAAAAGATGTATGAATTAATTTGTTTATTATATATTATTGAATACTTAGTGGGATGATACTTATTGTAAGAGTTCTTTAATTTCAGGTGCTTTTTTTTCCCCCTGATTTTGACTTTTCTATGGGCTTTTCCAATCCTTGTCCCCAACTTCATATTTTGTATGTTTTTCAAATTCTATTTCCCTTTCTGAATTCTTTCGCCCATTTGCTTTCCTGGGAATTGTAGGTGAAGAATAACTGTGGAAAGGTTTAAAAGAAAGAAAAATAAACTTCCCTCGTATTTTTTTTGTTAATTTTTGGTCTTTAGTCTGAAAATGCTGTTATAAAAATTTTTTTAGAGATTTTTTTTTAATTCACATTAACAATATTATTTAATAATTTTACAACTTTAAGGGGGACAGCACTGTAAACCCCTGACTGTTTACAATCTAAACACTCAAAATAAATTTAATATTGATTGATACATTACTTAACAATAATACTGAGATAATATCCAAAGCAGGATGCATTATGAAGTACACAAATTCTAGGCTTAATACATTAATAATAATCTAAAAATATGTATCATACATTAATGAATTATTATTTTTATATATTTTTAGACTTATTTTTTAGTTATTAAATATAGATACTATAGACTTAAAAAATTATGTTAAAAATAACAAATTTTAACATATGATTAAAAATAAATGTTAAAAAGTGTACTTATTTTTCTAACTTGCTTATCTTAAGATTCACAAGTAGAGATAATGATTAGTTATAAAAGAAAAATTGCTAAAAAAAAAAAAAAAAAATTATGAATGTGAACAGAATTTTAAGAAAAATGACACAATTATAAGAAACAAAAAATGTTGAGCTGAAGGAATTACAATAGTATACAGAATATTAAGAAAAGAAAAGGGATTTTAAGATATAAAAAATGGCATCTTTCTCGATTTTCATGCAAAATTTAAGAAAAACATGCGAAAATGAACAAGTTTTTATATTATACAGAATTAAAAAAATATATAAATAAAGTGAATTTAAGAAACAAAGTGCTGGATTAAAATAAGTTTTGTAATGAACTTATCGATGGGCAGAAGTTGCCCTTTAAATAAATCCATATTTTAATGTCCTAACAATCTTAAATAACATATGTATTCCTTCCTAGAAATAAAAAACAATATTTGATATCTAATGAAATATATAGGTAAGCAATACCCTTTTTTTTTTAATAAAAATCCTTTGGAAGGATCTTGGTTAGCACATAATAAACAGGATACAATGATTATTAGTCAGCGTAGTTAAAATCAAAAAGACTGCCTTCTATGTTTTAAACCCTTTTTGTGTGTGGCAAAACTCGTTTGCACAGTGGTGATAACAATGAATCAGTATGAGCCAAGACACGCCACCAACAAGAAAATCTTTGTTGTCTAAACTGTAATTTGGCCAATATAGCAATTTAACGGCAAGGATTTAAGAATGAGTTATTATTTGTATTGTTTTTTAACTTTTGTTCTCTTTCTTATTTTCACATTAGTTTCATCATGTGATTTCTGAGAATGTTATGTATAGTTCTGTAAATTTTACTCACCATCATCTCTGGGATTCAATTTAAATCTCGGTAGATTTTATGACATATTGTTCATTTTATAAGTGATATATGTATTGTGTTATATGAGTGGCAGTTTCCAGAACATCATTTAACATTGTAATATATAAATCTGTAAAATACATTGTGAAGGGGAAATAAAAGATACATATAGATTTTAAATTTGCCTTTTTTTTTTGTCACAAATTATGATAAGTTTAAATTTTAAAATCTTATCAAAAACCAATTTTTCATGCAAGATGCTGTGCTAAAAATTAAAAATGATTAATATTTTTATTTAAAATTTACCTTATTTAGAATTATAGAATTAAATTATGGAATAAATTTGTCCTATAAAATGGCAATTCTTAGAAAATATAAATATTCTTCATAATTTGTTATTTAAGTTAATAAATTATAGGAAACAAACTGTTTAAAAGGCTGTTTTAATTTCATTTTGGAATATTATCTTTCTTTACAGAAGTCTTGAACAAAAGTTTTGTTTTCACTTAAATTGGGAAGGAGGTAATATTGAAAGTTTCTTTTGTAAAGAATGGAATGGATTTTTATGGAAATATGGTCTGTAAACTTTGAGAAAGAAAACAAAGGTAATATATTTTGTTTAATATTTTTTAACCCCTGTTATTGATATATAAAAACTGGGTATAATTAACTGATAAATATGTGAGACTTGAAGACTTGAATAGAAGTCTTGAATTTTATAAGTGCATATGTGCAAAATCTTTCATGGATATTTCTTTTTGATAGTGTTCTAATTTTTTCTTCTATGTATTATATTAATTGACCCTATATATATATTATATAATCCTCGTATTCTTACCAATGTACTCAGTATACTTTTAAGTATTCCTTACTGTCAATCTAAATATAGAAATATTATGATTTTTTTTTGCATAGTATTATGCATCTATCTTTTGGATACATTAAGAAATAATTTAAATTTATTTAATTAATTTACTTTAATTTTACTTGTTGGAAGTGCAGATGTTTTATGTTATTGATTTAAATTTCTATACACAATAATATTTTGCCATATTTCAAATGCACAAACATTTTAAAAGAGCTATTTTATTATTACATTAATACAGATTTATTTTTTGAAGCGTTTTATCTTTTTCTTGAGAGGCAGAGCATTTTAAATTTACAGTTTTATGATCTGTGATACCTTTTCTTGAATTAACAGAATATAAAAGAAATAATTTATTTATTTCTAAATATTTTGTTTTTATTATTTTGCCGCTGTAGCAATTGTATTAAAGCTGAAAGATTATTTTGAATAAAAAATCCTAAAAAAAAATATAATTACCTGTTTTTATTTAATTTTATGAATGCAGTCTTAAAAATTTTTTGACATATTGTGTATATCTAATTTAATTATGTTTAATATTATGAAAATTTGTAACTTTATGGTGCTATATATAAAAGTTCAAAATAGTGCAAATTTAGGTTAGGTTATGAAAATGGTTAGTAATAATAAAGTAAAGCAGCTGTTAAGAAATTTTGTTTAATCATTTTATTATATTTCGTAGTTTAATTTTAAGATAATGCTGCATAAAATTTTGTGCAATTTCAATTATTTCTTCCACATTTATTTTGTAATTCGTCTGCTATTTTATAATAAACTATTGAAAAAATTTTTCATTATTAATCCTTTTCCCTTTTCTAACAGAACCGAAAGTCAAACACTTTACTGCCAAACTTCCCAAAGGGAAAGATAAAGATATCCCATAGCTGGAATTGTAAAGAAGCACAAATCGAAAAGTAAACTTTTTTGTCTTTGACTTCATTAAAATATATTTGATAATATTTTATCGTTGCAAATTTTATATAATTTGAATAATTAAATAAATTTTTAGAATTTTAATTAATATTTGAAATATAAATTTTTTTATTAAAAATAATAAACTTCTATTTTATTGCATGAATATAATTTCAAAATATGAGAAATGTTTGTAATTTATCTGTATTAGTTTCTTAGAAATAAATTGTTGTCTATTTATTGAATCTTCTTTATAGAAGTTTTTACATTCATTTTGCGTATGGTCAATGATATTTTACTTTGTACTCTTATATATATATATATCCTCTTTCATTACATTTTAATTTTTTTAAGCATGTTATAAAATTAAAAGGATACAATTTAATTATTCATCAATTTACTGCTGACACTGCTGTAAATTGGAGTTTAAATTTTAAATTTGCTTTTTGAGAATATTGTTTTAAATTAACATTGTTAATAAAAAGGAATATTGATGAAAATAGAAGTGTTAAATGAAATAAAATGTAAATTTTCTATCTGTTTTTACAAATATTTTTTTTTATCATGTATGAAATGATTATCATAAAAGAAAAATTTATAGATTTTTAAGATATTATTTTTCAAACATGAAAACTTTTTTTATCTGTCATTTTTACTATCTAATTATATTTATTTACAGAGACAATGGATTGTACACAGCCATATTGTATCCTCATAGAAAAGATTATTCAAGCTGCTGGAAATAACTTCAGCTTAGAGCAGGTCAAAGAACACTTTGCTGGCCTTATTAATTCCAAGCGTGCTCTTAGCAAAGCCAATTCATTGAATTGTGTTTTACGTCTTTTAGAAGAAAGAGACAAACTGCACAGCAAGAATGTAACATGTCTACAAGCATTAGCTGAAATACTTAATATTGAAAAGATAAAAACATTAGTCTATTATTACGAAAAGATATATTTCGATTATTTGGAAGAAGATTGCCGCGTTTGTGGCGAATCGACTAATTATCAACAGGAGATTCTCCCATTAACTCCACAAGTTAACAGACAATCTACAGTAATGAGTAATAATAATATAATTCAAGGTAATTATGAATATTTTTTAATTAAAATGTTATAGTTTTTTAAGATGTGATATTGAGCGTTGATTAAATTTATCTATTTTATTAAAGTAATCTTTAAAGATGATATACTTTTGATACTTAGCTGTGATGGACCTCTCATGTTTGATACCTTATTTTCAACTATTTAATGTATTACCACAGAAATTACATGTCTGCAATAGATAATCTAAAAATCAGCAGCCTGCAGAATGCATGTAAAATAATTTTGGCAAAAGTTTTTATTTTCATTTTATTTATCTTGAGTTTGTAGAGGAAATTTTATTTACGGAGTAGGAATATTTATTTTTTAAAGAAATTATTCAGTAATTATTAGAAAAGTATTTATATATTGTTCATATTTCTGATATTTTATAATAAAAGTTGAAGTCTATCTAAAAATATATATTTTTTTGGAAACAGCAGTATTTATTATTGTTCTGGTATAGTAGAACTCTATAATCTATTGTAATATTAATCTGTTTTATATTAGTGATTTTAAAAGATTGTCTCCTGAATTTTTTTTCTTATGAGACAATGAAAATCTTTGCATATAAAGTATAATTGTATGTTTTTATAACTAGAATTGGGCAGTTACTGGGTTGGCATTTTCTAATTGCTGACATATGAAGTGTTTATTTATTGATGATTATTGTTTTTGTAATTTTGTTTAAAAACATTTTCTGGGAAGAGAGATAATTTTGTAATATAACTGCAGACTGTTTTAACACTTGAAGAAAATATATTACCTTGTATCTAAGCACAGAAATGGAAGATGGCAGATTTGTACTGACTTTTTACTTCATGTTAACTTTTATTTACAAGAAATGGAAAAGTTAATAAGCTAAGAAATTTTATTAACCATATTAATAAAAGAGACTGTGCAATAATTCTTGATAGTGTGATAGTTGTATAAAGCAATATGTATATAGTTGCTACATTATCAAACAGTATTATAATATTTACTAGGGTGTTTGTTTATTGTTTACTTTACTACTACTTTACTTATTTTGGTGTTAGTTAAGTTTGATGATAAGTGTAGTTGATTAAAGTTTTTTGGCATGGTTTAAATTTAATATATTTTTTTTATTTGATCAACTGTTTACTTTGGTTAAACTTGAATGTTAATCTCATGAAGAAGGGAAAAATGGGAATTGACAGCTTGATATATATTTTTTATGTGTGTAATAATTTTTCTTATAAGCTTAATTTCTAATTATTGGTAAGTTAATTTGTTTTTATTCATGAAGCCAACAAACAGGGTTATGCAGTTATTCGGAGCAATTGCAAGAGGGTATGCTAGTAGGGGTGAATCACCCCCTTCTCTCTCTAATATATAATTCTATTTTTTTGTTTCAGTTATATTTTCATATCTATTACTCATTTGCAATAAAAAATGCTTATAATGAATTATGAAATCTCATTATTAAATGTTGGTGAGCATTAGGTAAATTCATAGTTTAAATTTTTTTTATTCCTATAAAATTATTATTGGCTTTTTTCACAAAGTATAATTTTTGATTTTGTTTTAAATCATATTACTGAAATAAACCAAGGTTTTTCTAATGTGAAGTTTTAATAATTGTCAACAATATCTTGTTCGTTGACTTTTTTTTCAACCATCTATTGAAAATGATTTTGTTTTTATGAATTTTAGGAATACTTTTTTTAATATAATAACAGTTTTTTAAATAAAATAAGAAATTAAATCTAATACTTTTTTAGTGTGTGTGTGTACACACACACATAAATAAATTAGATAAAAGTTTCGCATTAGCTATTAAACTTTTTTCTTTCAAAACTTTTTGCATCATGTACACTCATGTCCAAATTTATCTCTATATAAATGATATTCAATGAAATATCCAATCAATGTGACCAATGTTTTCAGAGAATGTGTGAAAAACTATCCTAATGAGCATTATCCAATCAAAAATCAAACGGTTTCTGATATGCAAATCTAGGTTTGTTATCTGATGTTGAATCAAGCACCTTGCGCAAAGTGAATATCTGAATGAACACAATATTTGATATCAGTCAGTAGGGAGGTATGGCTTCGAAGTATTTCTATGAATCTGTAAAGTGGCAACTTGTATGCCTTTTAGAAGTAAGGCAGCCAATCATGGAATCAGTCAGATGTCTGAATATTTCAAAACAGTCTCTACATTACTGAAATAATTTCAAAATGTTGGAATTGTTGTAAGAAGGGCCTGGACAAGGTCATAATAAATGAATGGCAACTATTCCTGAAGATTGATGTCTGGCAATAACTGCCAGTTATTCAGAGCTACTGCATCAAGGGAAACAATATACAGAAGGCTTAGTAAAAAAGGCCTTTATGCTAGAAAGCTTATGTGTTTCATGGCCATCACAACAAAAGAGGGTTTGTTTTAATTGGTACAAAAAACATCAGAACTGGAATGACCACCATTGGTCCCATGTTCTTTTTACTGATGAGTCGAGGTTTAGTTTTATAGGTGATTCTAAACATGCTTACATCTGGAAGGAGTCAGGAACATGAAATTATCCCTCGAACATTATGGAATGTGACTTTTTTGATAGTGGAGGTGTGATAGTATGGGGAGGAATAATGATTGATGGACGGACGCCCCTAAACATTTTCAACAACGGATCTGTGACCACCCTGAAATATCAGGATGAGGTCTTACAGTATTATGTAAGACTTTTCAGAGGGGCATATATGGATCTGACTTTTTATTTATGGACAGTAATGCTCATTGACAGATTCCCTGAAAGTGAAGACATTCAACAAATATTGTGGTCAACACAATAGTGAACTTCTCGGACTATCTTGGAAGAGCAATTGCATGTAGACATCCTTCTCGTAGAGATGTAAATGCTGTGAAGACGACATTGCTGGAAGAATGGAACTTAATTCCCCGAACTGTGATTAACAATGTTATTGCCAGTATGAAAACACGTGATATGTGTGTACAAGTCAGGGGAGTTCATATTCCGTATTAAATTCATACAGATACATTTTCTGAGTTATTCTTTTTTTCCTGCGTTCTCTTTGTCCCATTTTATTACCATTCTTATTGTATAATGATAATATATATATCATATGCAGTGCTCTTAAATTTTTTCCTTTGTATTTATGTGCCATAATATTGCTTATCGTTTCTGATGAATTCATAAAATTATAGTTCTCAGTTTCTGAGAAATCCATGAATTTATTTATGTGAAGATAATTTTGGATATGAGTATATATATTTGACTATCACCTCTAACAAATAATTGATTTGTCCATTTCTGCTCTTAAAATAGATGTTTGTTTCAACACAATCAGTAGTTTAACTACTGCTCTTTATTTGCAAGATCAATATTCTTTTAATCTGTATGAAACTTGAAAATTCATTTGTTTAAAATCTGTTGATAATAGAAACAATTTTATGAATGATAAAATAATACAATTTTCTGTTTTCAATTTTTGCATTTCAAAATGCCATTTCCTGGTAATTTTTTTCAAATGAATTTTTTAATCAATAAATGCATATATTTCTTTTTAGAATTGTTCATGTAATAATGATATTAATATTAGAAAAAACTTGTTATGTAATTTGAATTTATTAATATTCAAGTGCCAAAAGTGAGGATCTTGAATTAACTCTAATATAGTAGAGGCTATATATACAGTTTTGGTTATATGGAGGATATTAAGAATCAAAGTAAAAGTGGGATGTAACCAATGATTTTATCTAGGTTATGAAACATTAAAAAAAAAAAAAAAAAATTATTCAAATGAGTGAAATGATGAGGGGCTAATGTAATTTTGTTCCAGGAAAGTGATTTTATCAAAAAAAAGTGAAGAAAATCCATTTTATTCAAGTGTGGGATTATGTTTCAGAAATTAAGGGTTTTTAATTATAAAACCCTTAATTCTTAGTTCCCTTAATCCTTAGTTTTTAATTATTAACCCTTAATTACATTCATAAACATGAATGTAATGTTAAAAGAGGTTAAGAGGAAATGATTCTGGGGAAAATTTTTTGCCCAGAAACATATTTTTTAGATTCCAAGTCAAATCTGAGGAATTTATCAAATATTTAATTCTTGTTTTTTAATTTATGCTTTCATTACTTGAGTTTTTATCTAATTTAAAAAGATTAAAGTATATAAATATGAATTTATTATGTTTTGGCAATCAATATCTTACTCTATATTTAAAAAGCTCTAGTGCTTTAGACAATCCAATCCTTTTCTAAAATATTGAAATCTTAATGATTTTCATATTTTTCTTACATTTTTTTTAACTCTTTTATTCTAAATATTAATCAAATGTTAATAAGTTTACCATTATGAATTATTTATTCTTTTGCAATTTTATGGAATTCTAGATCAAATTTTTTTTTTTTATAATTTAAATAATCTTAACTCTAAATTGTTTTAATACAGATTTGAATTGCTTTTGTTCATCTTGATTATTTTATTATTTTTTTTTTGTTTATATATTTGTAAATAACAAAATATATTTAAATCATTAATTAATTACTGTAATTTTTCTCCTCAGTATCTGACCTTACTGAAGCATTACGTAACATCTCGGTACAAATTGGAAAAGAGTGGCCTTTACTTGCCAGAGAGCTAGGAATTGCAGAGGGTCACATTGAACAAATTCGCCGCAATTATTCAAGTGAAGGAGGCGAAGCTGCTCTTCGAGCTTTACATTTATGGCTAACTAAGGAACAAGAAAATGCATCTATTGAAGTGTTAGACAAAGCTCTCAATTCTAAGCATTGCAAGCGAAAAGGAATAGGCTCACATATGCGTCAAAGAATAATTACCATATAAAGAAGCTTATATTGTTTAGACTAAAATCGTTGAGTATTATTGTGCCAAGAAGGTTAATAAGAAAAACTTTATTTCTTTTAATAAATGCATATTTCTGTTGTTTTTCTCTATATCACTTTTATTAAAAAATGTTATGTTCTTTTATTTCTTACAGGCTGGTTTATTACATTTTTGTTTTTAATATTATGTGAATTTTGTTGAAAGTGTGTTAATCGAAAAATTGTTTTGTTTTTGTAGAGATGGTAATTAGTGATTTGGATATCCTGTGATTTTATTTAAGAGGAACAACTGTGGTTATGAGAGGGAACCACTGTAGGAAAAAGTCACAGCTGAAAAAAAAAACTGCTATTGTTGTTCAGTTGTTCATCAATACCAATAATTAATTTTTTATGCAGATTAAAACATTATATAAAGATGAATACAGTTTTTTTTTGTATACATGTATAGTTAAAATAAAAATATAAAATTAAATACAGTTATATACATTCTATAAATAAAGATTTTTTTTTTTAAAGTTATCTATGTTAATTACTAAATATTCTGAAAAATTTTTGGTCTTTCTCATTTGAACATCAAATTAACTTTCTAAAATCTTAATTATTAGCTACTAATCACCACTGTCTTTTATCACATGCATAAGTTCATTGTTAGTTTCCACTTTAAGAATTAATCTAAATTTAAAATGATTGGATTTCCCAGGAAAAAATAAAATGATTGCTGGTGTTTCAAAAATCACTTTTTTTTTGTCACAGTCATAGCTTAGCACAGATAATAGATAAAATCATAGATAGCTTGTCATAAATAAAATCTGATGTAATTTTTTATCAATCTTTAATAATAAATGTAAGTTCTTGTGTGTATTATTATTATTATTTTAAAGTAATGCTTAAAAAAGACCTAACTTTTTAATTGAATTATCTCTGAATTTATCATAAGCAGGGCTGATAATTTAAAACTAACAAACAAATAAAAAGGAAATAATTTTTTTTATATAATTAGCATGCACTTCATTCCCATATAGAAATTTTGAAAGGAGTGATGTTTTTATCTATGAAATGGTTTCTTAAAATATATTTGTGAAATTCAAAGTTATTTTAAAAAGTTTTAAGAAACTTATATGTAATTCTGGTTTCTTATTCTTGTATTTAAAAAAAAAAAAAAATTTGTTTTATTGAACCAACTACAGCAGATGTTTGGTATGTGGGTTGCATTGTGTTTAATACAATAATATGAGATATATAATTTATGTAACTTTGCATATATATATTAAACTGAAATTTTTTAAAAAATTTCATAATTTGAATACTATAGCTTTTTATATTTTTATTTTAATTCTTTTTAATTTCTTTATTTAATGCTATAAAATGTGTTTTATTTTAATCTACATAAATTGATTTCATTACTTCAGTAATTTTTACCGAAGATGTATAAATTTGTACATATATGAGTAACATGAGTGTGCATGCTCAACTAGATACATGTAAAAAAATTGGATTATAATATGATATGTATATATGTATTGTTATGAATTTGAATAAAAGTGTTTATATTTTATCATGTACGCATTTATTAAGTTTCATAAGCTGATAGAGGCTAATGTTAACAATTACAAAACGTGTGTGTGTGCACATGCGTGCGAGAGAGAGAGCTGATAATATTTTTATCTGTGCATCCTTTCACTTGTGAATAAATATATTCTGTTTTAAAAAGCAAATTACATTTATAGTTTATTTAAGTGTGTGTATATATATAGGGTAAGAAAAATAAAAAAAATCAAAGGACAGATAAACAACAATGCAAAGTCAGGCAAAATTAAAAAAAAAATATATATGTATTAATAAAAATAAAATGGACCCTGGAGTTATTAGAAAACAACCAGTTTGTAAACCAAAGTCATAATAGTGTTTGTTATGCATAAATTTTCATATCCTTTTCATTTTAATCGTATAAAAACATCCACACACATTTAATCCTATAAAAAGAAAATTTAAAGTGAATTAATTTGAGATCCTAAATGTGTTGAAACTGCAGTGATGAAAATGAGAATGATTTGAGTTACATAAATATTCAAAGAGTGAATTTCAGCAATTACAGACACAAATCAAGAAATAGGGGGGCATGCAATATAACAAGTGGGCTGAAAAGTTCATAGGCTGACACATAGATGGCACTACTAGTATTAAATCCATAGAAATTTAGTTAGCCCTAAACTTCGAAAGACTGTTGCACTATTAGTCTGTAAGTTATAGCATTTTTAGTGTTCATCACGTGCAGTCCACTCGGCTGACTGTCGATTGGACTCTGGTGTGAAATGATGGAGCCATGTTTCATCCATTGTCACATATCGACGCAAAAATTCAGGTGTATTACGATTGAACAGCTCCAAACACTGCTTAGAATCGTCAGTGTTTATTATTTTGGGTCGATTGTGAGTTCGCGCGGCACCCTCATTGAACACAGCTTTCGCATATCAAAATATTCATTCACGATATGTCGAAAACGTTCCTTTGATATCGTTAGGGTCTCAGCTATCTCAATCAACTTCACTTGAAGGTTATCAGAAATTATTTTGTGGACTTTTTTGATGTTTTCGCCGGTAACAGTCTCTTTGGGGTGTCCACTGCGTGCATCGTCCTCGGTGCTCATTTCGCCTGGTTTAAATTTAGCAAACCACTTCTCTACGGTTGATTTTCCCGGTTCAAAGTTCGAATAATGTTTATCAAGCCAAGCATTGGCTTCAATAGTATTTTTTTTTCGCCAAAAAGCAATGCTTTATTAACACGAAATTCCTTTTTATCCATTTTTTCAAACTAACAAAAGTTGCTTCACTAAAAATGCTATAACTCACATACTAGTAGTGCAACAGCTGTCAAATTTATACACGTGTCTTTTGAAGGTTAGTGCTAACTAAAAATCATATGGATTTAATACTAGTAGCGCCATCTATGTGTCAGCCTACGAACATGTCGGCCCAACTGTTGTATAAAAACATGATGATAAATGTGCGATTCAAAAAAAAAAAAAAAAATCAGAAGCAACAAATTAAGTTCAATGTTTTGAAAATATCTATCAAGGAATATGTATTCAACACATTATAAATCATGTTTGATAACTGAATCTACGACAAACGTATATAGAGATGCATTCCTATATTAATATACTTGAGCAAATTATGTTTGTGATTTATACATTACTCTTTTTTTTTTTTTTTTTTTTAATTATTTATATTTAAAAAAAGTTTCTTTTGAAAGTAATATAAATATTTATTTGTTGATAAGAACTACTTTTGGCTGAAAGCTGCATATTTTTTGTTCATTAGTTACTTAATTATTTCAATCAATAAATAATTATTTCTTGAATATACAAGATAAATTAATTTTTCACTGTTACTCTGATATTTTCACTGTATCAGAATTAATCGAGTAAAAATGTCATCTTCAATATATTTAAGAATGGTATTTCTGTGTATGCAGGCTTTCAGTAAAATATTGAACTCATTTTTATGAAAATAAATAAAACTTGAGATCAATAACTGTACAGGGGTTTTGCTCGATTTTATTTTAATATGTATAAATAATTATCTACATGCTGACATAAAGGAAGAACATGATTTGACCTTGTAATAAGGACTATGAGCAGAAAGCTATGTTAGTATCAAAATTATGGAAACGTTTTGAAATACATGTTATAATATGTGTTTTTTCAAGGTCTGAATGTCCGAGTGGCTAGCACTCTGGCGCTCGGTACCACAGGTTTCGGGTTCGATACCCGGTGGGGCCATGGATGTTTGTAGGGGTTCGGAATCCACTTTAAACCGTAGGTCCCGGTTAATTATGACCGTAGAGCTTTGCGGGGGCATTGTTACTCCGCGTCCGTGGCTTATCTTCAAGTTACACGCGCTTCCTGGGTAATGCGAAGTGAGTAACGTCTGTGCAGCGCTTGCCTTAAGGCATCCAAGACCAAGCTGTCTAAGTGTTTGCCAGCTGCATTAGAAAAAAAAAAAAAAATGTTTTTTCCATACATGTTTTTTTATTTTATTCACCTTAAATTATATATCATTGTAAAGACAATTCAATTGAGAATAGTTTTTTTTTTCTAATGCAGCTGGCAAACACTTAGACAGCTTGGTCTTGGATGCTTTAAGGCAAGCGCTGCACAGACTTCGCATTACCCAAGGGGTGCTTGTAACTCTGAAGATATGCCACGGACGCGGAGTAACAATGCCCCCCAGCAACGCTCTACGTTCATATTAGACCGGGACCTACGGTTTAAAGTGGATTCCGAACCACTACAAACATCCATGGCACCGCCGGGATTCGAACCCGAAACCTGTGGTACCGAGAGCCAGAGCACTAGCTATTAAATTGAGAATATAATAAAATTAATTATAAATAGCATAGTACATTTTGAAAAAAAATATAGTGCTCTGGACTGTAACAAAGCAAGTTTCATTACTTTTTCAGGTACTTAACGTATTAACGCTACCTTGGCTACAGTTGCGCCATTCAATTGATAATATAAAATAAAATATAATTTAAAAATCAAAACGCTTTATAAATTGCAAAGTAGTCAAACATTTTGAAAAAAATGGCGTCAAAAATAATAGCTTAAAAAACCACCAAAAAGCAAGTTTCATTACTTTTTGAAGTTTTCCTTATTAGTCTCTTTGAAAGCTTTTTCTGCAATTATAACTTGATTGCGGAATGAAACAGTGATTTCAATTCTCCACGAGTTATATTGTATTAAACCTGTAAAATATAATATTTATTCTATTGTGCCTTCTGCATAAATTATTTCCACCATAGAATCCTTAGTTTACATAGAATAAATGTTGGATTTATTCTAATACAATCTAGCAACACAATTATTTACCTGTTATCATTTTTTGTACATAAAAGGAACGACAAAGAATGCAGTTCTGCTAATATTTGAAGGTTTCATAGGCAAAGGAAAATGCTGACAATCATAATTCTGATTCTAATATATTATTAAAAATTTTAAATTGTTCTCACACATCTGATTTAGCATACTAAATGGATACTTCACAATAGCTGTTGTACACTTCAAGTTGCAAATATTTTCCAATTCTGCAACTTGCATATTTCTTTCTGTTACTGCTAAATATGGATATTTTGATTTTGTCACTCCATATGATAGTGCTCCATAATTCTTTTGACCAACTACTATGGTTTTTTTTTTTTTATCCATTTCAGGTTTCCCCCCATCATTGAGTGATAAAAGTGTTTTTTTTTAAATTCTGAATAACAATTAGCAATGATAATTGAATTAACTAATCAGAAGTTTTAACTCTCAATTCGGATGCTAAAAGATGAGCTTAGACATGCTAAATAGCTATTAAATGTATTATGTGGCTTCCCAAAAATAATAATTTATATTTAAAACTCATCATTATGAAGTCCTTAAATTTTGTCTCGTGATCTTTATTCTGCCACTGCACCACAGTTTTTGTAATTATTCATATCATTGTGGAGAGGATATTTTGACTTTTGATTTTAAATTGACATGAGTGTATTTATAGTTCTGCAATTAAAAAATTCGTTTTTTTTTTTTATCACTTTTCATATAACTTTATCATTCTTCACAAAATTTTGTATATTTTTTTTCTAGCTGACCAGTTTATTCTGTTTACTTTTCTTGCTGTTGTTGTTGTTGTTTCTTATCCCACTTGGCTGCCCAAGCCCACGAGCCCATACGTACTCATGATTGAAGGGGGAGGAAGCAGCTTCTGTTGTGATGGAGCACCCGTAGGTAGAAGTCTGACTTTGGCTCCGTGACGCTCTTACAGTCATAGGAGACCGGGACCTACGGCTTAAAGTGGATTCCGAACCACTACAAACATCCATGGTACCGCCGGGATTCGAACCCGAAACCTGGGGCACAGAGCGCTAGACACTCGGCCATTCAGGTCCCAAATTTGTGAATGCCAACGGCACGCGGTGTTCCTAGGTGGTCACCCACCCAAGTACTGACCGCGCCCAATGGTGCTTGACTTCGGTGATCTAACGAGAACCGGTATATTCAGCATGGTATGGCCGTTGGGTGGGTGACCTACATGATAAGCCCCACATGATAAGCACACTGACTGAAATTGCATTTCTAAAACTTACGTTTACCAAAATAAAGTTTCATGTCATGGGAATTGGGACATTTTCGTTTTTTTGATAAAATATTTCGCTCCTGAAAAAATAAAATTGCATCTTGTTCTGTTTCTATCAAATCCAAATACGCATTTTCGTAGCTTTAAAAAATGGCGTCAAAAATCAGCAAATCTGTAGCTGTTAGATTGGTGCCACTTAAAGACGGCCAAATCTGTAGCTGTTAGATTGGCGACACTTAAAAACCGCCAAATCTGTAGCCAAAGTAGCGTTAATACGTAAGTACCAAGCAAATATGTCAGAGTTCACAATTCCTAATTTGGGCAAATGTTCGCCCAGACAGTTATGTCGAATTCTTAATCTAAAATCGGCAACTTCCTCTTTGTGAGTTTTTCCACTCATCCCAGAATTTTCCTTTGGGGCTAGATAATAATTCA
The DNA here is from genome assembly GCA_021605075.1 of Caerostris darwini. NCBI lineage: Eukaryota > Metazoa > Arthropoda > Arachnida > Araneae > Araneidae > Caerostris > Caerostris darwini. The sequence goes on from BPLQ01003580.1 coordinate 326,056, forward strand.
TTAATATGCGATCACTTTATTTTGTCCCCATATAATTCTCCTCAAAGAGTTATAGGACACTGTCCACGAATTTCTTCTGTTCCTTTTCTTGTCAGAAGATCTGCCCTTTCGCTTCCATCAACTCCAACATGTGATGGCTGCCTGTTGGACAGTTGGCTAGCTCTCTGATTTTTGGTACCACAGTCTTCAGATTCGAATCCTCACGGTTGCATGGATGTTTGTTAGTGGTTCGGAATCAGGGGATCTTCATAGAGCAACTTAAAAAAAATTACTAGAAGGGATTAATTGTTTTGTTATATGACATGAGCGTGATCGAGTGGCTAGCACTGTGGCGCTCGGTGCCGCAGGTTTCGGGTTCGAACCCCTGGCGGTGCCATGGATGTTTGTAGTGGTTAGGTCCCTAGGTCCCAGTCTCATATGACAGTAGAGCATCATATAATCAGATTTCTCACCCACATCATTCCCAAACTGTAAAGGGGCAACTCAGCTCAAGGCACAGTGGTGGAGTAGTAGTATAGTAGTTCGGAATCCATGTTAAAGGTCTTAGTTAGGTCTTGATCTAATTAGCCTAAAGTGTGTACAAAATGACCGTAGGGGGACAAACGAAACTAATATGCGATGGAATGCCCTGGAAAATGTTGTATTTGTCCTTTACATTAAGGAAATTGATATCTTGTTTTATTCTCTTTTTTTTCTGTGACATTTGCCTCTAGAATTACCAAAACATCAACAGACCTCTCCACACATGTCTTTGAAATTTAGAGCCTGGCAGGCCAATAGCATTTCACTGTAGTAACAAGTGGGCTGAACAGTTCGTACATAGATGGCGCTGACACATAGATAAAACTACTAGTATTAACTTCATATAATTTTTAGTTAGCCCTAACTTTCAAAAGACCCTTGTATAAATTTGACAGCTGTTGCACTATTAGTATGTGAGCCATAGCATTTTTAGTGAAGCAATTCACGTTCAGTTCGCAAAGGGATTTTAAAAGGAATTTCTATAATAGCCATAATCTAGCCTGTGTTAATTAAAGCATTGTTTTTGGCGAAAAAAATACTGATTGAAGCCAAGGCTTGGCTTGATAAACATTATTCGGACATTGCACCAGGAAAATCAACCGTAGATAAGTGGTTTGCTAAACTTAAACGAGGCGAAATGAGGACGATGCACGCAGTGGACGCCCCAAAGAGGCAGTTACCGACGAAAACATCAAAAAGTCCACAAAAATAATTTCTGATAATTAAAGGAAGTTGATTGAGATATTTGAGACCCTAAAGATATCAAAGGAACGTGTTGACATATCGTGAATGAATATTTGGACATGCGAAAGCTCTGTTCAAAGATATGCCGCGCGCGCTCAAAACATTATCGACCCTAAAACAACAACGAGTTGATGATTCTAAGCAGTGTTTGGAGCCGTTCAATCGTAATAAACCCGAATTTTTGCGTCTATATATGATAATGGAGGAAACATGGCTCCATCATATCACACCGGAGTCCAATCGACAATCAGCCGAGTGGACTGCACGTGATGAACACTAAAAATGCTATAACTCACATACTAATAGTGGAACAGCTGTCAAATTTATACAAGTGTCTTTTGAAGGTTAGGGCTAACTAAAAGTTATATGGATTTAATACTAGCAGCGCCATCTATGTGTCGGCCTACGAACCTTTCAGCCCACCTGTTATATTCAAGTTCAGATGACGCACAGTCATTTTCCCGGGGGAAATAGCCATAACTTCTAGCCTTTACTCGTTTAGCACCACCCAGGAGGCACATGTGACTTAAGATTGTCCCGGATGCAAGTAACATTACCTCCCAGTTTTGTATCATTATTAGAATGCTTTTATTTGTATGTTAATCTAAATATAATTATTTTGTAAAAAAAAAAAACCCCGTGGTTCTGAAAAAAAAAAAATTTAAATTAATTAATTAAATTTAATGAATTAATTAATATTTGAAAAAACTGTATTAACATCCAGCGTCATTCTCTACAAGTTGAAAAAAAAATGTATTTGAACTTGAGTGGAGGAATAGAAAGCATTTTATTAACGATTGATAATTTGAGCAAGATATATATAGGGAGAGTGTGAACTGATAGTAGGAATTGAATAAAATGTTAAACAATTATGTAAGCGGTGTGGCAATATTTCAAATTTTTTTAATCACCTGAAAATGAGTCTAGTAACTTTTAATAAAAAATACATTTCTTTGTTAATGCCATATGCTTCATAAGAATTATTTATGCCAACGACCATACCATGCTGAATATACCGGTTCTCGTTAGATCACCGAGCCCGCGGCCAGTAACTTGGGTGGGTGACCACCTGGGAACACCGCGTGCCGTTGGCATTCACAAATTTGGGACCTGAATGGCCGAGTGTCTAGCGCTCTGGCGCCACAGGTTTCGGCTTCGAATCCCGGTGGTGCCATGGATGTTTGTAGTGGTTCGGAATCCACTTTAAGCCGTAGGTTCCGGTCTCCTAGGATCGTAAGAGCGTCACGGGCCAAAGTTACTCCTACGTACGGGTGCTCCATCACAACAGAACTGCTTCCTTCCCCTTCAATCAAAGTGAGTAACGTATGTGCAGCGCGTGGGCTTGGCCAGCCAAGCTGTCTAAGAAACAACAAACAAAACAGAATTATGTATTATTGTTATTTTTGTAAACCCTCACATTTATATTTCTTGCTATACTTAAAAATTATTTTGAATTAACGTGTTCAAATGTACTTTTTTTACGCTCATGTCATATAACAAAACTTGACAAAATAATTATATGACCCTTTCTATAATTTCTTTTTTTTTTTTTTAAGTTGCTCTATGAAAGGAAAAGTATACTACCGTGCCCAAAAAGTAAGACCAATTAAAAAAAAAAAAAAAAAAAAAAAAAACTCTTTTTTTAGTCTTCCCAATTTATTTCATCCCCTACAAAATTATCCCCTCCGGACAAAGCACTTATGTGCCAACTCTTTTTCCAATCCTCATTGCATGCTAAAAAGTCATCGGCAGGGATGGCCTTCAAAGCGCGCGGCGATTCACGTTGAATCTCTTCAATCGACTCGAAACGGTTTCCCCGGCGGGGTCTTCTGAGTTTAGGGAAAAGCCAGAAGTCGCACGGTGTGAATATGGTGGTTGTGGAACGATACGGGTTTCATTTTTTGGGAAAAAATCACGAAGAATCAATGCAGTGTGAGCTGACGCATTCAGTCTTTTCGGTACCAATCGAGATTTGACGCGTTTGGGGCTCAAAATGTAATTGACCGATCCTTTTGAAATTCCAACAACGTCAGCAAGGTCTTTAATTGTAAATCGACGGTTTGCAAGCACCAAATCTTTAATTTTTTGGACGTGAGCTTCGTCGGTTGAGGTGGATGGTCGACCAGAGGGCTCTCCGTCTTCAACGCGTTCTCTGCCTTCTTTGAACTGTTTATACCACTTGTAAACATTTCTTTCCGATATAGGAATGCTCACCAAATGCCTTCTGCAACATTCTATACGTTTCCGCAGACAACATTTAATGCAAGTTCTTTGTTCAATTAATTCAGACATTTCAAAAATCGCCGGAATCAGTTTTAACGTCTCACAAAGCCAAGCGTAACTCAAACGCTAATGAATATTTTGACATCAAATTTCACACAAATGTCAAGGACAGTGCCAGCAACCTGAAAAAAAAAATTGAAATTCCATAAGCCCCGCGAATTTTAAATTGAAAATTGGTCTTACTTTTTGGACACAGTAGTATTTAAAACTAGTCAACGAACTGATCATTTATTACAAATTATATCATCTTACACCTATTATAATTACCGGAAGGAGATATGATTTTATATTTATTTGTATGTTCTTTTATGTTTATTAAATGTTTTTCTAAAGCATTTAATAATTGGATTCTGTTGAAGAGTTTCTTTTTTACTTTGATTAAAATTTATTTATTTTCCAAATGGAATGTTTAATATAAGAAATTAATTGTCATGATTCTCTTGGCAAATCTTCTAGCAGCAATTAATTTATTTTAATAACAACTTCCTATCAATTATTAATTAAAGTGCTATATCCTTTTAATCTCTAATTATTTTTAATTACATCTTTTTATCTGTTTTTTTTTTTTGTACAACGTTTTAAGTTAGAAGATTTCCTTCCTTTCTATCCCCCCACCCCCACCCCGAAAAAAAATTGTATAAAAAATAATTTGCATTCATTATTTTATTTCTATGAGCTGCATGATTAATGTATTTTTTTGCATGAATAGAAATTAATTCTAAAGAATAAAATTTGAACACAATGAAATTGGACAAATTTTTTTTTATTTAATTAAATAAAATAATTTTAAAAAATAAGTAAAATTTGGAGCTATTCTTTGTAATTAAGAAAATAAATGCATCTTTAATTGTGTATGTTTTTTATATTGTTATCTATCCTAAGACCATTTTTATGGTAGGAGCATTTCATTTAAAACAGTAAATAAATTAACTAATTGGCATAACTATACTGATTAATTAACATAACTATTTTAATTAATGCCTGACTCGTGGCTCAGTGACAAAGTGCGCTGTTGATGAGCTTTAGGGTGGAGGTTCAATCCGATGATGGCATTGTTGATGACATGGCGTTTGTGATGTTCAGCATCTTTTCTCGTTAGTCGGATTACCTGTTGGGAGTTTTCCGGGTTTTCTAAATTTCTATACGATAAGCAAATTCGGGGTAGTCCCGCTCTAAAAGTCTTCTACCTACGGGTGCTCCATCACAACAGAGGCTGTCCCCCCCTTCTTCTCTCCTTCCATGAGGATACGACAAAACTTAACATTATGATATTTACTTAAAGAGTAACATCGCATATCATCTGTTAATACTATAAGAACTACTACAACACCACACCACATCATTGTTCCAAGTTGCCCCTATACAGTTTGGGAATGATGTGGGAGAGAAGTCTGAGGGGGCTCTGTGTTGCTCTACAGTCATATGAGACAGATATCTAGGGCTTAAAGTGGATTCCAAATCACGACAAGCATCTATTGCACTGTCGGGACTCGAACGCGAGACATGTGGCACCATGTGCCAGAGCGGTAGATACTCGGCTATTCAAGTCCCAATATTATAAGAACAGAATATTTGTTCTCCGGTATTTAAAATATCCATTAGAAGGTAGTGAATGAAAATTTATTAAAAATATTGCTATAAAATAACACACTATAACAAATAAATGATGAAAAAAAGCAGTTCTTCTCAACATTTTCACCTGTTATAAATTTCATAGAGCAGAAATCAGACTTCTACTTATGGATGCCCCATCACAACAGAAGCTGCCCCCTTTTCCTCCATCCATGAGGGATATGATAACAACAGTTTAATTAATTGGCATAGCTTGAAAAGCTTTTAAGTAGAATGTACCCTAAAATCTGGTGGCTCCAAAAAGATTTTTCAGCCCGAAATTTGGAAAATAGAATAGAAAACAAATAATATATGTATATAAAAAAAATGTTAAAGTCAATTCCTACTTTTTTTCACTATATTGCAGACATTCACAAATAAAGTTGAAATTTTCCTCTCACAACTGGTGCCATCTATTATTATATACATGCAACTTAAATCTAAAAAACCCTAAAAGGAATTAATTAAATCTAATTACTGAACTAATATTTGAAAAAACTGTATTACCATCCAGGGTCATCCACTACAAGTTCAAAAAAATGTATTTGGACTGGAGTGGATGAATAAAAATGTATTTTATTAGCGATTGAAAATTTGAACAAGATGAAATTGAACACAATGAAATTGTACAATTTTTTTTTATTTAATTAAATAAAATAATTTTAAAAAATAAGTAAAAATTTGGAGCTGTTCTTTGTAATTAAGAAAATAAATGCATCTTTAATTGTGTATGTTTTTATCTATAATTAATTGTGTATATATGTATATAGGGAGAGTGTGAACTAATAGAAGGAATTGAAAGAATGAATAAATAAATAAAAAATAATAATTAAAAAAACTATTTTTATCTTATATCAATATTTTTATTAAATTTCTTTTGAACTTAAAATGGCTTAAAAATTATCTGATACATTCAAATTACCTGTTATATATTAGCGCTCTGGCGCTTGGTGCCACAGGATTCGTGTGCCAGTCCCATTGGTGCCATGGATGTTTGTAGTGGTTCGGAATCCATTTTAAACTGTAGGTCCCTGCCTAATATAACTGTAGAGCGTTGGGCGTAGGGCTGAAAACCTTACCCTGTAAAAAGAAAACATCTCCTGTCTGGAAATCTGCCAGTAGGCAGACGACCTTGACCCATCATAGGGCTGTTGCGTCATATTTATATGTTGCGTCATAATTAATTGATACATTCAAATATATATATATATATATATATATTAGCGCTCTGGCGCTTGGTGCCCCAGGATTCGTGTGCCAGTCCCATTGGTGCCATGGATGTTTGTAGTGATTCGGAATCCACTTTAAACTGTAGGTCCCCATCAAATGTAACTGTAGAGCGTTGGGCGTAGGGCTGAAAACCTTACCCCGTAAAAAGAAAACATCTCCTGTCTGGAAATCTGCCAGTAGGCAGATGACCTTTACCCACCATAGGGATGTTGCGTCATATTTATATATATATAAGCAGTCCTAGAATTATTTATACTCTGTTAAATTTTATTTGATCAAATGAATATATAACGTATTTTCAGTTTACGAAAAAAAAAAAAAAAAAAAAAATCAGAAATGAATCAAAATTATATTTACGAATAAAAGTAATAAATTACACCCTATGTACCCTAAAACAAAACAAAAATATAAACAAACATTGTTAATTTGTTATAACAAAATGTTATAACGTACAAATACCATCAATAATACATTTTTACTACCTTTCTGAAAACAAGATTTGCAAGATCTTCTTCGTCCAATCTTCTTCCAAGAAATGATAAAAAGAAACCATTTTAAATCTCACGTTTCAATGAGAAAATGAATGCAGCCGAATTTTCTTCTGTTTTTTTGTTTATTTCCGGAACACATGTTGCTTGCGTAAAAACTCTGTTGTTAGACGCGCGTTTGCGCGGGCGAGTACGGGAGAATAGGGTGTGTACATCAATCGTTTGCATTTCGAACAGGTGAGTTCTTCCTCCCAATTTCCCTTCGCCTTCGAGAACGGAAAAGGAACATCAGTTTAGTTGTACTTTCACCCTGTTTGCAAAAGGTAAGCATATGTAGCTCATTTCTTTATCGTTTGCTTTATTTATTTATTTATTATTTTTGTGTTTCCATTTTCAAAAACAAAATAGGGAATAAATATTGCAAATCGTTTGCATGCAGTATTAGTTTCGTGTTCGAAAAATTTGGAATAAAGATGTTATTTTGTTCTTAAATATTTCAACGATGAATTTTTTTAAAGGCTGTCCAAATATTTTGTCACTGCATTTATATTCTGGTATGTGAATAGTTATATAATTAACAAATTAGAGCTATATTGTTCTTTTAGTTTTTAAGATAATTGTTGTTATATATTTCTTTTAATTTAAAAAAATAATAATTGTTATTCTTTTAATTTTTTAAAATAATAGTCGTTATACGGTTATTTTAGTTTTTAAAATAATAATTGTTATATAATTCTTTTAGTTTTTAAAATAATAGTCGTTATACAGTTCTTTTAGTTTTTAAAATAATAAGTTCTTTTTAGTTTTTAAAATAATAATTGTTATATAATTCTTTTAGTTTTTTAAATAATAGTCGTTAAATGGTTGTTTTAGTTTTTAATAATAGTTGTTATACAGTTCTTTTGTTTTTAAAATAATAGTTGCTATATAATACTTTTAGTTTTTAAAATAACAGTTGCTAATACTTTTAGTTTTTAAAATAATAGTTGTTATACAGTTCTTTTAGTTTTTAAAATAATAGTTGTTATATAATTCTTTTAGTTTTTAAAATAATAGTCTTTATACAGTTCTTTTAGTTTTTAAAAAAAGTTGTTATATAATTCTTTTAGTTTTTAAAATAATAGTCGTTTTATGGTTGTTTTAGTTTTTAATAATAGTTGTTATACAGTTCTTTTAGTTTTTAATAAGAGGTGTTTGTTATACAGTTCTTTTAGTTTTTAAAATAATAGTTGCTATATAATTCTTTTAGTTTTTAAAATAATAGTTGCTATATAATTCTTTTAGCTTTTAAAATAATAGTTGCTATATAATTCTTTGAGTTTTTAAAATAATAGTTGCTATATAATTCTTTTAGTTTTTAAAATAATAGTTGCTATATAATTCTTTTAGTTTTTAAAATAATAGTTGCTATATAATTCTTTTTAGTTTTAAAATATATAAAACAGCTATGCTACAGCTATTTTTTTTTATTCGATAAAAATTTAAATATTTTTTATTGTTCAATTTTACAGTTTATGAAAAAAATGGAATAAAAAAATTTTTTTTTTTGAAGTAAATATTTCAATGCGTTGAAAGTATAATCGCAGACTTGTTTTGAATTTTGTTTGAGTTTTGAAGATTTAATATTAATATTTTTCATTTATTCACACTCAAATTTGTTAAATGTACAAATTTCTTTTGTACATTGAGCAATCTATATCAGACATTAAATATTACATTGAAAAATTTGTGTCGTACTTTTATTTACAGAAAAGTGCCAAAAGTGAACTTTGATTAATATTCGAATCAAAAAGTTATTGGAATGCTAAATAAATATTTTATATAAAAAAAATGCAAATAAAAAACATTTTGAATACTTTAGCTAAAATGATTCTTTTCATATGTTTGAACATCGTTCATCAATTTTTTTTTGGTTTAAAAATATTCTATTTTGTTCATACTTTATTCAGTTCGGTTTTTCAAACACTATTTTCGAATTTATTTAGCATGTATTCATTTGGATTTAAATTCGAAATCTGAGAAAAAAGTTTAAAAATTTCAGGTCAATTAAGTTTTTACCGATGGATAATACGTGCTTATATATATTTTATACAATTCTATGTTCTATGTAGTTCTTATTTCTATTATTATTCTATTTTATTTTTCTTATTCTATTTTGTTCTAACGTTCTATTTTGTTCATACTTTATTCAGTTCGGTTTTTCAAACACTAATCTCGAATCTATTCTATATGTATTCATTTGATTTTAAATTCGAAATTTCAGAAAAAAGTTTAATAATTTCAAGGTAATTAAGTTTTTACCGATCGATAATACATGCTTATATTTATTTTATACAATTCTATGTTCTATGTAGTTCTTATTTCTATTATTATTCTATTTTATTTTTCTTATTCTATTTTGTTCTAACGTTCTATTTTGTTCATACTTTATTCAGTTCGGTTTTTCAAACACTAATCTCGAATCTATTCTATATGTATTCATTTGATTTTAAATTCGAAATTTCAGAAAAAAGTTTAATAATTTCAAGGTAATTAAGTTTTTACCGATCGATAATACATGCTTATATTTATTTTATACAATTCTATGTTCTATGTAGTTCTTATTTCTATTATTATTCTATTTTATTTTTCTTATTCTATTTTGTTCTAACGTTCTATTTTGTTCATACTTTATTCAGTTCCGTTTTTCAAACACTATTCTGGAATCTATTCAGCATGTTTTTATTTGGATTTAAATTCGAAATTTGAGAAAAAATCTTAATAATTTCAGGGCAATTAAGTTTTTATCAATCGATAATAAATGCTTACATTTATTTTATAAAATTCTATTTTGTTCTTATTTATATTATTATTCTATTTTATTGTTCTCATTTTGTTCTAACGTTCCATTTTGTTCATACTTTATTCAGTTCGGTTTTTCAAACAGTATACTGGAATCTATTCAGCACGTATTTATTTGGATCTAAATTCGAAATTTCAGAAAAAAAAACTTAATAATTTCAGTGCAATTAAGTTTTTACCGATCGATAATACATGCTTATATTTATTTAATAAAAGTTAAATTTTCTATTAAAGTCACCTAATAATCCGTATGAAGTTTACCCTCATCTACATGTTTAACAGTACATAATCGATTTTATGCAATTCAATTTCTCAAACAGTAATTCTATCACTAGAACAAAATTTCAATTCATCTACAAGTATGTATTCTTAATACTTTGTACGTTAGATTGCAGGATTAATTTGTACTACAAACTGTTCATCTCTTATTTCAGCTTAAATTTACTATAGTGATTCTTTCGCGTTTGATTAATTATTTTTAGGACTCATCTCTATTGCTATCACTATGGCGTATTTTATGGCAATTTATTTCGTTTTATAACAATAAAAATATTTTAGCACTTGACATTAAAGATGTTGTAATACTTTTAAACCTTTTTTACTAATAAGTTTAAGATCAAATGTATAATGTTAAATAATATATATTATAAATAAGTTTATATGTTTACAATATGCTAATAATCAATATAATATTAATATGTTTTATATAATATGTATGCATGTTTAATGTATACATAATATGTTTTATAACCAAATCTCATCATTATCATCATCATCATTGGCACAACATCCCCATGGTGGGTCAAGGTCGTCTGCCTATTGGCAGATTTCGAGACAGGAGTTGTTTTCTTTTTTTACGGTGTAGGATTGTCAGCCATTTAAACTTGAAATGTAGTAAAGACAACTTTCTTTATTAGGTGGAAAACATTATCATTATTTCTAATAATTGTAATGCAAATGATAATTTGTAAGATGCATTTTTAATTTACATAATATTTTTTTATTATGATTTACACTCAAGAGCCAAAACATTATGACCACCTGTCAATAACGAGTTGGCCCACCTTTGGCGCGCAACACAGCTTCAACCCGCCTTGGCATGGATTAATACCACCACTTAATACCAGTTAAATACCACTTCCACCTGATCACGTGCCTTTCACGTCATCTAGGCGAGTTCATTTCAAAATGTTGGGGTGGTCATGTTTTGGCTCTTAAGTGTATTTATCTGCTAATAATGCACTAAATAGGGCCTGAATGGCCGAGTGTCTGACGCTCGGTGGTACAGGTTTCGGGTTCGTGTCCCGACGGTGCCATGGTTGTTTGTAGTGGTTCGGAATCCACTTTAAAAAGTAGATCCTGGTCCTAATAGGATCGTAGAGCGTTGCGGGGGCATTGTTACTCCGCGTCCGTGGCTTATCTTCAAGTTACACGCGCCCCCTGGGTAATGCAAAGTGAGTACGTCTCTGCAGCACTTGCCTTAAGGCATCCAAAGACCAAGCTGTTTGTGTTTGCCAGCTGCATTAGAAAGAAAAAAAAATAAATAATGCACTAAATTTTTTTATTGTTGAAATCTTTTACAATTTCTTTTGTTAGCACTTCTAGAAATTTGATATATTTTTAAGAAAAAGTTTTGAATCTATATTTTTAATTCAAATAGGTGAGACAGCAGATTAACAGATAAACTGCAGTGCCCAAAAATAACAATAATAAACTTTTTTTTTATGTTGAGTAGATATTTTTTTCAAGTAAATTTCAAAAATGCCTATGTCCGTATACGCTGGTAGTTTACTAATTACTTTAATTTAAGCAAGAAACAATAATAGAAATGCCCTTAAAAATAAGATTTGTTTTTAAAAATGATTGTAAAAAATACTGAATATTCATAATTCGCTTTTTAAATTTGCATTTGTATCTTACATTTCTTATGAAACTTCTTGCATTAGAATAAGTTTGAAAGAATCATAAAAATAAGCTGTTTACATAACTCGAGTTTTTTAATCCGTGACGTATGATGAACACACACATTTTTTGCAGAATATCTGTTATTGTTGATGTTAGTTTGAGTCATTTAGCTACTTGAGATTTATCTCTATTCAGATATCAATAACCGTAGATAACATTATGAATTCATATCACTATTTGCAAATGTTCATTTTTCTTATAATAGAATTTTAAATGCAAATACAAAAATAAGTATTAGACTGTGAGTAAAAATTGTATTTGTGAAATTAATCGGAATTTGTTATTTCAGTATTTTTAAATGCTTTTTTTTTTTAATCTATATGCTTTTGTATTTTACTATGTTTGGTTTAGAGTCGTAGATCATATTCCAATAAAAAAAAAAAAGTGCTACCTTGAGAAATTTTCGAAATCATGTCACTGTAACCTTAACTGTTAGAGTTTAACTGTTGTTTTGCATATGATTCATGAGCGCTTCCCTCAAATACCATTCTGTGAATGGTGTGATAGCTAGCAGCTCATACACCGAGAAAGTTTTTTCTATAATCACCCTACGCAATTAAGTTTCTCTTAAAACATTCTATGCTCATACGAAATAAATGAATTCCTATGTTTTCAACAAAAAGAATTAAGTTTACATTTTTACAAATTTATTGGCACAAGCATATTACACAATCATATTTAATCGTTTTTAGATGTAACAGGGGGTGGGATGAAAAGTTCGTAGGCTGACACATAGATGGCACTATTAGTATTAAATACATATGATTTTTAGTTAGCCCTAACCTTCAAAAGACACGTGTATAAATTTGACAGCTGTTGCACTATTAGTATGTGAGTTATAGCATTTTTAGTGAAGCAACTTTTGTTAGTTCGAAAAAATGGATAAAAAGGAATTTCGTGTGTTAATAAAAGCATTGCTTTTTGGCGAAAAAAAAATATTATTGAAGCCAAGGCTTGGCTTGATAAACATTATTCGGACTTTGCACCAGAAAAATCAACCGAAGAGAAGTGGTTTGCTAAATTTAAACGAGGCGAAATGAGCACCGAGGACGATGCACGCAGTGGAAGCCCTAAAGAGGCTGTTACCGACGAAAACATCAAAAAAGCCCACAAAATAATTTCTGATAACCGTAAAGTGAAGTTGATTGAGATAGCTGAGACCCTAAAGCTATCAGAGGAACGTGTTGGACATATCGTGAATGAATATTTGGATATGCGAAAGCTCTGTTCAAAGTGGGTGCCGTGCGAGCTCACAATCGACGAAAAACAACAACGAATTGATGATTCTAAGCAGTGTTTGGAGCTGTTCAATCGTAATAAACCCGAATTTTCTCTTCGATATATGAAAATGGATGAAACATGGCTCCATCATTTCAATCCAATCGACAGTCAACCGAGTGGACTGCACGTGATGAACCGACTCCAAAATGTGGAAAGACGCAAATGTCGTCTGGCAAGAATATGGCATCAATATTTTGGTATACGCATGGTATAATATCCATTCATGGTATAATATTCATTCATTCATATCCATATTCATGGTAAAATATTCATTGACTATCTTAAAAAGGGAAAAACCATAAACAGCAACTATTACGTAGCGTTATTCGAGCGTTTGAAAGACGAAATCGCGGAAAAACGACCTCATTTGAAGAAGAAGATAGTGCTGTTTCATCAAGACAATGCACCGTGTCACAAATCAATGAAAACGATGACAAAATTGTAGGAATTGGGCTTCGAATTGTTTCCGCATCCACCGTATTCTCCAGATTTGGCACTCAGCGACTTTTTCCTGTTCTTAGACCTCAAGAGGATGCCCGCTGGACAGAAATTTCGCGCCGACGATGAGGTAATCGCCGAAACTGAAGCCTATTTTGAGGCTAAAGACAAATCGTACTATAAAAATGGTATCGAAAAATTGTATGACCGCTATAATCGTTGTATCGCCCTCGAATGCAACTATATCGAATAATAAAATCAAATTCTATAAAAAAAAAGAATTTTTCTATGCTAGTCTACGAACGTTTCAGCCCACCTGGTAAATAAATAAAGCGACAAGTCCTATACAAGCAGTCGAGTAACTGAAGTGTACTGGCGTTACGTGACAATATGTGAGCTTTATTTCAGTGTTAATCAATTTTGTTAACTAACTTAGAAAGCTAACGAATCGCCCTAGGTTCTTTTTTTTGCTAGAAGGGTGCATAACAATCCTTACTTTGAAAAATTAGATTGTGTTCTTCATCTCCTCCGATTATCCTAGCCAATTGAATTCAGTTTCGAATCTTGGCGGTGGCATGGATGTTTGTTAATGGTTCGGAATCTCCGTTAAATCATGGGGCCTGATGGCCGAGTGGCTAGCGCTCTGGTGCTCGATACCACAGGTTTCGGGTTCGAATATCGGAGGGGCCATGGATATTTGTAGTGGTTCGGAATCCATTTTAATCCATAGGTCCCGTCTCATATGAACGTAGAGCGCCACAGAGCCCAATCCGACTTCTTCGCACCCACATCATTCCCAAACTGTAAAGGGGCAACTCACCTCTAGGCAAGTGACGTGGTGTTGTGTAGTAATCCACGTTAAACCGTAGGTCCCGGTCTAATTAGCCAGAAGTGATGACCATAGAGAGACAACCCAAACCAAATCTTCGATTATCCGGTAGGAATTTTCACTAATGGTGTTGAGCAATTATGGAACAGCTACTCTTGAAACATTACCAAAAAGGATTATCCCACCCACACAAGACATAGCGTTGACACACCGGACTGCGCTTCTGCTATAAAATTGTATCAGTGAGTTTCCTGTGCCAGATGCTGGAAAAGCAAACATTAGAAATGGATTTTTCCGCATTCAAAGGGAAATAAAAAAAATAATAATTTTATTACATTCGTCACCTTTTGTCATCCATCAAATAGATTTTAAAATGAATATATTTATTACTGACGACAATTCCTATAAAATCAGATTCGAATGTCAATTTTGAGGATTTCTGTAATGAAATAAAATGTTACAAAATGCCACAAGACTATTGAAAAAGAATATAAAACAGTTAATGGATTATGCCAAAGATAACGTGGCTTGTTTCTCGCGGTCAAACTGAGACAATCGGAGCGAGAACGCCTAGGGGTGACTCGACTCGAATTGAGCTTCGTCTGGATGGGCCTTAACAATGATCTGAAAAACTCAGACCTAGATGACTCAGAATCATACAGCAATACTGGGTCTATTGATGATTCTCAGATGTTGCAAATGATATTGTATTGCTTTGCCTTTTCATTGTAAGATGGCTAAACCTACTAACGGAGGACTACTACACCACACCACATCACTGTGCTTAGAACTGAGTTGCTCCTTTACAGTTTGGGAATGATGTGAGTGAGAAGTCTGATTGGGTTCTGACATATCCCGGTCATATAAGATCAGGATCTACAGCTTAAAGTGGATTCCGAACTACTACAAACATCCATGGCACCGCCGGGACTCGAACCCGAAACAACATGTGGTACCGAGCGCCAGAGCACCAGCCACTCGTCTATCAGGCCCCACGAAGGGAGGTTTATGGTGATGTGGAGTGCAATGATAAGGTCGCATAGTGCTTGTATGCGCAACGATATCCTATGAGGCCATAAACGTTTAATACACCTCCATCAGTGGTTAACCGAGATAGACCTTTCCAGAAAGTCGTCATTGGTTGTGAACAATTCGTACGGATTCTGACATAAAAGAGATTGCACAATGTCTGATACCAAACAATCCAAGTTCCAGTACTCGAGCTATAGCACCTTAAGTCAGGATGTCCTGTTGCATCGTCTGGAAGAGGTTGCATGAAAATGACATGCATCCCTAGTTCACTTTTGTTACTGTTGTCCTTGTAGTTTTCTATCCACGTAAAATATTTGCGGTGTTGTATATTATGTAATTCCAAGTTGCCTAGGTTTAATCAAATACTGTCTAGTACCAGCTCAATTTAGTACCATCCTGAGTCATACAATGTAATATCTTAATTCGACGTGATCTGCTCTTACATGTGGTAATAGTAGAGCAATAATAGCAGACATTAGAAAAAAATTACTTTTGGCTACATAAATTATTTATCCCTTTTGACAATTAGAGAAATTTTAAAGAAGTTAGTAATTTCAATACTGATTGAAATACAATTTGATTTTTAGATCAAAGACAATGCACGCATGACAGCGTTTAAGAGGACTCAGTTTCAAATTCACTTCGGAGTGCTTTGCAGTCACTATTTTCAGAAAGTGGTTAGGTTGGAGTTATCCAATTTTCTCCTCCTATGGAATACAAAAGATAGGCGCTTGTAAAAGTCGTCTTGTTAAGAACTAAACAATAAACATACCACCCCACCCATGAGAGGCATTTCATGGTGTTACCATATGGAACTCGAGACGAGAAAATAAAATACGTTAAAATTACCGTTGTTACATGTAAGGAAAATCAAACAGCATAAAATGGATGTAAAATACAACTTCTTTTTATAAAAAGCGTGTTGTTTCCATTCTACTATACATCTAACTCTAATTTAATAGTTCAAGTATATATATATATATATATATATATATATATATATATATACATACATATATTACACTACTTAAATAAGATTTGTTTTTATGAAAGATTAAAAAGATCCCTTCATTTAAATTTTGGATTAAATAATAATAAAACAGATATAATATCTATTTACGTATAAAAAGACGACAACATTGAAAATCCTTTATATGTCAGATACATAGACACTGATTTTAGTTTTATTGTTTACAAAAACTAACTCAATATTGATATAATACTTATGTTTAAATAAAATGTATTATTTAATACCGTATTATAGTAACCGAAATGCATTGCACAGTTTGAAAAAATTCAGAGCAAATATGGCATTAAAACGAAAATATTTCTTTTGTGACAGGTAGTCTGATATCAGATTTAATATTTAGGTCAAACGTCTTGACATTTCTTTATTTCGCTACGCTTACGTTTATGTTTATATATATATTTATAATCTTTTATGTTCACATTATTTATTTTTATGATATTCTTTTCTATGCAACATAATTGAACTATGTTCTTTTTGTTATATATAAATTCTCTTGATTTCTGTATTTATTCTGCATTATTCCTTTGGTAATGCAAATGAATAATAAAAGTTCCCAATTTTGTACCAGAATTCAACAATCATACTGGTTTGAGCAATGGTAGCGTGCCAGTATTCCCTCAAAATAGTTGGCGAGAGATCTTGAGAACTTGTTTTTCCAAGGCAATAGTCAAACATCATCTTATCAAGGAATGTCTGGTCGAAAGGTAGTACATGAGTAGCAAAAATTGAGCACATCTATTATTTTTAACACATCAGAGACTTAACAGGATCTGTGCAAATGGCCG
Source organism: Caerostris darwini (assembly GCA_021605075.1). Lineage (NCBI taxonomy): Eukaryota > Metazoa > Arthropoda > Arachnida > Araneae > Araneidae > Caerostris > Caerostris darwini. The sequence goes on from BPLQ01003580.1 coordinate 343,135, forward strand.
ACAAAGCGCTGCCTGATGGCCAACTGGCTAGCGCTCTGGCCATTGGTACCGAAGGATTCAGGTTGGAATCCTGGCGATGGCATGGATATTTGTTGATGGTTCGGAATCCACGTTAAACTATAGGTCCAGATCTAATTAGTCTAAAGTGTGTACAAGATGACCGTAGAGCGACAAACCAAACCGACAATGCGAACAAGAGATTACCGAGATTTGGTACTCTGTACTTCCATGCCATGTTGGCCCGTAAGGCAATGATGAAAGCAAATTGTTTATGGACGATTCTCTGGATATCACCACACACGTCAACATGAAGCTGAGAAGACAACATGACGCCACTCATGCTATCATGTAAATCTATAAACTCTTTACTGAAGATGTGCCTGTCTATGCTTCAGCATCTGTGGTCGCTGTACTGACAGTCCGTGGCACTGCAGACGTTATCGCACTATCCATGCTGACATTTGTCGTTCCAATAAATTACCTTAACTCAGGATATGTGATGCGACTGTACATTTCTGCAAATAATTGCAGACGATATGTCTGTCCTCATGAGTGTTAATAACCAGAAAGCAACTGAAATCCCACAAATACTAGATACAATATTCTCAGGACAGTCATAGGATCTCGTCAAGCGAGAGCAATAATATGGTTGAGCGATATATCGCAGTTTTAGGCCACAATACTGGCGTGGTTGAAATTCTGACGCATGCTGGTAGGCGTTTCTCCTTTTAACGTGAAGCATAACAGGATCATTTTGTAAGGTTTAATTATAACCGCGAGAGGTCGCGGTTATAACTGGTAACTGTGACCAGTAACTGGGTCCTTAACTGTGGTCCAGTGGGGTAAGTGGCAGTTGCGGTGAGATCTTGAGACCACGAGGTAGGTAAAGGTAAAGGTCTAGGTAAAGGTCAGATAAAGGTCAGGGACCGGCTTTGGTTTTTAGATATCAATAGTATTGTAGAAGTGGCACAGGGTGCCAAGTGTATGTATGTATTCATAGTGTTAATAAAAAGATTAGTATTATTAAAAAGAGAGTAGTCCATCCAGGCACAACGAGCTGCTAGTATAGTAGCTAATAATTTACACAAGTGATGAAATGCAATTTCAGCAACCAAATGCAATTTCAGTTAGAGAAACCAGTTCTATAACCCTTCCCTTTTTTCAAATTGTAGATGGTGTTAGTTTCTTCTTACCATATAAAATATTTTCATGTAGGATTATCTGCTCTTTTGTGTTATGTACGTGAGAAATTCTGGCTTATAGGTGGAAAATCTATTTGTAGAAAAATAGTGCATAGATTTGTTATTTGTTTTAAAGTAAAACCTATAATGTCAACACAATTAATGGGTAGTTCACCAAGAGATAGAGTTACATTGAATTATCCATTTAATGTTTCAGGCGTAGATTTCTGTGCACCATTTCTTGTTAAAATTGGTAAACAAAGGAAGAGTATTGTGTATAAAATGTATATATATTTATTTGCTTTGTATATAAGCCAGTGCATATCGAGATTGTTTCTAATTTATCATCTGAGTCCTTTATAGCTGCCTTCAAAAGATTTATTGCACATAGAAGAAAATGTTCTAAATTGTATTCTGATAATACAAAGAATTTTTGTAAGTGCAAACACAATTATTAATGTTAAAACCCAGAGTGGAATTTTTAAGAGACCAGTATCAAAAGTGTGTATTTTGCCTATGCCAGAGTAATTTTTTTAGAGTACTTTTTGTTTATATTCCTAGTATATAATATTATAGTTTTTTAATTTATGTATACATATAGTATATATTCATTTTTCCAATGATTTTTTTGTATATTTACAATTATTATTTTTTTGTATTTTAGAATGATTTTATTGTATGTTATTGAATGTTCAGTGAACATGTCAATGGGTGGCGGTATGTTGCCTCATGGATAAAAGCATAATCATGCATAATTTATAAAAAAAAAAAAAAAAGTCAATTCCTACTTTTTTTTTTTCACTATAGCTGGCGTCGAAAGTCCTTTATAAACATTTTCGTAATTTTTTAAAGTTTAGCTGGCTGGAATTGGTAGAGATATGCAACTTAAATCGTAAAAAAAAAAAAAAAAAACTGCGTTTAAATTTGGAATAATGAAAATATTTGAAAAAACTGTTTTAACATCCAGTGTCATCCAGCAATTTTTTTGTATTTGTGACTTGAGTAAATGAATAAAAGTATTTTATTAACGATTGAAAATTTGAACAAGATATATATGAAAGTGTGAGCTTTGCATAAATAGCAACACGTGCATAATTTTAAAAATAAAAAGAATCAAAGTGTCCTTCTGGTGTCAGAGGAATTTAAACATGCGCGGACTGAAACATGGAAGGAGTAAGAATTTATCGTCCCAATGCGTTTTTTTCGAATAAAAGAGTCGAAAATTTTAATCCAAAGAGAACTTTTTTGTGAAACCAGGTGGCATTACTTTCACTTGCTTTGCGAACAATTGATGAAATGCCAATTCTTTGCATATTCCAGCATCTTGTAGCTTTAATTTAAATTTCACGTATATTATGTATAGTAATTATGGTGTAGCAATTTTAATGACTAACACTGTAAGTAATAATTTTGGCTACGTGTGGTTTTTTGACTTTTAAGTGTCAAAAAGGTAACTAAAAAGGGAGAACTTTCTTCAAAAATAATTATTCCGTATTATGTTACAGGTGAGAAAATCCCGTATATCTTCCCCCGTTCCCACCAAAAGAATCATATATACAATTTTTCTTAACACTCTTTATCGGAATAACACTGGTTATGGGAGATCAACTTCAACCAAATCCTCGTCAACTTTAATTGTGGCTTAACAACCAAGTTAAAGTTTGTCTTCTTCTCTATGCTTACTAACAAGACCTACGAAATCGCTTTAAATAGAGGCCTAACTGACTAAAGCTATGTCGACCATTAGTTGTTATAGACAATAACAAAGATTGTCGATTGATTTATTGATTATTGAATTTTTTTATTATCGATTGAAATAATTAAAAGTTCGTTGGAAAATGAAAGAAAGTCATTCTGATCTGTTACTTTTTGAGGTTTATGCACTTAACGAATTTCTGTGGATCTTGAGATTGCCACTGAGACTCCCCAGAAAGGATTTGATGGTTAATTGGCTAGCACTCTGGCCTTTGGTACCACAGGCTTCTGGTTCAAATTCCGGCGGGGGCATAGATGCTTGTTAGTGGTTCGGAATCCGCGTTACACTGTAGGTCCCGGTCTAATTAGTCTAAGTGACTGTAGAGCGACAAATCAAATCACTTTAAACATACCTTTTCCAGGAGTGCCATGATGCGGGATCGAGGGGACCTGCGAGAGACCCTGCAGAACAAAGCCCGCGACCTGTTCGCCCTGTGTGACCCCGAGGGAAAGGGGTACGCCACCAAGACCGACATAGAAGCGCTGAGGGAGGAAGTGCCCTTGCCCGCGGGCCAGCTGCATGAGGTGTTCGACGCCCTCGACGCCAATGGAGACGGAAAGCTGACCCTCAATGAATTCACGGATGGGTTTGGTAAGATGGGGATTTTTTTTTCTTTAAAATTTTTTTTTTCTGAACTTTCCAATTAAAAAACATTATGTATTTTTTTTCAACTTCTTGACAGTAGATTAGTAATTTAGTAGACCATGGATTTTATTTACCAGAAATATTAAAATATATTAATGAGGAATACTTATCTAAGAGTTGTTGCATTGTGATGGTTATCGACAATGAGGATCTGCCATTCATTTGAATTCATATTGATACGTGAGCTTATGCAGATTTGTCAAACCAAATTCACTTTTTTTACAAACTAAATTCACCTTTTTGTTGCATATTCACAAATAAATATGCATACATACATACATACTTGCATTCCATTCACATGCGAGTATATATGTGAGTATGCATATTTATTTGGCAAGATGATGATGATGATTATTCACATGCGAGTAAACATATACTACACATACTTACACACTGGCATACAAACAAACAATCACATAAACGTACATATATAAACACTCAATCCCACTTCGCATGCGCACATACACGCACGCGTACAAATGTATACATATGCATATACACTTGTTTCTAAGGGTGCATGTATAATCATGCTTGTTGGAAAAAATACCGATTAATATGCACATATCTAATTATACATCGTTACCAATACCAATACATCCTTACTCAAAGAGAAACATATATTTAGACGTACATATTCATGTCGATCTAACACACATATGTACAATTAGTGAGGATTCTGCACTTTAGGGTTTCGGTTTTGCCAAATCTCTTTTCCTCTCCAAATGGAACCACTAAATGGTGATAACAGTTAAATGTCAGGTAGCGGAATTTTTATGAAGACAAGTACAGGAGAATTTAAATATCGTTTTAGAAACCCGGACCACAGCTCAGTATTCCGCTCAGAATTAACTGCTATAAGCGAAGCTCTGAATCTAGCTTTAGACTTTAAAGTACCTGATGTTTGGATTCTGACTGATAGTAAGAGCTCAATGCAGTATTTGAAAAATTGGCCAAGCATCTTGGACAAATTGGGGCAGGATATAGTTTCCAAACTAGCTGTTTTGGACCAGATCGGATCGGTGTGCTTGCAGTGGATTCCCTCCCATGTGGGCATCTACGGAAATGAAATTGCTGATCTGCTCGCTAGGGAAGGTTGCGAACTTCCCAAAGCTTCTTCTTCCAATCTGTTAGCTTCAGAGGTTCATTCCATGACTTTAGCCGGAGTGAATACCTCTTGGAGGTCGCCACCAATTCATGCATGGTACGCCGCTAAATATCCTGGTATGTCCATACAGTGCTCCTGTCCTAGACCTGCTCAGACGGCTTTAGCTAGACTAAGGACTGGCCACATCAAGAGTTTGACCTTCAATGGAGACGAGAAGACATATGCCCTTTGTCATTGTTCGACCATCGCATCTCCCTCTCATCTCATAGATTGTATTGGTGCCTTTGTGAGGCAACTGTTGAATGAGGGGAGGACTGTTTACGATCTATTGATGCAGCATGATCTACTGGACTTGGTTTAGGATTCTAAATCAAGGGGATAAGCAACAACAACAACAACAACAACAACAGTTAAATGTAAATTGTAACCACTGCGACCACTTTGTTTGTTAAAGGAGGAACTTGGCGAAAACCACAAGGGGAAAAAGACCCGCCAAAAAAACAAGCAGAACTCCCCAATAACTAACATATAAATAAAACACTAATTTTGAGAAGGGTTAGTTTGCTTTGCAAGAAGGCTAATTTGATTTGAAAAAGGGTGAATTTGATTTGCAAAATGGTTCATTTGAATTGCCGATATGATAGCCTTAGTATTTCTTCAATATTTTCTGAACAAGGATTTCCTACATCTAACAACAACAACAACAACAACAACAACATGATACTGTTTTTAAAATGATTTGCGGTAAAATGGTTTGTAATAAAGCAATTTTTTAAAATTCTCAACTTTCCGGCCAAACAAATTTATTTTAATGTCATATCTTATTTATTTCATTAGTTTTTATCAATCAAATAACATATAACATCGTGGTATTCTATAAAAAAAAAACAAAGATAAACATAAAACTATGTCTGTATACAACTTATAAAAGCAAATAAAATATAATAATTTGATAATAATCCCATTTCAAAGATTTGAAAACCTTACCAATCATCAATAAACAATTTCAAATTTAATAAAATGTTGGCCCCTTTTCTGATGAGAAAAATAATTTATATTTCGCATTCATTTTTTTTCCTTTTTATTCGTTTGTTAAGATTCTTATTTTCATATCTTAATCCAATTTTGAGGTTCAATAATTTAATCAAAATAAGTTCCACAATAGAAAAAAACCTTCTTAAAATTAAATTTATAAATAGAGACTATAAGATGGCGTGATTTTTCCACCATAATAAATATTACTATACTCCACATGAAGTACGTTGGAGAAGCATGCAAGGGTATGCAAGCGTGAGAAAAACAAATATTGATTCTACATTAGATCTTATTAGATAGCACGCAGCACTTTATAGTTAACATTTTTATCAATCATACATTAAACTATAAAATCCATGAACTAAATCAGGCCATTTGTACTACTTTATTATTTGAAGGAGAGCAAAAAGAAGATCATCGCGATGGCTGTATAACATTTTCAGGGCAATGGTAGACATTGTGTCTGCAGTGTTATGGAATTAGTCCTAAGGGATTGCTGTTACTAGTTACTGCCCTTTTTGCTGTTTGTTAATAGTGCTTCTTTTTCTTTTATAACTAAAAATATTACAGCATTATTTTCTTGTATGGATGATCTGCTTTATTTATTTATTTATTTTTATCTCGAGTAAGGTAAAATAATTATAATACAGTAAAAATTACAGTATAAGACAAAATTTGGATTACTTGTTGTAAATAGATGATTTCGGAAAATAAATATTTGAATGAAGTTGAATTGAATCAAATTGAATTGAAGTATCAAATTTTAATCATTCGAAAAACAAATTTCATTTGTTATATTAGTTTTAAAAAAATAATTACTAATTAAGTTGATGAATCTTTACTAATTTCACTTTAAAAAGTTCAAACATGATTTGAGTCTGCATTAATAGATGAGGTGCACTTAGGCACTTTGTGGGAATAGTTGGTTGGATGTTTTTCTGGTTTTCCTTGTATATCGTATGATACAAAAGGCAAATATATCCATGAATTTGCTAATTAATAACCTTTCGATAAGCGGAAATATAAACCAGTAACTACCGATCAACATGGTCCAATTGATGATCTATAGATAGTGTCACATGACTAACCCTCAACTTTAATTTAAATCCTTCTAACGTATTTATAAAATAAAATGCCGAGTGACGGATTTAGGTTCAATGGCGCCCTAGGCCCAAGTTAATTTGACGCCCTTATATAATAATAATAATAATACGAATAGTAATAATGGATTCGAATTAAATTTAGGTATTGAATTTTGGCATGAATTAAATATATATATATTGGTATAACAACTAAACATACGATTTAGAATAAATTGCTTTTAATTAAGAAATCAATCACATCTATCTAATTAATCATCTAATATATTTGTTTCTTGCTTTCATCCGGGCGAAAGTATTAATGACATCCTCATTTTGGCGCCCCTAAAGATTTGCCTTCCTAGGCCCGGGCCTCGCGGGCCTAAGCCTAAATCCGTCACTGAAGATGCCATGCTTTCATCAGCTCTCGCGCTAAACGGAACAGCATTAAAAGAGATAATATTAACATGCGAATAACGGGGATAAGAAATACAAAACATGGAATAAGAAAATTCCTCACGTTTTTAATTTGTTTTATTTTGTAACATTTATTGCTAAAGCATTATTTATTAACACACTCTTTATTGCATTAATTATAGACTTGTTTATCACTAAAATCGATTTTTTATTCGTAACATATTTGTACATTTAAAAAAAAAAAAAAGAGTGAAGAAATTATGTTTGTGATGAGGAAGACTTCCTCATTTAACATCCACAACTCTTATCTAACGTCGTTCGCCTTTTCCTGTTTTGATCAGCAAGCAGTTGTGGATGCATCAATGACATTTCATCTGCCTTTGAACTTCAATCTGTAAGGTTTAATTATAACCGCGAGAGGTCGCGGTTATAACGGATAACTGTGACCTTAACTGTGTGGTCCAGTGTGATAAGCAGTTGCGGTGAGATCTTTAGACCACGAGGTGAGCGCTAGGAGCGTCAGATCAATACAGACTGTCAGGGACAGGCTCTTGGCTTTTAAAATATTAATACTATTCTAGAAGAGACACAGGGTGCCATGTGTATGTGTGTACTAATTGTGTAAATAAAGATTAATATAATCAGAAAGAGAGTATTTCATCCTGACACAACGAGCTGCTAGTATAGTAGTTAACAAATCAAAATTCAATGCTTTTGTACAAAATGATCCATAATTTATCTTATAGTGGCTAAGCATTTTTTTAGAAAATTTGTTGAAAATTACTTTCGCTTCTCGTCTTAGGAAACGCTGATTTGGTTAACTTCGTCCAATTGTTATTCTACTAATTTTTTAAGATTTTCTATGGAAAGTCTTTCACACGTAGTAATTTGTAATAATTCTTCATTATTCTGCGCATTTATAATATCCTATCCTGTCTTATCAGCTAGCTTGCAAATTTCATCGACATCAGCAATGGATACTCTTGTGTCAACATCCTTAGCTCCGACCATACATACATTCATATTCTTATCAAATATTTCTGAGTCAGTTCATTCCAGGAAAGATTGAGGTTCTCTACAACATTAATGATGCAATGACTTTTTCAAAAAAAACCCCATCTAATGAACCGTTTATATTCTCAATCGGTTTTATCAAACAGTTACCGAATGATTATTATCAGTTTATCATCAATTTGCGTTTGGAGAACAACCAATATTAACGAATAATAAGGAAACTGCTTTAAGTGGAGCCCTGCTGCGTTCAGAAAATTTTCCAAAAAATGCGTAAATGCAAGCTTTCCTAAAAATGGCATAGCATTTCTTAGAAAAGCTTGCAATTTCAAAAAATTTAATCTTAGCATTAGCATGAAGTTATAAATATTATTAACTAAAACTCCCTGGCACTACAGTCATGCTGGACCATGGGCGCAAGCCTATTGGCAGATTCTGAAACAGAAGATGTTATCTTTTTACGGGTAGTATTACTAATGTTATGTTCAACGCTTTACAGCCATATGAGACCGGGACTTAAAGTTTAAAGGGGATTCCGAACCTCCATGGCACCGCAAAGAATCGAACCCGACACCTGTAGCACCAACCGCCAGAGGGTTAGTCACTCGACCATCAGGCACCATTATGTTGTTGGTTCTTACTCACTTTACTGGTTCAGACATTCACTTGGACTTGGTAGACATTGGTAACATCTAGACCAAGTCCAAGAATCTGTATGGTCTCATGGAAGGAGGGAAGCGGGGAAGCTTCTGTTGTGACGGATCAACTGTAGGTAGAAGTCTCACTTGGCTCCTTGACGCTGACTTTTTACATGGTAGGTTGTCAGCCCATCGCTCATCAGTCATATTAGGCCGGGACTTATGGCTTAAAGTTGATTCCGAACCACTGCAAACATCCATGGCATGGTCCGGGACTTGAACCCGAAATCTGTGGCGCCAAGCGCCAAGCGCTGGTCACTCGGCGATCAGGCTCTAGGCTCCATTATAAATATTATTATAAAAACTAATTACATTTACTCCATTTCCATCAATACTTTCCTTACTGTCGTTTCAATAATATAAAGTAACTTTTGTTACTCTTCTCCCAGACACTCTTTAAAAATTTAAGTGTTCATTTTTTTTCTGTCTCCAGGAATATTCTTAGGAATAGATACTCTACCTCAAAACAACACCGAAGGAAATGACATCGAAGATGACGATGAGATGCTGGAAGAACTGCTCGATCATCTTGGAGCACGGAATCTTTTTACTGAGTAAGAGCTTGCATGTTTCAGATTTCGTTACACTCCTGAATAATAAGTATATCTTCTATTTTAAATTTAAGGTTTATTTACTTATTAAAGTTAATTAGAATAAAGCATTGGAAATAATAATTTATTAAAATAAAAAATAAATTCGTAACACGTTGCCTTAAGTCATTCAAAATTCCTCAGGGTGAATTACTAAGATGGGTTGCTATTTTACACTTCATTAAGGAAAAATGAGGGAATAGTTTGCGTGTTAGGGAAAGCTGAAAAATTCTACCATTCTACCAAGCAATTCTACCATTCATGTCATATTCACTGTGGCAATATCCACTGAATGCATTCGGTTTTCAAAGTATTAACTGCAGTACACCCCACCTGTAAGATATTTTATTAAATAAAAAATTTACTCAAAAGTATTAGAATTCAAGTCTGATATTGAAATTTAATGTATTATTCCTTATTTATTTGTCTAAATAAATAAAAAAAAATTGGAAATTATTCTTCGTTACTTTCGAACTTTACTTTAAACCCTAGCGAAGCAAAAAAATAAATAAATAAAAAAAAAATAAAATAAAAAATAAGAATAATAATAAAAATAAAAAATATATAAATACTACTACTAATAATAATAAAATAAATATATATTATTTTTATTTAACCTGTATATTTTTAATGAAATTTTTTTAAGTATTACTCATATTTTTGTGAAAGAAAAAGATTTTTATTTTCAATAGTGAAGAGTATGTCCGAGAAATGTGGAGTCGTGTACGCAAAGAAGATCCCGTCATGCGTTCGAATTTCGAAAAATTTATCTCCAAGATGGCAGCGGATCTCAAAGAATCGGCTCGAGAACGTTCAAAACTACAGAGGACTTTGAAAAAGTGAGTATCACGATTTTGTGAGATTCTTGACTGAGATGAGATTCTCGAATTAAAAAAAAACTTCTTGAATATTTCATTTACGTTTCATAAATATTGAATTTATCCTATGCATGCCCTATTGTGAATTATGAATTTTGTCCTATGCACTGTCAAGAGCGTCCCCTGTGGCATTCAGGAGAAATGATCAGTAGGCCTCGAGACTCTTACCCAAGAGGAAGTAACTTATGCTCTCGCTGAGAAGAGTTTAGTTTGCAGTCTCTCAAACCGAGAGGAAATATATTTAATGCAACCCTGCGTATTTGTTGGCCTACAGGAGAAATGTGGCGTTCAGGATAAATGCTCAGTAGGTCTCGAGACTCTCACCAGAGAGGAAGTATCTTTCACGCACCCTGCGCGTACATGAGTATTAGGGTTTCGGCTTAGAAGGGGAATCCTTCCGCGAATCTTTAAATGTCTTTAAATAATTATATGTCTTTAAATGCATTAAATATTGTCTGTCGTTAGTTGTATATGTGTGTGAAAATAAAGCTGCGAGTTCTCCAACCTGTCCCCCAAGTATTTCAAAACAACCACACTCCAACCAACCACACAAGCTAGTTGCCCAACCAGCGCACTACAATATTAAGTTTAACGAATTTATAACAAGCAAGAAAATAAAAGAAATAGAATGTCTTATAAGTTAAAATTTCATCAACGTCAACTCATAATTGACTACAGTTACAGTTAATTAAAATGCTTGTAAATGTCTGTAACTGTCTACAGTTACAGACATTACAAGCATTTTAAACATTTAGACTACAGTTAACTAAATGTCTGTAACTAACTACAGTTACAGTTGCTATATTTACTATTTTCTTTAATTAAAATGCTTTAAAATTTTATGCATAATTTTATTAATCATCTGAAACTTTAACATTGAAATGCTGTAAAGGAAAAGGAAATGAAAGTTAATATATAATTCACATTGCTACAAGATAATTTAATTAAATCAAATTTTAATTTATTTATGACAGTATTTATTATTTAAAATTACTGTTTACAATTTTAAACTTATTATTTTACTTTTCTGCAGGCAATATATTTAATCTTTTCAAAATTTCCTAAATATTCTAAATATTACAAAGCAATTTTATTTTTGAAATATTTGTATTTTTAAAGGATACTGCATCAGGCAATTCAATTCGTAGTTAAACATGTTTAAATTCATTCTTATTATTTATTTATTTGAAATTTTTTAGCTGGATTAATTAAAATTGTCGTTATATTAAATATTCAATTCAATTCAATGTTTTTACTATGCTTATATAAATCATTTAAATGAGAAAAGTAACATCAATTATACACTAGATAAATTATAAATTTTATTCATTTCATTGAAAATGCTATGAATTTTCAACAGAAATTTAAAAAACATCTATTCATCTATTAAAATTAATTAGTGTATAGAAGTCTTTTGCATTTATTATAAATGCGTAAGTCTGCCGTTTTATTAATATTTATTTTTACTTTGGTTAATCAAAAGGCTTAGATGGAAAGAGAGGAAAAATAAATGTTAGCTTTGTTAAAATAAGTTAGAATATTAAGTAATTAATAATTAATATTAATTTATGCTAGCAGATTACAAAAAATACTAATTTAATTTGGTAAAAATTAGCTACTTTAAATCGGAATTTTCTATTGATAGTTTTGCTTGTTGTTTCTTATCCCACTTGGCTGGCCAAGCCCACGAGCCCATATGGACTCATGATTGAAGGGGAAGGAAGCAGCTTCTGTTGTGATGGAGCACCCGTAGGTAGAAGCCTGACTTTTGCTCCGTGACGCTCTTACAGTCATAGAAGACCGGGACCTACGGCTTAAAGTGAATTCCGAACCACTACAAACATCCATGGCACCGCCGGGATTCGAACCCGAAACCTGTGGCACCGAGCGCTAGACACTCGGCCATTCAGGTCCCAAATTTGCCAACGGCACGCAGTGTTCCCAGGTGGTCACCCACCCAAGTACTGACCGCGCATTGATAGTTTTAAATCTCCTAAATCAATTTCTGTTCTTATCGAAATTATTTTAGACCAGGGAGGGCCAACGCAAATGATCTTGCTGGCCTAATGAGTAATTATTTTTTTGTTTACTATTATTCTTACATGTAAACGTAGATAATATAATAATAATGATACTAATAATTAAATATAAAAAATATATAAGTATAAACGAAATAAAAAAAATAAAACCATTAAAAAATATTTATTTGACTAGTGCAATATTTGTTTCTCCATTCTTTCACTTAGTGTTTGCAAATCGATCTCAATTTGGGTATTTGGACATCGTAAGTGTTGCAAGTTAGCGTCCGTTATGTTTGAGCGTGTTTTGTGTTGGGTCAATTTCATTTTCGAAAAAAACGATTCGCAGGTTTAAGTTGAACCCAAAAGTGGCTAGCGCTCTGGTTCTCGGTGCCACAGCCTTTACGTTCGAGTCCCAACCGTGTCATGGATGTTTGTAGTAGTTCGGAATCCAATTTGAAACCGTAGGTCCCGGTCTAACATGACTGTAGAGCGCTGGGACGTAGGGCTGACAACCCTACTCCGTAAAAAGGAAACATCTTTCGTCTCGAAATCTGCCAGTAGGTAGCGGGCCTTGGCCCACTATGGGGCTGTTGCGCCGTTAATGATAATGTTACAAAAAAATAATATTAAATTAATTTGAGAAAAATTTAAAAATTAGCTTCTTTAATTAGGAATTTTCTATTACTAATTTTAAATCTCCTAAAAAAAATTCCTGTTCTTATTATACTTGTTTTAGTATGTAATTGCTAAATAAAGATTCATAATAACAGATTGTGCTGTACTGTTATGAGTACACATAATCGTGTCATTTCCTACTGTTACATTGTAATCTCGTTTCCATGCGTAAAAGCTGATACAGTAATCGCGAAAAAAAAAAAAAAAGCTTCAAGTCTTTTTCATCATTCTTTTGAGCGATTAGACAAGTCTTCTTTCACGTAACATGTGCAGCTGGCGCTGACGTCATTTTGCGGTAATAGCAGAGCGCATCGAATAAAGAAACCGATTTCCCGTGAAGTATTTGTCTAAAAGGAGGAAGAAACTTGCACTTGTCTTTTTCTTTTATATCGATTTTACAAAATCCATTCATTAAACTTGGAAAAAAAGTGTAAATCGATTGAATCAAAAAATTCAAAGCCCTGTTCTCCCACGTCTTTTCCTCTCCCACGTTGAAAATTTTGCATTGTCATTTATTTGAGTCAAGTTTAAAATAAATAAATAAATAAAATGAAATAAATAAATAAAATAAAAAAAAATAAATGCATCAATATTGAATCTAGGATGTTCTAATGTATCAAATTTACATTTAGGAATTGAAATTTTTTATCCACATTTTCCTAAATTATAGAAAAATTTTATTTACAATCAATTTTTACAATATTCTTATCACTAAAAGCATAGTCTTACACTATTATAATGTATATGTTATGTTAACGAAACATTTATTACTAACTAAACGATAACAAATTCTTTAAAAGCCGTAACATATCTGTATAAATACATACTAATAAATAGATAATACATATGAAATAACTTAAGCATTCACACCCTTCTTCTTCTTCATTGGCGCAACAGCCCCGTGCTGGGCCAAAGCCGTCTGACTACCGGCATATTTAGAGAGATGAGATTTTTTTTTTTTACTGGGTAGGTTTGCCAGCCCAACGCTCAACAGTCATATTAGACCGAGACCTACCCAGGGCCAGATTTAGATGAAAAGAAGATTTAGATCCACTTATGAGGCCCTTTCACTTCCCATTTTTAAGTTTGTAAATGACATGAGAGATAATAAAATACATCATTACTGTGATATATATCAATAAGTTAAATGAAACATGTTGCGATTGGTGCTAACTTTTTAAAAAAAAATGTGGCACGAATAATATGAGGCCCCTCTTGATCTTGAGGCCCTAGGCTGAAGGCTAGTTAGCCTATAGGAAAATCCGGACCCTGGACCTACCGTTTAAAGTGAATTCCGAACCACTGCAGTCACCACTGCCCACTTCCGTGACATCGAGCGTCAAAGCGTTAGTCACTTGACCATTAGTCACTTGGTCAGCATCTACGAAGTTTATATTTCTAATTATTGCAAATTATAAGCAAATATGATGTGAAACACTTTAAAATATCATAGAACAAAAGAACTTTACTGTAAATAAAGAAATATTTCTTTAATGGAAAACGTGTTTTTAAATTTGTCAAGTATCATATTGGATATTCAACTGAATTTTGACTATTTATAAATCGCTTAATGAATAACAATCTTATTTAACTAATTAATTTTTACAAATTACAAGCAAATCTGACGTGAAACCCTCTAAAATATAACGCTATGAATATTTATTGAGCAAAAGACATTTATTGTAGAGAAAGAAATATTTCTTTCAAGGAAAACTTGTTTTGTCAAATATCATATTGAATATTAGGCTGGTTGATTAATTTTGATTAATTAAAAAAAATTTTTTTAAATTTATTAATTTTGATTATTTGTAGATCGTTTGATAAATAAAAATTTTTATTTAACTATTCCTTTAAATATTCCATTCAAAACAGGAACAGATATAATCGATGCATCTTTTAAATTTTCATATTTTTCTTAAATTCTACTCAATCCTTCCAGCTTTTATGGTTTTGTGGTCAAATTTTTATGAACACCGAGTCAGAATTCTCGATTTGTATGAGGTATTGGCAGAGCACATGATTTATTATAATTGTTTGGGAAACGCAAAAGGGAATGAAATTTTTTTGTGAAAATTATAAGTAATATTTGTGCTAACCTCAACTATATTTAGTTTCGGTTCATTTTATTTAGAAATCTATAATAAAGATAAATTTAACAGTTGGCAGATTATCACATAAAGTATATAAACGAGAGATTTTATCAATGAAACATTTAGTACGAAAAGTTTTCAGTTGGAAACAATAATTTTCTTTAAAATTCGCAATTTTGTTTTAAATGAAATAATGAAATAAAAAAATAATTAAGAAAATAAAAATTATGGATAATTTAATTCATGTCATTAGGAATATAATGATGAATAGAACAGTTATGGAATTTATACCTTCTTTATTAAAAGGACTCCTTTAAAATTTACGGATCGAAAATCGTATTCATTAGTTTTAATTAATTAACGTATAAATTTAATTTATGGCTTATTACTTTATTTAATTTAATTAAATTTAATATAATATAAAACAAGGATGCAACCATTCTTTGGGTTTATTTTAAACATTTATCAAAAAAAGTAAATAAATAGTGTCTGTGTCTAATCCTCAGTGTCCTGCAGTGTAGGATAGAGGGAAGGTGGACAACTTCTGTTGTGACGGAACACTGGTAGGTAGAAGTCTGATTTGGCTCCTTGTCGCTGAAGAAGGAGGGCAGTGCCTTCTGGGATGACTTTTAGGGGGAAATTACACCGCATTTGCGTATCGTATGGTAGAAAACTCCCACCAGGTAGTCCGAATTATGTGGTCCTGAATGAGCGAGTGTCTGCGCTCTGGTGCTCGGTGCCACAGGTTTGGGGTTGAACTTTCGGCCGTGCCATGGGAGTTTGTAGTGGTTCGGAATCCCCTTTAAGCCGTAGGTCACTGTATCATATGACTGTAAGAGGTCACGGAGCCCAGTCAGTCTTCTCACCCACATCACCCCAAACTGTATAGGGGTAACTCAGCTCTAGGCACAGTGATGTGGTATGGTGGTAGTAGTAGTAGAAGTCCGAATAATGGAGCAAGATGTTAAATATCCCAAATTCCATCGAGTCTCCTCGTTTTTTCAAAACAGTGTCTACAATAAAGCCGCCAGCGGATTGAACCTCAGCCCTCATGCTCACCAGCAACGCACGTTGCCACTGAGCCACGAATCGGGCAATTAAAAAATTTGTAGCTCTTGTTTCAAAAATGGAATATTTTACTGTAAATATTCATAAAAAAAGACAGTTAAAAATTGTGAGTTTTTTATGGGAGTTAAAAATATAATTTTCTTCCCTAAATTGTACAATAAACCAGCATACTTCCAAAAACTCATATGCTTTAAATAACCCTATGAAATATAATTTTATGTAAGCATATAAAAACTCACTCATGATTAAACCACATATGATATTTTCTTTAAATATGATCCATATGGTTATACTTTTATGCGTCTAAAAGCTTTTTCAACTACAAGTAATGTGCATAAAAGCGCATTAAATAATTTTTATTTTCTTTATGCAGTCGTAAGCAAGACCATGAAGCCCAAGTGGAGTCTCTTTACCAAGAAATGGAAGAACAACTTCGAAAGGAGAAGGAAAAAATTCTCGAACAAGTAAATATTCTCTAGATATTCTCTATGAATGTGGCGGTGTCTGCAGACATTTGTCTCAATGTTCTTAGTTTCCGCCATATAAAGTTATCTTAATATGCTGAAAGCGATATAGTAAAGATATCGTGCCTTCCAGAAGCATTATGGTTAAAAAAGCCAGACGGTATATTTCTCTGGCTGGAAAGGCGACTTTTATATTAAAGTCCATTTTGTTTTTTAAGACTACTTTTTCACATAGGGTGAGTGCATTGATATAAAATATATTTTATATTTGAAGAGGCGATATTTAAAATATATGCTACGTTGTTGATATATAATGGTAAGTATTAAAGTAAGGGATGATATATTATCAAAATGTGAATGAATGTATTTGCGCATGTGCCAATTTTTCTCTTAATTTTAAAATAATAAATTTAAATAATTATAATATAATAATAATTAATAATTAAATTAAATAATTATAATATATTTATATAATAATTAAATATATATAATTAATATAATAAATAATAATAATTATAATATATTATAATATAATTATAATAAATTTAAATAATTATATTGAGAGAAAAAAATTAGATCTCTTAAATTTTTTTCTCTCAATATATTTTTAGTACGTTAAGAAAAGTCACAATATTTTTTTATACAAAAGTTCCAGTATATATATATATTTTAATAAAAGCGAAATGTCTAAGCTTTTTAACAATGCCATAAGGCCTGATGGCTGAGTGACTAGCACTCTGGAGTTCGGGAACACAGGTTTCGGGTTCATGTTCCGGCGGTACCATGGATATTTGTAGTGGTTCGGAATCCACTTTAAACCGTTGGTTTCGGTCTAATATGACTGTAGAGCATTGGGCTTTTCTTTTATCATTGATTTAATTATTCTGGGAAATGACCTATTAAAATACAGTATATTATAATAATTGCTTAACATTTTGCCTGACTCGTGGTAACGTGGGCCGCAGGAAAGCATTAGGGCGGAGGTTCAATCAACTAGCGGCTTTGTTGTAAACACTGTTCCAAAAAACGAAGAGATTACTCGATAGCGTTTGTAATGCTCAGCCTCTTGCCTCGTTAGTCGAACTAGCTAGTGGGAGTTTTCTGGGTTTTCTCCCATACGGTACGCAAATGCGGTGTAGTTCTCCCTAAAAGTATTTTGGAAGGTACTGTTCTCCTTCTTCAACGAGCGGAACAGAAATCAGTGCTCTATCTACGGGTGCTCCATCACAACAGAAGCTGCCCCCGTTTTCCTCCTTTCATAAGGGATACGACAACAACAACAACAACAACTTAACACTATAATAGTTACTTAAAGAGTAACATCACATATTGTCAGCTAATACTATAAGAATTACTTCTACTACCCCACACCACATCACTGTGCCAAGTTGCGCCTATACAGTTTGGGAATGATGTGCTTGAGAAGTCCGACTGGGCTCTGTGACACTCTTCAGTCATATGAAACCGGGACCTACGTTTAAATTTGATTCCAAACCACTACAAACATCCATAGCACTGTCGGGACTCGAACGCGAAACCTGTGGCAGGGAGCGCCAGAGCGCTAGACATTCGGCCATTAAAGCTCCAATACTATAAGAACAGAATATTTGTCCTCCGGTATTTAAATCATCAGTTAGAAGGTAGTGAATGAATTTTTTAAAAAATATTGCTATAAAATAGCATACTATAACAAATAAATGATAAAAAAAAGCAGTTCAGAAATTTTCTTAACATTTTCATAAACACTGTTATAAATTCCGTATAATACAATTTCTTAGCAATTTAAATCTGATTTTTAAATAATAATAACGATATAAATATTACCAACACCGAAAAAATATTAAACATTATCTAGCCATTAAATTTTATCTAGTCTGAAATTTAGAACTTTTAGGATGAAAACAAATGCCTGACAGAGATTTGTCAGATATATGTATGAAAAACTGTCAAACCATATTATATTTGCTTTCATAATTTAAACAAATTTGAAAGATTAAAAAAGAATTTACAAATGAGCACTTTGAATAATAGAAGATGTAATAAAATATTTACTTAAAAATGTATTAAAAACTGTCTGACTTCATAAAAGTTATCTTTAACTTAATCACATTACAGCTTGAGGGTAACGGATGATATTCTGCGTTGTAGTTGAAGGTATCAAGATATTAGAGAGTTTTTGCATACCGTATTTTGGACGTCCGTTATTTTTTTCTCCCTAGCCCACATGCTCATAGGAAATTGCGCATGCGTATCTGTAATAATGTTTCCTATGAGCATGAACGCTAGAGAGAAAAAAATAACGGACGTCCAAAATACGGTATGCAAAAACTCTCTATTTTTAGAGCCAAGAATTTGTGAAGATAAGGTAAAAGTTATTTATTAATAGAGAGTTTTTGCATACCGTATTTTGGACGTCCGTTAGCTTTTTCTCTCTAGGGCGCATGCTCATAGGAGACATTATTACAGATACGCATGCACAATTTCCTATGAGCATGCGCGCTAGGGAGAAAAAGCTAAAGGACGTCCAAAATACGGTATGTAAAAACTCTCTATTAGCCTACAACTGAATAATCCATTATATCATAGCGATTTCTGACAAAATAATGCAATTATATTACTATTAAAAATTCAAATTTGTTAAACATTACTACATGAGTCCGTGTCTACTGGGAGTTTTGTAATATGTTATCTAATTAACTTTACGGCAACCAATTAATTAAATTTTAATGTGGCAAGTATGATATGCATAGATAATCAATATTTGCATATTTGCTCTAAATATGAGAGCTTGCACAAGTTGAACCATAATCAACTAGCTAAGTACAGTATACACTTACTCAACCATTATTGAATAACAACCATGAAACATCGAGCATATTTGTACAGGATAGAATAATTAAGGACCATTGAGCAGAATATTCATATTTATTCTTTTAATTAAATAAAGCGTTATTAATTAAAATTTCCATATAATGACTGAAAAATTGAAAACTAGAATAATTTTTTTTTTATACCACAAAACGAGATGTCTTACAAACGAAACTACTTATCAAAAGAATCAAATAAATGACATCTTCATTTTTGTGTATAGTTCTCCATATATTTTTACAGCCTCTTGACAATATTGTCAAAGAAATTATTCATTACTGGTCGTATTAATTGAAAAAGAGATAAAATATTTTTCGAAAAAAGAATTTGATTCAAATTTTGGGGAAGCCAATAAATGCATATCTGATTCGTAAAAACTGTGCTATCAGCCAAAATTACATTAACATATAGATTAAATTATAGATTCCTAGATAGGGCCAACGGCCGTACCATGCTGAATATACCGGTTCTCGTTAGATCACCGAAGTTAAGCATCATTGGGCGCGGTCAGTACTTGGGTGGGTGACCACCTGGGAACACTGCGTGCCGTTGGCAAATTTGGGACCTGAATGGCCGAGTGTCTAGCGCTCTGGCGCTGGGTGTCACAGGTTTCGGGTTCGTATCCCGGCGGTGCCCTGGATGTTTGTAGTGGTTCGGAATCCACTTTAAGCCGTAGGTCCTGGTCTTCTATGACTGTAAGAGCGTCACGGAGCAAAAGTCAGGCTTCTACCTACGGGGTGCTCCATCACAACAGAAGCTGCTTCCTTCCCCTTCAATCATGAGTCCATATGGGCTCGTGGGCTTGGCCAGCCAAGTGGGATAAGAAACAACAACAACAACAACATAGATTCCTTGAGGGACTCCATTTATGAGCCGAAAACCGGAAATTTGGCTACTCGCAGGGTGAGCGGAATATACTTCCTCTCCGGGAGAGAGTCTGTAGGCCAACTGATCATTTCTCCTGAACATCATAAGGAGACGCTCTTGTCAGTGTGTAGGAGGAAGCATGATTGCAAGTCCCATATTTGCATTGTTTATGAAAAGAAATCGGAAGACTCCCACCATCAAAATATATAAGAGATAATACTGTTTTTAACATGCATTTACTACTTGCAATATTTGCAATGGTAATGGTTTGCAATAAGGGCTATGCATATATATATTTGCACTATTTTATTTTTACCTAAATTTCCATAAATTTCTATTTACTAAAAACATAAATGAATATTATTGGAAAACATTTGTCTTCAATAAATACTGTTTAAAAAAATTATCCGTCAAAAATTTAACATGCTTATATAGTATTTTTTTCATTGTAATACAAAATAAATCTTAAAATACATTCTTGTCCAAATAAATTAATGTTAGCATATATATTTTAATCTTTCAGGAAAATTGTAAACAGAGAAAGATAAATATAATTTAACCTGACTGGCTTCCTTAGATAAGAAAAAAAGACAACAAAAATTATTTAAATATTTAACGTTTTTTTCATTAATATAATAAGGAAAGCGACTTTGAAATAAGACATGAATAAATAAGAATAAAATGTGAATCTTAGGTTCTCTCATGTAAATAAAAATCCAACCCTGCTTAAGTAAACAGTTATCCACTTTGGAAAAAAAAAAAGACTTATATTTTATTTTGGAGATTAACTGTCTCGAGAAATTTCAATTATTTATATCTAGAATATTGAAATTCTACTTAATGCCTCCTTTTAAATTAGATTTGATTTAGAAAATGGATGATATGTCTGGCTGGTTTTCGAGTAATATGGAATAACTTTGCTACTTTATGGATAGTAATAAATTACAGAAAATTACATTACACGTTTACTGTAATAATTTATATGAAAACAGTCAGGTTTAATATATTACTGCAAAAAGTATGCATAACTTTTTGATGTATTTATCAAATTTACTTGAATATATTATACATATACTTTTTCGCATTCTTTTAATTAAATAGTTATTTAAATTATTAAAAAATGATTGTTTTATTTGGTAAATTTGTAATGATATTTATTAAATTATACAGTTAGAATTGAATAAGACAGTTAAATAAATGCTCATGTATATAAATTAATTGTATATAAATTGCATATATTTATATATAAATTAATACTACTTCTGTATTATTTACCACCAACTTCCCTTCTGGCATCTATCAACGTATGGAAATAAAATGATTAAACATAGTATATGATATTCTCTCGAAAATTAAAATAGCTTACAGATTTAAACTATAGAAATTATTAATAATATTATTAAATATAACTTAGTATAAGATTTTTAATTCAGTAATCCATGGTAAATTGTTACTACGTAATAATTTCTTACCTATCCGAAATAATTTGTCTTAGTTAATGAGTTGCTGCTATTGTTGGTGTCGTATCCCCTGAAGAGTACAAGGGAATCAAATACCGTGGCGCTCCCGAATAATATTGGGTATGTTGATTGCCAGCTCGGAGTATAAATCTTCTTCCGAGGGATGGTCCAGACAATGCATGGCGTCTGCAACAGCTGGACAATCAAATACAAGATGAGGAGTAAGCTCGACATCAGGGCAGTTACATATTTTTGGTATTTTTTAACGCCATCAGCAGAAATTTTCATATTCTTGTGGGGATTTCATCTTTAATCTTGAGTTAGAGAGTAGCTGTTTTTCTGTCGATATTTAGTTCTGCAATTTGGTATTTAGTTTTGAACTTAGAAGAAATTATAAGTTAAGATTTTGCCAAGGCATTTGCATCTACAAGAGAAGTAGAATGGCAGTCTCATCCCTACTTCTAGCATTTTTCATCAAAGAATCTGCATACTTAATGAATTTTGTAGTTAAGTTCTCAAAACCGAAACCGTAAAAATGCATATTAGACCGGGGCCTACTACTTAAAATGGATTCCGAACCACCACAAACATTCACGGTACCGCCGGGAATCTTACTCGAAACCTGTATCACAGGGCGCCAAAGCGCTAGACACTCGGCCATTCAGGCCCCATGGGACTAATATGTATGTCGAGAGATGGATTTAGGGCTGACAACCTTATCCCGTAAAAAGAAAACATTTTCTATCTCGAAATCTGCCAGTAGTTTGACGCCATGACGACCATGGCAGTCACCAATGAAGAAAAATGCAAAGAATAAATTAAAGCATTTAAGTCATCTTTTATGATTATATAACAGACAGAAGAATTATAAATCGTATCTCTTTACGGATTTTACAAAAATAGAACAGAATCAAGTTTCATTATTATGTAAACAATGATCACATTATACGAGGAGAAAGGATTGGATATATTATTTCTGAAATAGTGAATACTTTGCTGTTTTCTATACCACTGCCGTACTTTGTCATGAATATGCAAAATCTGAATATAATGAACCATTATTTTACTAGAACAGAACTCCTTGTAAAAGAACATTTTTTTTTTCTTAAAGAAGTATTGTTCACTTTTAGCAATAGAGAGTTTTTTCATACCGTACTTAAAAAATACGGTATTTTTTTCTCCCTAGCGCGCATGCACATAGGAAACATTATTACAGATACGCATGCGCAATTTCCTCTGAGAATGCGCGCCAGGGAGAAAAAAATACCGTATTTTTAAAGTACGGTATGCAAAAACTCTCTAATAATTCAATAATCAATCGCGAAAACGTGGTGGTCCTAGGAATACTTTAAATTTAATAGAATTTGAAGGCGGTGAACTAGCTAATGGAATCCGAAACTTATAGAGGATTAAATTAGTAAACAACTTTAACCTGTTTAAATGTTAACCTGTGTCCGAAACTAGCTTGGGGAACACGTTTTAACACTTTAAGTCGAATTTAAATGTCACGAAATAAGGAGTAGTGTTCAAATTCCATTAAATGCCATGCAATAATTTTCTACAAATGGAATTTAAATGCTGAAAACTTTTCAAAACATCTGGTAAAGTTATATATAAATATCATTGCAATGATTTGAATGTTACATCGTATAACTGCTGTAAAAAAATTATAACGTTTTGGCACTTTTATGAAATAAATTAGCAATAAAATAGACACCTGATAAACACACATTCTATAAAAAAATTAGGTTGGGTTTACATAATATGTTAGCATTCATAAAATAAAAATGACTTTTTTCTGTAAGCATTGTTCAGAATTGTGAAATAAAATTCTCGTTTATACGAAAAGAACTTCGATGTCAAACATGAATACGACAATCTTTTAGTTATCTTAACTTTATACAAACAGAATCACGGATGAGAAAAATTCCAGCACGACAGCTGATTATGCATCTGACGTCATCAAGGATAAATTTTGCTGATTTTTTATTGACACAGTGGATTCATCCCGTTTTTACGTTTCACGTAGCCATTCACACAGTACTGAGTCATAATGAATATAGAACTTTAATTCAATTTACATATGCTTTATCTTGTATTGAATTGTTTTCGTTTGCAAATAACAATATGTTTTAAATAAAAATAAAAATATTTTTAAATAATAATACTAATTTCTTTTTTATAAATCTTTTACATATTAATAATTTGTTTGAGATATTTTAATTATATTTTAATAAACATTCAATATAAATATTCTGTATTTATTCATAAATCGTCGGTGTGCATCAATATTTTTTTTACAATAGCAATACTTTAGTTCGTTTTAATATGTTTTATCTTTATTGAATTCTTTTCATTTACAAATAAAATATGCTTTAAATAATAATAATAATATTATTTTTTAAAAAATAACATTAAATTTATTTTTAATAAATTTCTTACATATTTATGAAAATTAACGAATTTGTTATAGATATTTTAAATACATTCTAATAAATATTCGATATATAAATAGTCTGTATATATTCATAACTCGTCAGTGTGCATCAATATTTTTTTGCAATACTTTAATAGGAATACTTTAGTTCGTTTTAATATATTTTGTCTTTCTTGAATTGTTTTCGTTAACAAATAAAATATGCTTTAAATAAAAAAAATAATAATATTTTAAAATAACAATATTAAATTCTTTTTTATAAATTTTTTAAAAATTAACAAATATAATTTAATAAATAAAATTTTAATAAAAATTAATAAATTTGTTATAGATATTTAAATATATTTTAATAAATATTCAATATAAATTATTTGTATTTATTCATAAATCGTCGGTATACACAATATTTTTTTATACTGAGTCATAATTAATGTAGCATTTTAATTCATTTTACATATACTTTATCTTTATTGAATGGTTTTCATTTACAAATAAAATATGTTTTAAATAAAAATAATGATATTATTTTTTAAATAACATTAAATTTCTTTTTTATAAATTTTTTACATATTAACAAAAATTAGCAAATTTGTTGTAGATATTTTAAATATATTTTAATAAACATTCGAAATAAATAATCTATGTTTATTCTTAAATCGTAGGTGTATATCAATATTTTTTTTCATATAAAAATGTTTTTGACTATTTCATACAGTTACATTCTCAGTAATCTAACGGCATTTTTAAGTTGATTAATAGAGAGTTTTTGCATACCGTACGTTAGTTACCATAGGACGTCCGTTAGCTTTTTCTCCCTAGCGCGCATGCGTATGTAATAATGTTTCCTATGAGCATGCGCGCTAGGGAGATAAAGCTAACGGACGTCCTACGGTAACTAACGTACGGTATGCAAAAACTCTCTAATATCTCATTAACAGCAGATGATACTTAAAATCTCAATAAAAATCTGGTACAGTAAATAATTCCACTTATTGATTTTTAATTAATATAGTTTTTAATAAAGGGTTTCCAAGAATTAAACAACATTGGCGAAACACATTTATAGCATATAACATTTAAAATGCGAGGCATAAAAAATTTTTTTGAATTTTTTTCAAATATATGTTATAATTAAGTTTTTGATTCCTCTGCCTAAATTTATTAGAAAATATTTTTAAAATATAAAAACTATATTTTTGCATTTTATTGGAAATAAAAAAAGTTATACACATTTATTTTTTCATAAATTTTATACATTTTCTACAATCACAAAAATTTAAGATGAAAACATTTTAATCCCTTAATTTAAAATTCATATAATACTTCAGGTTTGGGAGACTTGAATATAATATTTCTCTTAAAATCTAAAATTGAGAGGGATTGTCTAAATTTTTACTCAAATTTTTATAATAATAAAAATATTTTAAATATTTTTTTAAATTATTTTAAATTATAAAATATTTTTTATTTACTATTAAAAAATAAAAAAAATGTAAGAATAAATTTGCAGTTCAATAAAGCAGATTTCTGTTGTCAATTCATTGCTATAAATAATTAAACTAATTCAATTAAGTACATCGTTTTCTCTGCTACAAATTTGCTCATAAATAGTATAATATTTAAATAATGAATAATTTATAATTTAATATATATATAATTTTAATAATGTAATATTTAAATAATAAATAATATAATATTTAAATTAATTATAAATATTTCATTTATTCGAAATTTCTTAATTAAACCTTTCGAAAATTTTGACTAATAAATAAACTTAAGTTAGATAAATATAAAATTAATATAATACACAAATTCTCATCTTCTTCAGTGATTATGTTAATAAATCAATTAAGTTTTAATCTAGTTTTGTAATTTTGATATATATAACATTATAATGTTACTATAGATATCATTTAGAAAATTTGCCACATTTGTTTTTTTATAATAAACATTTCGTTGTTTATAGTACATATCTAAGATTTTAAAGTATTATCATTTTTACATATCCTTGCTGTAATTTTCATTATCAGTTTACCATATTTTGTATCAATATAATTTAGAAATGTATTTAACCATCTTTATATTTCTCATAAATTAAATTGTTTTTGTTTGTGCTAAATTCTAAACAATTTTCCATAAATATCTGTTTTCAAATTCTCGCTCCAAGAAAAAAATTTGTAAATTAAAAAAAAAAAAAAAAATTAAGTAAATCTAGTTTGTTATAATTACTATGTTTAATATTATCATAAAAATATATTCATAAAATTATTTTGTATTTATTTTAAGAATACAAAGATCAGTTGTCCCATATCTTTATTCGAAAATCGTAATTGTTTTATTTGTAATTTTGAAATTCAGTGTTGAAGCAATATACTAAGTATGTATTTTTGAAATAATGATTTTAAACAAGAACTTACGTTTAATCAATGAAAAATATTTTTCAAAGAAAATTTTTTATTTAAAAAATCATACTTAATTTTTATTTAATTAAGAACATTAAAAAACATTGTAACTTTTATATAAATTAGAACAGTTTAAAACAAACGATCTTAATGAAAATTTATTATAATTTAGAAAAAGTTAAATACAAACGATCTTAATGAAAATTTATTATAATTTAGAAAAAGTTAAATACATACGATCTTAATGAAAATTTATTATAATTTAGAAAAATCAAATGCAAACGATCTTAATGAAAATTTAGTATAATTTAGAAAAAATCAAATGCAAACGATCTTAATAAACATTTAGTATAATTTAGAAAAATCAAATGCAAACGATCTTAATGAAAATTTAGTATAATTTAGAAAAAATCAAATGCAAACGATCTTAATAAACATTTAGTATAATTTAGAAAAATCAAATGCAAACGATCTTAATGAAAATTTAGTATAATTTAGAAAAAATCAAATGCAAACGATCTTAATAAACATTTAGTATAATTTAGAAAAATCAAATGCAAACGATCTTAATGAAAATTTAGTATAATTTAGAAAAAATCAAATGCAAACGATCTTAATAAACATTTAGTATAATTTAGAAAAATCAAATGCAAACGATCTTAATGAAAATTTAGTATAATTTAGAAAACGTCAAATGCAAACGATCTTAATGCACATTTAGTATAATTTAGAAAAATCAAATACAAACGATCTTAATGAAAATGAATTATAATTTAGAAAAAATCAAATAAGGCAAACGATCTTAATAAAAATTTAGTATAATTTAGAAAAATCAAAATTAAAAGATCTTAATGAAAATTTAGAATAATTTAGAACAGCTAAATTATTCTAAACGATTTTAATGAGAATTTTCTTTAATTTAGAATAGTCAAAAGCAAACTATCTTAGTGAAATTCTGATGAATAGCCGAATAATTTTATAAGCCACTTCATATGGTATATTGAAATTTAATATACAAATATTTATTTCAGGAGCAACGAAAAGAACAACGAATGAGGGATGAGCTAGAAGCAGAATTGCAACTGAAAGATCATCAATTAAAAGATTTGTTGGAGAAACATGCTTTGGTAAAGTATCTTTACGAATTCCACATGGTTATAAAATGAGCATATTGAAAAAAATACAATTATAATGAAATGTAATGAGAAATAATTTTCTCATTTATTAATTCTTTATCTTCCTGTTGATAATTATTTTCATCTTAGTATAGCATAATAATATTTTACTTATTATTTTCTTATTATTATTACGCTTGATATTTACTTCATATTTACTTAATTCTAAACTTGGCAGCATTGTGATTTCAAGGTTTTTTTTCGTGTTCTTAACGAATAATTGTTTTAGAAATTTTGAAATTAATATCAAATTTAGTTCTTTAGTTGATTTAAGAAATTTTTTAAAGAGGTATTCTAAATATTGGTCTTTTTAAAATTTTGATCTATCAGTTTGCTTCCGTCTTGTATCAAAATTACTTATACATATTTATTATGCAAAAAATATCATGCGCAACAGAATTTAGTGCCATTATTTTCCAAGAAATAAGTAACTAGTAACTAGATTAACTAGTAACCAAGTAACTAGAGAATTTTAATGTTAAAAATATGCCACTAAAATAAAGCTTATTCTAATGCGATTGAACTAGCATTAACGCTAGTTATAATCTTGGTAGCGCTTTTAGGAAAATTTCTCTAATCCTTTCAAAACATATTTGAATTTAGATATTTTCATAGAATTTGAAATTATTTTGAAGGAAACTTTCAAATTTTACAGAAATATTTACTATTTACTTACAAAGAATGTAAATTTAAAAATAAAAATATTAGCTTTGTATAAAATCCTTGTAGAAATTGTGAAATACGTTTAGTATCAAATAACAGAGTGAGATAAATTATTTTGAATTGAAAACCTAAATGTTGTATTCTATTATATTAAAAATCTAGTCAAATCTACAGAATTTAAATTCAGGGAATATGGTAGTAGAACAATTTATTTATTCAGAATATTGCACGAGTTGGAAAATTATTCTGCTACAATTTTTCAATAAGAATTATTCCTTCTTTCTCAAAGCTGAATGTAGGTTAGGTTTTAAAATTTATTACAATTATTATGTATCGCATAGTAATCTGCCTTTGGTATACGATAAACTGCAATGATATTATAATTTTTTTTGCTGAAAAATACGAGAAATCTTCATGTACATCCAAATATCAAATGAGAAATATAGAAGTATATAATAACAAACAGATATATAAATAACAAAATCTTAAAAATGTTTAATTTTATAATGCAAATTCATATAAAAGAAAACAAGATTTGAGAAACGTTAAAGTATGAATTGGCAGATTTACAAAAGACAGAAAATTAGGCTTCTTATCATGTGTTAACATAGCTAATAAGTTGACAGAAGTTTGGTTGCTATTTTAATTTCGGGGTGTCAGTGATTTTCTTGTAATATTTCCCGGATATTCAAAAGACTAGGGTAGATGTATGTGTTAAATAATTTGTACTCCACCTACACTCAAGAGCCAAAACATTATGACCACCTGTCAATAACGAGTTGGCTCACCTTTGGCACGCAACACAGCTTCAACCCGCCTTGGCATGGATTAATACCACCACTTAATACACGTTAAATACCACTTCCACCTGATCACGTGCCTTCCACGTCATCCAGGCGAGTTCATTGCAAAATGTAGGGGTGGTCATAATGTTTTGGCTCTTGAGTGTAGATTACAGTTACATAGATCAGTTTAGTAAAGATTAAATCTATTTAAGTATTTTTTCGTCCAGACATAAATTGAGCAATTCTGAAATCGGTGAAAAAATGACGAGGGAGAAGCTTCTAGGCAATAGAGAGACATAGCTTCGTGATAAAAGCTTTTGGTGATTCTGTGAACAATTTATTCTACAGCTAAATAGTTTTTTTAAGTGCCTTTTTATAATAAATATTTTGGTACATTTACACTGATTTCAACGCCCCGTTTGGTGGCTTCTTTTGCAAGCAAATCTGCAGAAAATTTCTGTATAATCTCGAACAAAGGCAAATTATATAATTATTATACATTTTAAGACCCCAAGCGTTTTACATTATTATAGTCTAATAAATGTTTGACTTTCTTTTAATATATGATTCAAAGAAAGTCAAACCTTTTACAATATTCTTGAAGAATGTTGTAAAATGTTTTATCTCTTTGTTAATATAGTATTCATGTATAATTTTTGTGCATGTAATTTTTATTCATTCACAATATACTCGTTTAAAAATGTCACTTTGTAGTATAATGCATTAGAAGTGAGCTCCGTAATGGTATATTTTGCCATATGAGTGCACATATTTGTAAAGTGATTGTTAAAAATTTTTTTCTAATAAAAGATAGATTTGCAATTTGCCTAATAAGTAACTGATATGACATGCTTCTGTTACAAAACATTTTTACAGTTATTTTCTACTTCTGTTCTTCATATCACGTCTTTCTTTGTAAATTATTAATACTATTTACAAAAATTAAAATATTATAAACTTAATGAGTTATATTTAACATAATTAATCATCATTATATTTTAATCAGAGTAAGATTTTATAAATTTCTATATTCTTGGGGATCTGATGGCCGAGTGACAAGCGCTCTGTGCCACAAGTAATGGGCTCGAGGTACCATGGATGCTTTTAGTTCGAATCCACTTTAAACAGTAGGTGCCAGTCTAATATGACTGTTGGGCGTAGAGCTGATAACCTTATCCCGTAAAAAGGTAAACATCTCCAGTCTCGAAATCTGCCAATATGTAGACGGCCTTGGCCCACCATGAGGCTGTTGGATTAATGAAGAAAATAAAATTCTTGAAATTTTTAATTGTCTTAATCTTTTTACTTGTCATGTGGAAAATAATATTATAATATAATATATAGTATATAACCATATTAACGAAAGTTTATAATCAATTGCATGATAATACATAAGTATAACTGCGATTTACTCTTCTAAAGATGTTTTAATACGCATAATTAATCAGAATTTAGATTTAATAAAATATTTGTTCTCATTTATACATAGTTTTACATTTTTCTTGCAAGAAACAATAAGAATTAATTAATGATGAATAATACTGCAAGTTCATAACTTATAAGAACTAAAAAATGGCTTAAAATATTTCATTCTATATTTTGCATGCTTTAAAGTATATTATTTTGAGCAAAAATCTTTAAGTTTCTCAAAAGCCACAAAGACAAATGTATTTTAATATAAATTTATTTATGCAAGATTAAAACTTGGTGAATTTTAGAATGGCCTACCAAAATTTGACCACATTTGAGTAATATTCCTTTTTATACAAAAATCAATTTTTTTGATGCATCCTTTTCCAGATGGAATCCCAACTGGAAGAACTTAATTCCACGGATTCGGAAAAGACTCACGAAAACATCAAACTTCAAAAAGTAAGTTGCGAACCCCTATTTCAATATTAAATTTCGTCTCTTCAAGAAGTATGACTCAGAATACGTGTCCCCAAACAATGTTTGTGAGGCAATCACGTTAAGTGGCCGTGTCTATTTGTTCTCATGATGGCAATTTTTTCAAGGACAGGGATGATCTGGAGTCACGACTGGCCGCCTCGGAAAGAGTGCTGAACGACATGAAGAGCCAGCTCTCGCTTCTGCGCAAAAGGAGCATCGACGAAAGACGGAAGAGAGCTCAGTAAGTTTGCATCCCAGAAAATTGCATATTCAGTTTTTTTCATTGTCTTCACTAAGTTTAATAAAATGCTCTTAACAGAGTCAAGATTATTGAATATTTATACATTGTCTCTCATAATTATAAAACTCTGAAACAAAATCTTGTCTATTCTTCAATTCTTCTATTAATTAGTCTTGTTTATGTTAATTGTTTTTTGAAATCGGAAACAAATATATATTTTTATTTCATTCTTAGGTGATAAACTGAGTGACATTTGAAAAATCATTTTGAAATAAATATAGAAATACAATAAATATAATTCAATTCTCCCTGTGTTAATTTAAGTAATTATTAGAGAATATTTGGCTGGAAGTCATTCTTGGCGCAGCAATGGGTCACTCTCAGTGACCCATTAAATCGCCAAGGTTGCTAGTTGCACTCTTGGCGTTGAAATTTCATTCTAATTGCAATCTTGGCGATGAAATTGCATTCTAGTTGCAATCTTGGCAATGAATACTTGAAAAATCTACTTGATGCAACAATTACATCAACTAGCTTTTTCAAGTATTAGGCATCAAATACATTTCATATTGCATAAAATCTTTCTAAATTTGTTCACATAAATTTGTCTTGAGTGATTGATTTACCCAAATGTTTTCTATGATGGTTAGATTAGGAGATTTCTCATTCAATAGAAAGAGCCTTTTTTAGTGAATAATATGCTTAATACTGTATATTTAAGATTGGAAGATGCTCTTCTGCGTTCAAAATGGTAAATATAACGACTAAATCCATCGTTTCATTAACAGAAATAGCATAGACATAACATCACATAAATTAAAATTTATCTTTAGTGTTATACTCAAATGTTTTTTGTTATGGTTAGATTTGGACAATACTCAGTCATTAGATAAAATGTATACTTGTCCAATTGCCACTATTTTGTAAACCGGAAGC
Organism: Caerostris darwini; assembly: GCA_021605075.1. Classification (NCBI taxonomy): domain Eukaryota; kingdom Metazoa; phylum Arthropoda; class Arachnida; order Araneae; family Araneidae; genus Caerostris; species Caerostris darwini. Next base: position 375,572 of record BPLQ01003580.1, read on the forward strand.
TCTTATAAACTGTAAACAGCTTAATTAGAAGGCTAATTATTTATTATTTATCAAATAACTCAACTTTTTAAAAAAGAAAAACAGCAGATTTTATCAAAAATGAAAGTTTTTAGTTAGAAAACACATTGACAAATCTTATACATTTACGAGAACTATATATTTAAATGCAATAGTATTAATTGCTCATGGGTTTTTTTATGTTAAGAGAACGTAACATAATGTTGGAATTTACATACAATCAATTTTAATTAATGTTTGCTACTCATTATGATTCACTCGGAGTTTTACAAGTTACATAAAAGTTCTCGTAATTCAAACGTGTAAATACACAGTAACTACTTCTAACCATTTTTTTGTTTTTCTAAATTTTATGTCATAAAGCGCAGCTTAAAGGACTTTTAAACAGTTGGATTGGTTTTGGCTGAACCTTTATTAGTAAATAATGTGCAAATATTGCTAATTTTATGTTCATTGGCTAGGAATGGATCGAATTGAGTGTTTTAATGTTTTGGTAGATAGGGACAAGACAAATAATATAGCGTGCTGTGAAGTTTTAATTTCACAGAGTTCCCAATATGAGAAATATAATTAAGAGGTAAATTAAATGAGGAGGTTTTAATGGTATGAATATTCAAAACAACTTACAGATAGTTCATAATAAGTTTTTATCTCTTCACATACTAAATTTTTAATAAAACTTCTTTCCCTGCAAAAACATCGCTTTTATAAAACGAATTTAATTTTTCAACGACGAATTAATAGACAGATTGGTTTGGATAGATTAGGTTTGGTTTGTCGCTCTACTGCCATTTTTTGCACATTCTGGGCTAATTAGACTGGGACCTACAGTTTAAAGTGAACGTTTCCGAACCTCTAATAAACATCCAGGATTCGAACCTGAAGCCTGTGGTACCAATGAGCAGAGCGTTGGCCAGTTGGCTATCAGCCCATCAATTACTAGACAAGAAATAAAAAATAATTAATCATATTAATTATAATTATTTACTAATAAAATTAAGAATACGTTTATTAATTAATAATTATAATTAATTAATAAATATTAATTTATACATTTATATTCATTAATATGTTATTGTTGTTCTAATGCAGCTGACAATACAGAGACAGTTAATCTTTATGCCATAAGCAAAGGCTGCACTGCTGTTACTCATTTAGCACTATCAAGGGTGTACGTGTGGCTTGAAAATATGCTACGGACGGGAGTAACATTACCCCCACAATGCTCTATTAATCCTATTAGACAGGGATCTACGGTTAAAAGTGGATACCGAATCACTACAAACATCCATGGCGCTTTCGGGACTCGAACCCTGTGGTACTGAGCGCTAGTGCGATAGCCACTCAGCCATCAGGCTCCTATATTCATTAATAATAATAATAATAATAATAATAATAATAATAATGTTGTATTGAAGTCATCGGTATGACCATAAACCTATGTTTTACTTGTTTAAAATTTTTAAATTCCTTTTTAGAGCAGCCATCAAAGTATCTGAAGGAATAGCACTGGAAAGGGAAAATTTGGTTTTGGAACTACATCATTTGAAGTGAGTAAAAAATAATTCCCGCATTTTATATTTAAATTAATACAATAATTGAAAAAAAAAACTCTGAGAGATTTCACTTAATCCATTAAAATAATTTACTCTCTTTAAAAATTGCTCATTCTGTTAAATAAATATACGTTAATGGTAAAAACTAGAATGCGTTTAATAATAAATTATTAAATATTACACGAGATGTTAGCTGTGTAAATAATTAAAGTAATGATATAAAAAACTTAAAAATGGAAGCACTTATTCAAATCATTCCATTAATTTGTTAAATATTTATTACTAAATTAACTCCAAACTTAAGCAATGTTTACTCGCTAGTTAATGTGAGCAATAATTAAAAGCATAATAAAATTAAATTACTAAAAGACAGATTCTGCATAAGTAAACGATTTAAAAGCATGCAATTAGTTCCGATTATCTTACTTATTTTTTTAAATTAATTGCGTTGCAAAAATTTTTTAGTTAAAAATAAATCGAAATAAATTTCTTTGTTCTTCGACCGTGGCAAGTTCCATTATTCGCAAAATATCGTTTGACATAAATCAGACGATTTTAATTTTTAGAACATTTAAAAAGCGTTCTTAAAATTAATTCTTCATTCATTAATATATTAATAATATATGGAATTATAAAAACAGACTAATAGTTTTAATAATATTTTTGTTTACAGTTAATAAAATAAATAAAATAATAAAATATGAATATGTTTTATAATTTAGAATAAAATAAAGTTGTTTTTAGTTTTTCTTAAAAACGAAGCATGTTTTGGGAAATGAGAAATATTTTAAATATGATTATTAAGATAGTTACTTTTTAAATTAAATGAAATTTTTTTTATTCCCTGTCCTATGTTACTTATGTAAATACAATTATAAAGATATAAAAGAATGTAGATTTCGCTGCTATGATAAAATTTATTTTTTGATAATTCAATAACATTAATTGGATTTTGGATAATTTAAACTGGCCACACGAGATAGAAATTTTATTATAAACCTTGAAATAAATAGAGATTATTTTATTAATATAGTAAAAAAATTTTTAGTAATATTTTTATAAAATTCAGGTAGAGATATTAAAAACTGAAATTTAATTTGAATCTAAATAAAAATTATTTACATAACTTAAATTGAGAAACGCATTGTTTTGTATGAATTAACTACAATTTATACAATGTTTTTAGATTAATATGCGAGATTAAAATGCAGTGGTTGCCAAAAAGTGTTATTAATATTTCGTTCGTTAGTAATGTTCGTTCCATATATTTAAAAAAAAATTGTAAAAAAAGCATTATAGCTAGGAATTGAATTCGAATATAAAATCCAATATTTCTTTTATATCATCTCCATGTGATTTTGAATTAAATAGAACCCTTTTTAAAAACATATTGATTAATTTTATTTTTTATAAAAATAAAAATTAAAGAAGACAGAGAAAAGACACGTCACACCGAAACATTTTCGAATAAATTCATAAATAAAATTGTTAGACGCTTTTTTATTTTTGCATTTTGGCTACATTTAAAAATCGTTTGGCTTTAATCTTAATGCTTGTTTACTTCGATATATTCTATTTATTATCTAAAAATGGCAAGTCATAAGGAAACAACGAATAGTTATGATAAGGAAACAACGAATAGTCATTATAAGGAAACAAGGAATAATCATCATAAGAAGTAGAGCATTCGAAAATTGATTACTTTTCATCATAGTAAGGTAAAACCAGTTTGGAATATCGTTTAATTACTAAATTTATCTCATTCAACCGTGCAATATGTGATAAAACTATTTAATGAAGGAAATAGGATCGAAAACAAGGTAAGGAAATATTGTCCAGCAAAGTTAACTCAACATTCTCTGAAATTTATAGTTAAATCATTTGTGAAAAGTACATTTTTGAGAGCTGTAACAATTTGCACAGAACAGAAAATTTATTGTAAGTGCATAAAATAGGAATCTTACGCTTTTCTTCTCGAAATCAATAATAAATAAGCCCAAATTGCATGGCATTCATGCAATTTGGCGAATTTGGTGCTATTATTATTATGCTATTTTTAAATGTTATTACATAAAATAATATACTTTTGCTATTAAAATTAAATGTATACAAATATTTATCTTAATAAAAAGGTGTTTATTCTTTAAATATACAGCAGAGATCAATAAATTAAGCTTGAAATTACTTGCTTTATAATGACATCTAAAAGATAAATTATAGAATTTCTCTCTTATTGTAGATTTACACGGAGATTATTTATCTTAATCTATAAACATTTAGATATTTAGATTTAGATTATTTTATGTGTTTATTCTTTAAATATACAGCAGAGATCAATAAATTAAGCTTGAAATTACTTGCTTTATAATAACATCTGAAAGATAAATTATAGAATTTCTCTCTTATTGTAGATTTACACGGAGATCCTTGGCCGCGTAGCGGCCACTAGCTCATTCACTGTAAGATGTTGAAACATAGCGGTGGTCTCATGCCCTTTGAGTTAATAAGAAAAATAGATAATTAAATGCCCTTTATTTAAAAAAGATTTATTTATTTAATAAAATTAAAAAATGAAAAATAACAAAATGATGAAATCAGTTGCATGTAAAAAATAATAATAATAATAAAAAATAAAACAGAAGCGAATTTTTTTCAGCTAGACAGTTGTAAGGAATTAATTTAAAATATTTAGAACAGTGCGAGGTCTTTTGCTATGTTTGCGGGAAGAAATATCATAATCGTAATTTTGTAGGATATTTAAAACAGGGTTATTGATGTTTCGCATATCATTATAGAATTTCTGTATAGTTATAACAATATGATAAAAAGATATTGATTTATCGTTGAATGATATCGATTATAATTATAATCAATATCATAATTTAATTAATTGTTTTAGGGCTTTAATGAAATTAATCGTCTGGAAATTGAAAAAGATACTTGTTACAGTTATATCTTAATAATATTTTGATATAAAATGCCAAATAATATGAAAATTATCGAAACGCAAATGAAATTATCGAAGTCGAAAATTATCTGAATCGCAAATGACGTCATATAGTTTTCATTACTTGACGTCATTTACCTTACAATATTCCATTATAAATGCCTTTTTTTAAGCACTAGTCATTTTAGGTTAAAAATTACTTACAAAATAATTTTTGTTTTTAATTAAAATTATTAAAATTTTTAAAACACATCCAAAACATAATTATTTATCTTGTCGTTGTTATTTCCTTTGTAAAGTTTATTTTTTTGCACAAACGATAAATTTATAATCATTTAAAACATAATTATTTATCATGTCGTTGTTATTTCCTTTGTAAAGTTTATTTTTTTGCACAAACGATAAATTTATAATCATTTAAAACATAATTATTTATCATGTCGTTGTTATTTCCTTTGTAAAGTTTATTTTTTTGCACAAACGATAAATTTACAATCATTTAAAACATAATTATTTATCATGTCGTTGTTATTTCCTTTGTAAAGTTTATTTTTTTGCACAAACGATAAATTTATAATCATTTAAAACATAATTATTTATCATGTCGTTGTTATTTCCTTTGTAAAGTTTATTTTTTTGCACAAACGATAAATTTACAATCATTTAAAACATAATTATTTATCATGTCGTTGTTATTTCCTTTGTAAAGTTTATTTTTTTGCACAAACGATAAATTTACAATCATTTAAAACATAATTATTTATCATGTCGTTGTTATTTCCTTTGTAAAGTTTATTTTTTTGCACAAACGATAAATTTAGAATCATTTAAAACATAATTATTTATCATGTCGTTGTTATTTCCTTTGTAAAGTTTATTTTTTTGCACAAACGATAAATTTACAATCATTTAAAACATAATTATTTATCATGTCGTTGTTATTTCCTTTGTAAAGTTTATTTTTTTTGCACAAACGATAAATTTATAATCATTTAAAACATAATTATTTATCATGTCGTTGTTATTTCCTTCGTAAAGTTTATTTTTTTGCACAAACGATAAATTTATAATCATTTAAAACATAATTATTTATCATGTCGTTGTTATTTCCTTTGTAAAGTTTATTTTTTTGCACAAACGATAAATTTATAATCATTTAAAACATAATTATTTATCATGTCGTTGTTATTTCCTTTGTAAAGTTTATTTTTTTTGCACAAACGATAAATTTACAATCATTTAAAACATAATTATTTATCATGTCGTTGTTATTTCCTTTGTAAAGTTTATTTTTTTGCACAAACGATAAATTTATAATCATTTAAAACATAATTATTTATCATGTCGTTGTTATTTCCTTTGTAAAGTTTATTTTTTTGCACAAACGATAAATTTATAATCATTTAAAACATAATTATTTATCATGTCGTTGTTATTTCCTTTGTAAAGTTTATTTTTTTGCACAAACGATAAATTTATAATCATTTAAAACATAATTATTTATCATGTCGTTGTTATTTCCTTTGTAAAGTTTATTTTTTTGCACAAACGATAAATTTACAATCATTTAAAACATAATTATTTATCATGTCGTTGTTATTTCCTTTGTAAAGTTTATTTTTTTGCACAAACGATAAATTTACAATCATTTAAAACATAATTATTTATCATGTCGTTGTTATTTCCTTTGTAAAGTTTATTTTTTTGCACAAACGATAAATTTAGAATCATTTAAAACATAATTATTTATCATGTCGTTGTTATTTCCTTTGTAAAGTTTATTTTTTTTGCACAAACGATAAATTTACAATCATTTAAAACATAATTATTTATCATGTCGTTGTTATTTCCTTTGTAAAGTTTATTTTTTTGCACAAACGATAAATTTATAATCATTTAAAACATAATTATTTATCATGTCGTTGTTATTTCCTTCGTAAAGTTTATTTTTTTGCACAAACGATAAATTTATAATCATTTAAAACATAATTATTTATCATGTCGTTGTTATTTCCTTTGTAAAGTTTATTTTTTTGCACAAACGATAAATTTATAATCATTTAAAACATAATTATTTATCATGTCGTTGTTATTTCCTTTGTAAAGTTTATTTTTGCACAAACGATAAATTTACAATCATTTAAAACATAATTATTTATCATGTCGTTGTTATTTCCTTTGTAAAGTTTATTTTTTTGCACAAACGATAAATTTATAATCATTTAAAACATAATTATTTATCATGTCGTTGTTATTTCCTTTGTAAAGTTTATTTTTTTGCACAAACGATAAATTTATAATCATTTAAAACATAATTATTTATCATGTCGTTGTTATTTCCTTTGTAAAGTTTATTTTTTTTGCACAAACGATAAATTTATAATCATTTAAAACCTAATTATTTATCATGTCGTTGTTATTTCCTTTGTAAAGTTTATTTTTTTTGCACAAACGATAAATTTATAATCATTTAAAACAAAATTATTTATCATGTCGTTGTTATTTCCTTTGTAATGTTTATTTTTTTGCACAAACGATAAATTTACAATCATTTAAAACATAATTATTTATCATGTCGTTGTTATTTCCTTTGTAAAGTTTATTTTTTTGCACAAACGATAAATTTACAATCATTTAAAACATAATTATTTATCATGTCGTTGTTATTTCCTTTGTAAAGTTTATTTTTTTTTTGCACAAACGATAAATTTACAATCATTTAAAACATAATTATTTATCATGTCGTTGTTATTTCCTTTGTAAAGTTTATTTTTTTGCACAAACGATAAATTTATAATCATTTAAAACATAATTATTTATCATGTCGTTGTTATTTCCTTTGTAAAGTTTATTTTTTTGCACAAACGATAAATTTACAATCATTTAAAACATAATTATTTATCATGTCGTTGTTATTTCCTTTGTAAAGTTTATTTTTTTGCACAAACGATAAATTTACAATCATTTAAAACATAATTATTTATCATGTCGTTGTTATTTCCTTTGTAAAGTTTATTTTTTTGCACAAACGATAAATTTACAATCATTTAAAACATAATTATTTATCATGTCGATGTTATTTCCTTTGTAAAGTTTATTTTTTTGCACAAACGATAAATTTATAATCATTTAAAACATAATTATTTATCATGTCGTTGTTATTTCCTTTGTAAAGTTTATTTTTTTGCACAAACGATAAATTTATAATCATTTAAAACATAATTATTTATCATGTCGTTGTTATTTCCTTTGTAAAGTTTATTTTTTTGCACAAACGATAAATTTATAATCATTTAAAACATAATTATTTATCATGTCGTTGTTATTTCCTTTGTAAAGTTTATTTTTTTGCACAAACGATAAATTTATAATCATTTAAAACATAATTATTTATCATGTCGTTGTTATTTCCTTTGAAAAGTTTATTTTTTTTTTGCACAAACGATAAATTTACAATCATTTAAAACATAATTATTTATCATGTCGTTGTTATTTCCTTTGTAAAGTTTATTTTTTTTGCACAAACGATAAATTTATAATCATTATAAAATAATTATTATTTATCATGTCGTTGTTATTTCCTTTGTAAAGTTTATTTTTTTGCACAAACGATAAATTTACAATCATTTAAAACATAATTATTTATCATGTCGTTGTTATTTCCTTTGTAAAGTTTATTTTTTTGCACAAACGATAAATTTATAATCATTTAAAACATAATTATTTATCATGTCGTTGTTATTTCCTTTGTAAAGTTTATTTTTTTGCACAAACGATAAATTTATAATAATTTAAAACATAATTATTTATCATGTCGTTGTTATTTCCTTTGTAAAGTTTATTTTTTTGCACAAACGATAAATTTATAATCATTTAAAACATAATTATTTATCATGTCGTTGTTATTTCCTTTGTAAAGTTTATTTTTTTGCACAAACGATAAATTTATAATCATTTAAAACATAATTATTTATCATGTCGTTGTTATTTCCTTTGTAAAGTTTATTTTTTTGCACAAACGATAAATTTATAATCATTTAAAACATAATTATTTATCATGTCGTTGTTATTTCCTTTGTAAAGTTTATTTTTGCACAAACGATAAATTTATAATCATTTAAAACATAATTATTTATCATGTCGTTGTTATTTCCTTTGTAAAGTTTATTTTTTGCACAAACGATAAATTTATAATCATTTAAAACATAATTATTTATCATGTCGTTGTTATTTCCTTTGTAAAGTTTATTTTTTTGCACAAACGATAAATTTATAATCATTTAAAACATAATTATTTATCATGTCGTTGTTATTTCCTTTGTAAAGTTTATTTTTTTGCACAAACGATAAATTTATAATCATTTAAAACATAATTATTTATCATGTCGTTGTTATTTCCTTTGTAAAGTTTTTTTTTTTGCACAAACGATAAATTTATAATCATTTAAAACATAATTATTTATCATGTCGTTGTTATTTCCTTTGTAAAGTTTATTTTTTTGCACAAACGATAAATTTATAATCATTTAAAACATAATTATTTATCATGTCGTTGTTATTTCCTTTGTAAAGTTTATTTTTTTGCACAAACGATAAATTTATAATCATTTAAAACATAATTATTTATCATGTCGTTGTTATTTCCTTTGTAAAGTTTATTTTTTGCACAAACGATAAATTTATAATCATTTAAAACATAATTATTTATCATGTCGTTGTTATTTCCTTTGTAAAGTTTATTTTTTTGCACAAACGATAAATTTACAATCATTTAAAACATAATTATTTATCATGTCGTTGTTATTTCCTTTGTAAAGTTTATTTTTTTTGCACAAACGATAAATTTACAATCATTTAAAACATAATTATTTATCATGTCGTTGTTATTTCCTTTGTAAAGTTTATTTTTTGCACAAACGATAAATTTACAATCATTTAAAACATAATTATTTATCATGTCGTTGTTATTTCCTTTGTAAAGTTTATTTTTTTGCACAAACGATAAATTTACAATCATTTAAAACATAATTATTTATCATGTCGTTGTTATTTCCTTTGTAAAGTTTATTTTTTGCACAAACGATAAATTTACAATCATTTAAAACATAATTATTTATCATGTCGTTGTTATTTCCTTTGTAAAGTTTATTTTTTTGCACAAACGATAAATTTACAATCATTTAAAACATAATTATTTATCATGTCGTTGTTATTTCCTTTGTAAAGTTTATTTTTTTGCACAAACGATAAATTTACAATCATTTAAAACATAATTATTTATCATGTCGTTGTTATTTCATTTGTAAAGTTTATTTTTTTGCACAAACGATAAATTTACAATCATTTAAAACATAATTATTTATCATGTCGTTGTTATTTCATTTGTAAAGTTTATTTTGCACAAACGATAAATTTACAATCATTTAAAACATAATTATTTATCATGTCGTTGTTATTTCCTTTGTAAAGTTTATTTTTTTGCACAAACGATAAATTTACAATCATTTAAAACATAATTATTTATCATGTCGTTGTTATTTCCTTTGTAAAGTTTATTTTTTTGCACAAACGATAAATTTACAATCATTTAAAACATAATTATTTATCATGTCGTTGTTATTTCATTTGTAAAGTTTATTTTTTTGCACAAACGATAAATTTACAATCATTTAAAACATAATTATTTATCATGTCGTTGTTATTTCATTTGTAAAGTTTATTTTTTTGCACAAACGATAAATTTACAATCATTTAAAACATAATTATTTATCATGTCGTTGTTATTTCCTTTGTAAAGTTTATTTTTTTTGCACAAACGATAATTTTACAATCATTTAAAACATAATTATTTATCATGTCGTTGTTATTTCCTTTGTAAAGTTTATTTTTGCACAAACGATAAATTTACAATCATTTAAAACATAATTATTTATCATGTCGTTGTTATTTCCTTTGTAAAGTTTATTTTTTTGCACAAACGATAAATTTACAATCATTTAAAACATAATTATTTATCATGTCGTTGTTATTTCCTTTGTAAAGTTTATTTTTTTGCACAAACGATAAATTTACAATCATTTAAAACATAATTATTTATCATGTCGTTGTTATTTCCTTTGTAAAGTTTATTTTTTTGCACAAACGATAAATTTATAATCATTAGTAATATTTAATAGCTATGTTTTGGGATTCTGTTTTTTAGAGAAGTCAACAAACAACTCCAAGACGAAAAAGATGAATTGACGCTTGGAACAGTACCGAAAATTCCGTATTGTATAAATTCATTAACTGAAAGTGCTGAAGTAAGTGAGCTAATTCCTTCTTTTAATAAACAAAACTAACAGTGTTCATGAAAATAAAGTTCAGTGTTACTGAAAATAGCTTTTTATTTCTAAAATGGTATACATTCATGAATATTTATTGTAAAATTAATTTTCTTTTCCTGTTTTAAAAAGGGGTATCACTCTTCTGAGCTGTATTTGAAGGGAAAAAATGTCTTAAGCCACATATATTTAAAAATAGTTATTAAGTAAAAGGTTTAATAAAAATATACACTGGGAAAAATATACATATCAACCATAATTATTGTATTAAAATAATCTTTGATTACTGATTTCTTTTATGATTACATTTCGTACAGAGCTTTTTTAATTCACTGATATCACCAAAAAGTTTTAATCATTCAAATAACAAATATCATAAAAAAAAATAAAAATAGTAAATATGTTTTATTATTTTAATATAAAAACATGGATTTTATTATTTATCTGAAATATTTTCGCTTAGTTAGAGATCAAAAAATAAAAGTGAGATTTAAAAAAAATCTGAATTCGTAAAGAAATATATAATTTATATTGGGCTTACATTCAATACGATACTGAGATGCATTCAACAACAATGCTAGTACACAAATGTGTACTTGTTGTACTGACATGTATCCATTCTATATGGTCTGGTAGAATCGGATAGATATAGTATCTCATCCACATTAAATAACAATGCTAGTATACATTAAATAATAATGCTGATTCACATTAAATAATAATGCTGGACCGCATTCAATAATAATGCTCAAGTTGAATTCAATAGAAGTGCTAGGCTGCATTTTATGACTATATGCAGTCCTGCAGGTTTACATAGTCCTAAACTAGGGCTAAATTGTTTATTTCCCTTTATTTATTTTTTTTGCTTTTTAAAACTATGTCGTGCTACATGTATATATATAATGTTTATAAGGATAAGAATATTATTATAATATTCGCGGCCCCTGGTGGCCAATCGGCTAGCACTTTAGCTTTTGGTACCACAGGCTTCAAGTTCGAATTCTGGTGGTGGTATGGAAGTTTGTTAGTGGTTTGGAACCCATGTTAATCGATAGGTCCCGGTCTAATTTGCCTAAAGTGTGCAAAAAATGACCATAGAGTGACAAACCAAACAAACTATTATGATATTCATAGTATTTTAATGATATATCAATAAATGAATAAATAAAAATAATATGAGTATAAAACAACTTCTTAAATTGTTTTTCATGTTTGTAATTAAATATTTTATGTTTATTTCTAAACTAATTATTGTTTAAAAGACAAAAATAAATTGACTAATAATCTTTCATTAAAAAATGATAAAAACCAAATGAACCCCGTTATCAAATATTTTTACTAAAAACATTCATTTAGCGAAAAATAACAATTCTATTAAACCTTACTTTGTAAAAATTGGAAAGATATTTGAAATCTCTTTGAAAATAAATAATATAAAAAGTAGAATTAATTAAATAACATCTTTTTTTTTTTAATGCTTTTGGATAGTTCAACAATAAAGGAAACATATATTTTCAAATAAATAAATAAATAAAATACGGATAAATAATCCAGGAGAAAAAAAAGTTGTTTTTTACTTGAAAAAAGAAAAAAAAAAAACGAAGTAAAAGAAGACATAAAAATATTTTTTTTACAACATTTTTATCTGAAATTAGCGATAAAGTATTTTGAGCGTATTTCTCCAAGCGGATTGCAGTCATAATCACTCTTTCACATCAAATGTTAAAAAAAACAGGGTTTTAAAAAATTATATAATATTTAAAGAAAAAAAAATCAATAAAAAATGAATGTAATTGAACTTTGATATTTTATTAAATATTCAATATATTCATGATTTAAAAATATTTTTTTTATGATATTATAAATTTTTATTCCAAAACACACGATTTTAATTTAAGTTTCGTTTCATTTTTAATGAGCAAAAAATTACAGTTTTTGGCTGGGATAATATTTTATTAATTTAATATTCTTTGCATATTTATTTTAAAGAATAAGTAATTTAATTAATCTCGTCACAGAAGCGTTTTTTATTAAATTGGCAATATTTAAAGAAATGCGATATTATTATTAAATATAATATAAATGGAGGTATAAAAGTAGGAAAAACAGCGTTTCTTATGTTGAAATAACTATTATTTTAATTAAACTTTTAAAAAAATGTTGATTGTATTATTATTAAATGTAATATAAATGAAGGTATAAAAATAAGAAAAATAGCGTTTCTTATGTTGAAATAACTGTTATTTTAATTAAACCTTTAAAAAAAATGTCGGTTGTATTTTTTTTCTAGAAGTCTTAAAAATTCATTTTATTTCCTCTTTTACAAGCGGCAAATTAATAATCTTTAAATTGAAATTAAAATTTATTGGTATTACATAACTGAAATAAAAATAAAGTACCTTACGTTCGTTATTATATTGCTTAAAACTAATTAAGTAGTTTTAAGTAATTAAATACTTTTTACCTACAATTACTTTTTTTGAGAAATTAATTATTTGAACATATATTTGGAATTGATATTTATCTATTAATTGATTTTATTATTTATATTAGCTAACTATCTCCCTGGCACTGCAGTCCATATTGGACCATATCTGCCTACTGTCAAATTCCGAAACAGGAGATGTTTTCTTTTTACGGGGTAGGGTTTTCAACCATACACCCAAAGTTTACAGTCATATTAGATCTAAGGTTTTAAGTGGATTCCGAATCACTACAAATATCGATGGTACTGCTGGGACTCGAACGCGAAACCTGTGGCATAGAGCGCTAGTCACTCCGCCATCAGGTCCCTAATTATATCTGTAATGAAATAAAATTTTAAAGTGTAATAATAAAAATTTAGATTTTGAGTAGTCTGACAATGATTTGTTAAAAAATATTAAATAGTATGCTAAATAAATTTAAAATGTTTTATCCAGTTAGATATGCATTTTAACATAAAACTAATTTTTGATAATTAGCTATTTAAAAAAAAATAGTATAGCAACTCATAAATGATTTTTTTTTTCAAATCTTTTTTTTCCCCTATATTATCCTCAGTGGCGCAACAGCCCCATGTTGGATCAAGGCCGGCTGCCTACTGGCAGATTTCGAGGCGTGAGATGTTTTCTTTTTACGGTATAGGGTTGTCGGTTAACAATCATAGTAGACTGGGACCTACGGTTTAAAGTGGATTCTGAACTACTGCAAACATCCATGGCACAACGCTAATCACTCGGTCATCAAGCCCCCAATTTTTTTTTCTAGAGATCATCATTATTACCTTACAAATAATCTACATTAAATTTTCAAACTGTAAAAAAAATAGTATTTATGCCATTCAATTATGTACTGTGTGCTAATATTGTACATAAATGAAATTGTGAAATAAAATATTAATGAAAAACTTAAAGTTTCATTTTACATTTGCAAACTATAATCTAATATATTTTAACTGTCGGCATCACGATCAAGGATTAATTTTATTGTTTTGGTTCTATTTATGTCTAATTTCCAGTAAATAATTTCAAATTGATTTTAGTTAAATTCTCATCACATTGCCCAGTAGAAATATGCATAGCTAACGTGTAATCGAATCGAGTTACATGGAATACATTGCAGTCACTTTTAAGATGATTCAGAGTGATAGGGATAAATTGCCTTGACGTATGTCATATTTGGTGGTAATTGATCCAGGTTTATAATACAAAATAATCGACTACTTGATGAAATGAAGGCGATTGGCTTTAGTTTCTTAATCATTTGAAGAGAGCACATAATAGAAAGGAGAACATTAAAAGTTTGGTGATCAATTGCAGTGTGATGATCATTTACTTCTAATCAAATGTTTCATCGATTAAACACAAAATGGTACTGAGTTATTGAATGGTGTGTTGTGACAGAATTTGCCGAAAGAAACTTTTATAGGGGAAAAAACTTTAAAATTGGGCTTACAATGGCAATTGTGACAATAGATCAATCAAAACATAAAAAAAGTTTTTTTTTTTACGATTCGGGAAAATTTAATGCGGCATAGAATAGCTTAATCATTAATAACTTATGACTTAATGTACAACTCAACAATGGTTTTTTCAGGTCACAAAACTGTAATTGTAAAGTTGGCCGTGACTCAAGGCATATATATCTTATCAGGTTTTGATGACTATGATAGACAAATAATTGTTGAATCGAATTCGCTTTTTATATTGGATCAAATTGACAATTTTTTCAGTTGAAAAATTCGTTAGAAAAAATTAGAACAGCGAAATTGATAAAAGAAAAAAAAAGAGCATCCAAAAAGGAAAAATAAATTTGAATTGAAAACAAAGAAAGTGTTACTTACAAAAATGAAAAATTTTAATTTTAAAATGAAGTTATTATTTTAAGCTACGTATTAAAATTTTAGGTGTGTTTTTACAAGAATATAATTTATATAAAAATTATCCTACGTCTGAAGTTTTAATTAAAAAAGTTACAAATGTAACTAAAACTCTACACATATTATCTTAACATTATTAAGTTAAACATAGTCTATTAACTTTAAACAGATTAATCTTTTTAAAAAATCTGGTTATTTTTTAAATTCTAATAATTAAAAAAGATTAATTCTTAATTAAAGATTAATTAAATTCTAATAAAAAAAGCATAATCAGATAAAAATAAGGATTTCTCAATTATTTCTCAAATTTTTGGTTACTTAATAGTCAGTCATAAAAAAATAGTCGATTTTATTGAAAAAATCTAGAAATTAAGAAAAAATTTAGAATTATCTTTATTATTTTTATATTTAGGTCTTGCCTCGTAAGAGATAAAATTCATTGCTAAAATCTAAACTAAAACTAATATATTTTTTTCTTTTTAGTATTTTTGTGGTTTGATGTTACCAAATTGATTTTAAGTTAATTAAAAAAAAACCTTTTTAATGCAGTTGTATGCTTTAATCATATTTATTAAGATTACAAAAAAAAAAAGTATTTTTGAAATTTTTTTATGCTTCGATAAAATTTAATACGACAGAATATCTTAATTATTAAGAACTTCTTATGACTATATTTGGTATTTACACAGATTAAAATAATTTATTTATTAAAAATTTTATTATTTTTTTATTCTAGCATAAATTTCAATAAATTTAGTTATAATGAATGGATTTGTTTCCATACTAATGTTAAAAACTTAACCTATATAAATTAAAATGATGTAGAATTAAATTTACATCTTTGATAGTTTTTGTACATTATACATTAAAGATATCATTAAATAATTTAAATTCTTTTCTGCAGTTTAAAAATTCCATTGATGTTTTATTATTCAGTAAATTTTATAAAAAAATTTTCACAGTTAATTAACAGTTTTAAAAACAATAATTGTTTTCCTTGAAAAAAAGTGCTTTGTTTTTTTTATTTTGACCTACTCATTAAGAAGTAAAAAAAATTACTATTTACATTACAGTACTATTTACATTATGATTAATTTTTTCTTGTGTAAAAAAAAATGAAAAATTATTTTTTATTTAAGCCTAAATGGAAATATATGTACTTTTTGCTTCATGAATGCTTTACATTATTTCATAAATTAAATTGTCCTTTAATATGAATAATAATCTTTTCCTTTCATTTTTTAAAATAATAAAGCACGGTAAAAAAACTCCATTCATTCTTTGCAATTTGAAGTCTTTATTAATACATCTTTATAATTAGTTTAATATTTCATAATGAACATTAAACATCCAGCTTAGTAAAAATTAATTACGAAATTACACAAATTTTTCGCGGAGAACAAATGTTTTTTCCATGTTTTCCATGTTGCACCTTTTTTTTTTACCAACATAGAATACGTCTTAAAATTTAATTACAGTTTTAATTACTTAATGTAAAAATTCTTCGTAAAATCCTTGTAAAAAATGTTAAACATAAAAAATTAATGCCAAGATTTCTCGCTATAAACACAGAACCTTATGCTTACTTTTTATGTAAAAATTTTTTCAAAGATAAAAAATATATTTTATATGCAATATTCATTTATTATAATGAATGTCTTAAAACTACAATACAATTAATTATTGCTTTTAATTTTTATTGCTTTGAAATGTTTAATTTGAAGTAATTTGTTTAATTTGTTTTAAAATTTAAATAAATCTATGTAAACACATTTGAGACATTTTTATTTCTATTAACTGCTAATTTATACATCATAATAAACAATTAGAGTTGAAAGATATTTAGAGTTGTATTAAAAAATTAGAATATATTTAGAATTGAAAGATTAATTTTTTAATTTTGTAGTTTTATTCTGGAGTTATAATAGTTTGTAAATTAATATAGAGCACTAATTATCCGAATTAATAGGAACCCAGCTCTCTTCGGATGAACAAAAAACTCGGATAAACCGATTTATATAAAACGTCATTAAATATGGAGATAAAATATAAGTTTACGCACAATTATTTTAATATCTGGGATGCTACACGTACTTAAATCTTTATGATGCACACTTTCAATACTGTCATAAAAATATTATAAATTGTTCATTTGAAGACGTCCTTGATATTTCTTCGTTTGTGAGATGATAAACAACTTATAACTGCAATTTTGGGCCATCATAATATGCCATAAGAATTGTAGATGTAACCACTTTTTTGCTACTCTATAGTTTTATCAATCGAATTTAGACCCTTGGAATGTGTCATTTTATTCTGACGGATATATATAACATCATCATTGCTGTGTTGCTCGCCGATTCCAATCTTTTCGTCCATAACATTTTGCTGCGTTCATCGATAATATCTTCTTCAACGAGGGGTTTGTCAGCAGAAAATCTTTGCGCCAGGCTTAAAACAAATATTCATTAGCCCCAACTTCATTTTCGTCATTTGTTTGATCTGTTGCGAAAGTTTTGGATGTCAAGAATGAAACAGGGCAACGAGGGCCCACATTCCAGAATGACGCCTTCCCGCCCAAATGAAGTATTTCCGTATTGTTAGATGTTTTTGGTACTTTCCGAACCCTTCTTCCAGAAATTGCTGATTATCTAAATTGACTAGATGTAACCAATCTTCAATTATTTGAAGAATGCACGCCTCACCTTTTTCAAAGGTAGGAAAGATAAGAAATAACTTCCTAGTTGCAAACGAGCATCCATTGCTTAACACTGGATTGCAACATGAAAGAAAAGTTTAAAAAAATTTCTGATCACAATGGTGGGAAAGGCCATAATTTTTTTTTTTATGTTCAGTAACTTTGTTAATTAGGGCTGTAATAATCGGGTCTTTATTGCATTAACAGACTTCGTCTAATTTTTAATTTATTTTAAAATAAAAAGTAAGATTCGCACTAAAAAACTCACTTTCACTTGTTGTGAAAATATTTCATTATACTTAGATTATGCATCTGCTCTCTTTAAATTAAAATTGTATTACTTTTTAGGATCAGGGTGAACAAGATTGTAATAAACAAGCAAACGGATCAGTAAATCTCAACCATTCGGATTTGAAAGATCGACATTCTGAATCAGGTTAGAATACAATAGTTAAATCTTATAAATAATATTCTTGCAGATGCTAACGCAGTTGCCAAAAGCCGACTAATGCCTCATAAGTTTAAGAAGCCACTAATCACGGACTTCAACTGCCCTAGGAAGTCGACATCAGTTATTAGCAGACTCAGAACTAATCATTACAGAGGGATGAAGATTCTCCCAGACAAGACCAGGGAATACATCCCCTGCAGAAATTGCCCCAACGCTTTCCTAACACCTAAGCACATTCTAGAGTGCCCAGCACTCACTCCCCTTGTTTTGCAATTGGGTATGGTGCCAATCGAGGCCAACTTAAGGGAAGTCCTGTACAGTGAAGCGGCTCCGTTGCTAGCGGCCGTTATCGTGAAGACTTTTGACTTGGTCTGACTTTATTAATAATATTTTAAATCCATGGACAAGATAACAACATAAGTAATATTAAATTAATTGAGATGCTATTAAACTAGACTCATACATTAGTATTAAAGATTCTTGTAACATATAATATTAAAATATTATTGCATGCTTCTGAATGACAAATTATATGTAGCATTCATTTTAAAAATTTCTTTCAAAAGACAGTTGATTTAGAGGCAGGAATTTTTTGTAGTACAAATTTCTTTCATATCACATTCTGATTTAGTGATATGAGCTTAAACTTGAAATACGAATTTTTCACTACACAGTTTAAAAATAACATTAATGCTACAGTTAACTTCGAGATAATCTCGAAGGAGATCTCCATTTCAACTTGAGAAACTAATTTTTCAAGGAACAACTGAATTCGAGATAGAAAATTTTATACATGACATGGAGTTGAACATTTTTTTAAAAAAAGGAACACAATTGATTACAGGTTACAATTCTTAACTTGAGATAGAAATTTTTCGTAGCTCATTTGATTTCAAGATATTTAGGAATTTGCGCTTTTTTCGCTTCATTCTTTATTCAAGGAAAATAACATATAATAGAAAGAATAACATATAACATATAATAACAAAGACAACAAATAGCTGAAGATGTATGTGATTAATATTGATTTATTTAATTACCCTTATAAATTCATATTTGAAACTAACATATTGTTTCCTTGCTTATATTTTCAAAATGTTAAGACAGAAAAGCAGACAGTCAGTAGGAAAATAAACTACAAAAAAAAGCACAAAAATTATCAAAAAATTGTACTTCTTAGACGTGAATAAAATGTAAGTGTATCAAATTCAAGCTGATGTTTTTTTAAATTCTGACTTTTTTCTTTTATAATGTCATCAATCATTTCAGAAATTTTTTAAGCAAACAAACTTTGGAAAGGTAATATAATAATAGTAGGAAACTATTGATGATGATGAGTAAAAAAGAAGCTATTATTGATTACCGACTCAAGTTAATTGTTTTTTTCACAGTGGCTCTCAAATTATTTGCCTTCGTGGCTCATAACCATTTTTTAAGTCCTAATTCATTTAAATTCTCATTAACCTTCTATTTGTTAAGTTACCAACCAGAAAACTGATAAAAACGCATAATTGAAACATTTAGAATATAGCAGCCAAAAAGATATTATTTATAAATATAATTATTGAAAAATAATCAAGCTTAAAAAAGCAAATTTCTAGAAACTTTTTTTGTTCTGTTTTGTATACATAGTATTCATTAAATTATAAAGAAAATATATTTACTTAATAAAAAAGAAAATAAAAAAGGAAATTTTAGAATAAATACGTTTTAATAAAAGAAATAAGAATTAAATTATTTTAAAATTAAAATTGAGAATTTCTAACATTAAATAATTTTGAAATTTATGATAATTAAACTTATTCATCACTAAATTCTTCATTTTATTTTCTGATTAAAATTTTTCATTTATTTAAAACTAATTTAATTTCTATCTGCATTAAAAAAGTTCGCTCCACCCTTTCAACTAACATGAGCCTCATCATTTGAGAACCATTGTTTGAATTGATTGGAGCAACAACAGTAAATGTCACCAAAACAAATTATCAGTTTCTACAATGTCAGTGCTGTTCACCATGTTAGAAGTGCTTTAATCAAAGAAAATAAAACGAGTATTGGAAAGATATTTTCTCTTCTACAATAAATAGATAAGTGGAAAGAAGCAACTGTTTATTAACGTCTGAAGACAATTAACTATTAATCTTGAAGAAAATATGAAATAGGACTAGTAAATAAATTTTTTTTTTGCATAAATAATGGTTTTTTAATAATATATCATGTTAATTTCAGAGGAATTTAAGTTTTTTAGCATAATGCTTGAATAATTTTTAAATGTTTTAAGTAGGAAGTAAAGTAGGAAATAATTAACAAATGTGATAATAGTTGAATTACTCTTTTATTTGGATTCAATGCGAAAGAACTGCTAGCATATTTTTCATTCAGATGAAATTTTATTAATATCCTATATTATATTCATATTATTATCATAATCATTACATTTAAAATATAAACAAATATGGGTTTGATGTAGTGATAGTATAAAATAAATATACTCTCTAAACCCTTAAGTATTAGGGTCGAGCTACAAGAAGAAAACTTAAAAATAAAAGGATGCAAACCTACAAAGTTCTTGAAAACCAAAGCAGACCAAATTAAATGTTAAAAATAAAATTTTAAAAGTACAATGCTTTGTTTTAAAATTCATTGAGAACGGCACCCATGCGAATACACAAAGAGGCCATCATTAAAGCCTGTATCAGGATGCAGAATGATAAATAAAATAAAATGAAAAAACTAGGTTTAAATTTCAATTCAACATTAAGATATAAGGAATCTATTGGATGTCTTAGCACCAGATTTACAAGTTTCTAAGAAAAGCAGAGTGTACCTAGACGATTCGGAATCAAATAACAAAACAGGATAGGAAATACTGTCTTGAGGCTGTAAACTATATAGCAAATACCAAAAGTAATCATGTATGGGAATATTTGTTTATTAATCAATGTACATTAACAAAAATAATACGATCAACAATAATAAAAGTGAACTACGGATGCATATTGTCACGTACAAACCTTCAGACTGGGCATCCTGGCACGGAGCTGTGTAAGTCGTAAACTGTAACTTCGTCAGCTACGAGACTTAACATAGTCTCCTTCTTGTCCGGATTCTATATTGTTCGTTAATAACCCTTGATGACTTTCTGGAAAAGAACACCTCTCAGATAACCGCAGCTATTCAAATAAATTATAACTGTGAGTATAAATCATGGGATATTGTTGCGCTTATAAGTCCAGTGCTGCTTCCCCTTGCACTCCTAATCCCTTTAAGCCAGATACATATCCGCTAGTTCCGTGTTCGTATGATTAGCCATTTGTTACCATTACTTCCGTGTATGAAAGGAAGAGCCTGAGCGAATTCGAACTTGGAACTCGATTTTCAACCCCATCTACTGCACCAAGAAAACATTTTCCAACTCAGCATAATTATAAGATTTCCATTCTTTATAGGAGTATTCTACCCCTTAGAAAATTGTAAACCTAATGCTGAGACGTCCTGTGTAAAGACATAAATATGAATATTTTTTAATATATCTGAAATTAAATTATTAGAACTCTAATAGACATTTTTTTACATCTTTAGAAACAAATCGAAAGGTGCGCCGTTCATCATCACTTGAGAGAACTCTAACCGACAACCATCCTCTTTCAAAAACAGATCGTCGCACAATCACTAATATAGATGAGTATGATGATGTTACTAAACACTTTTTTTCTTATTTTTTATTGTTATTTTAAAGATTAGTGCACAAAGTGTGTAAATTTGTTGAGGGCTCGACATCTAAAACATTTAACATTTATTTAATATTTCGCAAAATGTTAATAGGGATTAATTAATTCTGATTTTCTACTTTCCTTGCTGAGTTTCAACAAAGCAAACATTTGTATTTTCGTCTGCAAACATTAACTTTTTTTTTGCAATTGTTGATGTCTACATTTTCTGTTTTACACTTTTAATGATCTCTTTAACTGCTGTTTTTAAAATGAAAGTTTAATTATCCATAAAATATTTTTGTTTAAAAAAACAGCTGTTTAAGAAGTTAAATATTACCCTGTTATGTGCTGTATAACAGCGTAATATTTAAGCTAAATATCACCCTGTTAAATAAAAAATCGATAAAAGTTGGTGATGGTATTGCTTTTTATTGATTGCACATTAAAATATTTCAATTCAGTTTTTTAAATTTGATATTTACTAGATCAAAAAGTTATTTTATGCTTTTATAGATTTATTAGTATAATATTTTTGATTTTTTTTTAAGTGCTCGAAAAAAGAAACAAACCTTTTTTAATGGTATTGTTACCAATATACGGGGTGTTGAATATTAAATGGAATAAAAAGAATAGGATAATACATATTATGAAAAATATTGACTTATTTAGCCGAAAAAAATTAATTCTGAAACTACAATTTTACAAGTTTTATCTGCGAACAGCGAAAAATCTTCCGGTTACGAAATCGCCGCTAGAGATGACGTCTGTTAATCAAAATGGCGCCATCCATACAGGTGTGTCGCTTTACGGTCATTTTATGCACACTTTAAGCGAATTAGAACGGGACGTACAATTTAACGTGGATTCCAAACCACTAACAAACATTCATGTCACAGCAAAGATTCGAACCTGAAGCCTGTGGTACCAAAGGCCAGAGCTCTAGCCAATTGGCCATCAAGCCGCCTACCCATACAGGAGAAAGTGTACTGTGTCTTGGGATACTCAAGTGTTTTGAGATACTCAAAATACTACCTTTTATCGTCGTTCAAAGACATTTTCGTATGAAATTTGGTAAAGAAGCACTGTATCAACACAACATTGAATGGTAGGGGAAATAGTTTATAAAGTGAAAGTATATATATATAAGGTGAAATAGTTATGTAAGGAAACCAACGCAGGTCGAACAGCAAATGTATGTGAAAATTCGTGAAACTTTTTTACGAAATCCTACAAAACCAACGCGTTGTGCGAGTTCTGAACTCAATGTACCTTATACAACGGTACGTGGCATATGTATATGTGTTATGGAAATGTCTACAATTCCGGCCATACGTCTTTCAGATGCTGTAGGCGTTAAAACCTCACTACAAACTGTCACGTAAAGCTTTCTGCGAAATTTCCAAGATAAGCTGGAGGCAGATAGTTTCTGCTTTATTCTGCAGCTTTGGTACTACAGGCTTCAGGTTTGAATCCTGACGGTGACATGGATGTTAGTTAGTGGTCCAGAATTCACATTAAACTGTAGGTTCCTGTCTTATTAGCCTAAAGTGTGCACAAAATGACCGTAGGGCGATAAACAAAACCAAAAAATCATTCTGCAGCAAAATGGTACTCCATCACATTGGCATGAAAACAAACTCCAGCACCTGAACGATGATCTACTGCATCGCTGGATTGACCGTACTAGATCAAATGACATGCCATCGTTTTGTTGGTTCCCATCGATATCCCCACATCTAACCCCTTGTGATTTTTTTCCAAGTGGTTTTGTTAAAGACAAAGTATTTCGTGCCTCCATTTCCCCAGGATTTACCGCAACAATAGCAGCAAGTAACTGAACTTGCGCTAATCATTAACACAGGATATTCTATCATGAATATGGCAAGAACTGCAATGCTACATAGATTTTTGCTGTGTCACCTCAGGGGCACACACAAAACATTTCTATAAACTTGGTTGATTGCAGTTTCACTGTAAATTTGATTTATCAAAATAAAGTAATTACAGCGTTGACAGGTATATTTTCTTTTTGTCCCATTCATTATGAAAAACCCTGTAGATAAAATATATTTTCAGTAAAGCTTTAATAGATATTTTTTTAATTCCTATTTATTTATTTTTCATAAATATTTTGTTTATGCTACTCTTGAATAAATGAGATTTTTCTTAATTTTTTGGACAAAGACAATTGTTTAAATACATATCTTTACTTTTTGTTTATTGAATATATTATCTTATTGGGATATTCATTACTCATTTTAATAGCTTTGTTAAAAAACATTTTATTTTTTTAAAAATTTCAGCTTTAAAGTGAATTAATTAAAATTATTTTTTAGAAGTATTAATTTTATTTAACTTCTGTTTTTCAAACCAAATTTTACAAATTCTGTAAGCCATAAAAGAACATCGAAAATAAAAATAAATAATAATAAAATAAAATCCTCTCAAATAAAATAAGCAAATATGTTTTTCTATTTCATAAAAAAATAAATAATAATTCTTACCATCTTTATTTACTTAAAAATATTTAATTTCGAAATTTAAATATATAACAGTAATGCAATTGACATTTTAAACATTTTTATCTTATACTATCTATTTTGAGGAATTCTTTAGTTACGCTATTTTTACTCAATCTATTTTTATATAATGAAATCTGTATCTCAAAATATTTTTATTATGAGTTTTAAATTTAGAATATCAAATAATAAATAGGATTCACCCATCAGAACACCAATTGTTTATATTTATCATCATAATTGTACCATCAGAACTCCAATTGGTTATTTTTACCATCATAATAATACCATCAGAATACCAATTGGTTATATTTACCATCATAATAATACCATCAGAACTCCAATTGGTTATATTTACCATCATAATAATAACATCAGAACTCCAATTGGTTATATTTACCATCATAATAATACCATCAGAACTCCAACTGGTTATATTTACCATCATAACAATACCATCCGAACTCCAATTTGCTGTATTTTTCTAAATGTTTAACTACCAAATTTTTAACTTTATATCCCACCTTACGAAAGAAAAAAATCTAATTATTTTCACTACTTTTATTTACCATCCTAATAATACCATCAGAACTCCAACTGGTTATATTTACCATCCTAATAATACCATCAGAACTCCAATTTATTACTTTTTAAATGTTTAACTACCAAGTATGTAACTTTACCCCACCTTACGAACGAAACAATGTAATCATTTTCACTACCTGATGCATTCTTTTTCATTACCGACAATCCTCTAATATTTCCTTTTATTTCATTCCCTTTCTCTTTAAGACCGAAATGTATTTATTTTTTTCCCCACATATATCGAATTATCTTTGGGGAAAAACAACAAATTCCGTTCCTTTTTTGTTTGCGAATCTCCCGCCCCGAAGCGGGTGAGGGACGGGGCGCGCCAATGCTTTGCGTCTCGGGTGACGTCACGCGAAATCAATTTTTACTGCTGCCTCTGTACCCCACACCCCAACGTGATCTTCATCCCTCAGTACACAGCGTGCGTGTTCTTTGCAGAACATCAGAGGATGCAGTTCTGAACACCCCTTCGGACCAAGACATGGAAGACGTGGATCTGGATCTGCAGAACAATCTCAACAGCCCCTACGGAAAGAGAGGGGGGAAGAAGTTCCCCGATTCCCCCTCCTCCTCTGACAGGTCAGTGGGCTTTCCAATATGCTGGCATATGTGCATGCTTGCTTCAATCCAATGCCATGTGACTTTAATATGAAGAAAGTGAATTATTTTCCATGCAACAAATAATATATTATATTTTACAATATAATTTCTTGGAGAAAAAGTTAATTCTTTTTTTTTAAGGAGATTGTGATCATATAACATTGTTTGACATATTTTTAACTATAAAAATATAAAACGACGAAACTTGGCAGAAATGAAATACACAAAAACAATATTGTGAAGTAATGCCATAAATATATCAAACTATCGGACAGTTAGAACAGTTAAAAAAAAAACATTAAATAAATATCCTATCGCAAACTGAATCTTATCATTTCATTTCGAAAAACTTTTACGTCAATTACTCTGAGTCAATATATATTTTTAGACATTTTTAATTTTACATTAAATCTTTTTTATTAAATTTAGAAACACTGACGTCAAAATTTCAAATTAATATTTAGTAAGTGTAATTTTCTGAAAATACACAAATATTTTACTTTTATTATTATTAAAAAAACACAAGTTATTTTTCATTAAATATTGTAAATTATACAGTTTTAGTTTCGTAAACTCCTAAAAGATTGTTTTCTTTGACATTTAATAAATATAATTATTATCATTATCCAATGATTAGTTTATCTTCATAGCATGAGCAGAATTTATTATCATATTTATATCACTCTCAGAATAGCGTAATTACTGCATACTAAATTTATGTATGCGGCAACACAAATTTAGTATGCATTCTACTATTAGAATATAAAGAAAGAATTTAACTTATTAAAGCTACTTATCATCATGTCGTAAAATTTAGTTTATAGCCTAATAAAATAATTTTTTTGTAATTTTTTTTTAATAAAAGACAAAAATAGGTTATATTTAGAAAAATTAAACTAATAAATATATGTTACAGATTAAAAAAAAAAATAAGATATTAAATTTTAAAAGACGCAGACACACACAAAAATACGATTTGATCTTTGAAATTTTTTTTTTCATTACCCTAAATTGCAGTTTAATTATTTCATTATAATAAATTCTTCACAATAATAATTAATTAAAATCACACTTGATTCAAGAAGTGTTTCGTACACACTAATTAAAAGCAGATTAAATATAGCCTGCTGAAAATATTAATTAACTCTGAATAACAACCCATTAAGAATTGAAAAGAGTTCTTATCACAGCGCCTTAATGATCAACTCTTGAAGTAAAGACGCATTAATTTTAAAAGTTAAAAAATGTATATAATGAGGTTAAAAAAAATGTCTTACTATACTATTTAAAAAAATATTTTAGTAAAAAAGAGAGATAAATTTATCGATTTTTTTTCCACAACTAACAATACAGTAAGAATATTTTAAATATATAGCTTAAAACAACGAAATACCATAAAAAGATCGGAAAACCTAAAAAAAATATTAAAGATATATAAGAGAAATATAAGAAAAAAGTAATAATAAATTTAAAAGAAAAATTCTTTTTAAAAATCAAAATGATAATTGCACTTTTTTTTCCGTTGGCAATTGTTTTTCTTTAAACATCCTTTGTGAATTGCTTAATTAGAGTAAATATAAAATATTTCTAATTTTAATGTTTATAAAAAATTAATCTTAAGCACTTTAAGTATTTGAATCAACTAAAAATAACGCAAACATTGTTTGCAGAAATCGTTATAGTGAAAATTACTGAAACACCCACACAAGCAAACAAATATATTTTTGAGAAACTTGGTTACTATGAAAAAAAAAAGGCATTTAAACTAAGTCATTATCTCAAAATAAAATAACCAGAGTTACTTCACTAAGATTCTCAGCAGACTATCTAATTAATCTTCCTTGGTTTAAGAGACAAAAGAAAATAAAAAAATAAAGAAAATCTCTCCCACATAAAAAAGCACACTACTTTTACTTTCATCTTCTCATTAAATATTCAGCTCATTAAAATAACAAAAGACATAAAAAAGAACACTTCCTTTTTTTATTCAAAATGAAGACAGTTTGTTATAAATAACCACAACAATGTTTCTCCCGATCTTCATTTCTCAAAGCAAATGAAGCTGATCACGCCATCGAAGACAGCTAGTTGCATTGTAGTATAATTTTCCTTCCAGATGCAAAAGCAGAGCGAATAGCACAGCATCAGTTACGTCTCGGAAAACCTTACAGCATAAAATAGCAAAACGCAAGTCAGGCCTTGAGGTATATTTATTTATTGTCATTTATTCTCCATCCATTTTTTTATCCCGACGTCTCACACCTCTTAGCCTGCATTTTGCCATCAAAAACATTGTTGTTGTTGTGTCTGTTTTTTCTCTACTACTTCTCTATTATCCTCTATCCCTTTTCTCTCTTTCTATCTTTTTTCTATCTCTCTGTCTGTCTCTTGATGTTAATTCAATACGTCGCATGCATTCTTTTTTATATGTGTCTCTATCTCTTTATAGCTTTACTTTTCCTATCTGTATTATGCTTTGAAAAAATATATGCGTCTCTATGAATTAGGAAAATATTTTTTACATTCTTCAAGTTTATGAAAATCACAGCATCATGAAGGAATTATCAGATTGAAATGAAATTTATTGGAGATTCAAAACAGGGTATGGTATACAAATAAGGCTGAGTTTTCACTGGATATTATCAGATTATCAGATTGAAATTATCAAATTATCAGGAATTATCAGATTGAAATGAAATTTATTGGAGATTCAAAATAGGATATGGTATCCAAATAAAGCCGAGTTTTCACAGGGTATTAAATAACACCTCGTAGAATAAATGAACCCCAAGTCTGAGGGGGCAAGTAATCACTTAGAATTGGTGGATGTTCTACGATATGAGATTTCAATATCTGGTGGAATACAGAATGAATGAGTACATTTAGAAGCAGCAATGAATGAGTACATTTAAAATTAGCAACGGGACCTGATGACCGAGTGACTAGCACTCTGAAGCTCAGTGGCACAGATTTAGGGTTCGAGTCCCGGTGATACCATGAATGTTTGTAGTGGTTCGGAATCCATTTTAAATCGTAGGTCCCAGTCTAATGTGACTTCAGAGAATTGGGTGTAGGGCTGACAACCCTATCCCGTAGAAAGTCAGCTTCACGGAGTCAAGTCAGACTTCTACTATCAAAACAGAATTTGTCCTCCTTTCCCTCCTTTCATGAGACCACACGGATTCTTGGACTTGGTCTAGATGTTGCTGTCTACCAAGTGGGATAAGAAACAACAACAAAAGGAGCAACATACTATCCTGTCCTGAAATCGGGCTATTGAGAAGTAAACCATGATTATTTCATCCAAGTATTGAAAATTTTATTAGAGTTACTGTGTTCGGTAGATGTCACAGAGAGTAGTATAAACAAATTATAGAATTTAAAAATGGATGCAACATCAGCAACATGTGCAAGAAGGAGGATATTCTTATCCATACCACTAGATGGTAACATCGAAATTGCTATACGGGACACTACAAAACCATAGTTATTTCATCCATATGGTACTAATCTAACGTTCTTCGCCTACTCCTGACGCTATATCACAAAAATACTATACCAGACTTTATATTTTCCAAATGTCCATTTCTTCTTCAAAGCAGAAGCTATTATTACTCTGTCTATTTTTTGGCCAGCACGTCCACCGACCTTGTCACTCATTTAACGTGTTTGGAATATGGACATTCGTATTCTGACTTGTTACTGAACTCCAGAAATGGCAGTCAATGAATTGTGGCTCAGATAGAAATAGTCTACGACTTTTCAAAGTTCAACGATCTACGAATAATCTACGACTTTTCAAAAGTTCTTATAACCATAAATGCAGATTAACTGAATACTGATTTTATGCAAGTCATGTGGTTGTATTCTCTTAAACTCTAAAAAAAAAATCTGGAAGAAATTTAAATCACACGGAAATTTTTTTTTATTTTTTTATTTTGACAATTCCTTCATGGTGTTGCAATTTTTTTTATAAGCGCAAGTGTATTTTTTATATGAAAAGGGGCACTTGTATAATAAACAAATGTACGTTATATTAATACCCGATAGATAAAAACTATTTTTCTGGTTTTTTTTAGAAATTCTATTAAAATAATTACATACAGATCAATCTGTTTAATATTCAAAGAGGAAATGAACTTAACTTTTGTTTTCAAAAATCCTCTTTTAAAATAGGTGAACTTTTTTTGTAATGCTATTTTTTAAATAGAAATTGTTTTAATTAGTTATTAAAGTTGTTAGTATGGAATTAAACACCATGAATCTGTTTTAAAATAATTAAAATTAAATTTAAAAAGACATATAAACTAGTTATATTTTTTAATAATATAGAATAATATCTGAATTAAAAGAAACTGTATTTTACTTGAAATTAATCATATTGTTTCGTATTATAAATCGTAATAATAATATCATAATTAAACTTCGGATAGCTATTTTAAAGACAACTTAAAAAAAAAAAAAAAAAACTAATATTACAAACGTAATACGGTTCTTTCAAAAAATTCTAATAATTATTTACGGATCATAAATTAAATTTCTTGAAGTAATGCTATTTAATTAAATCCTTAAAAAACATATTTTTAGATAGTTTGCATGAAATGAATAATATAATTTTAAAACATTAATAAATGACTTCTTTTGAAAACTCCTAATCTTTTTTATTTGTAATTGATGCATTCAGTAACTGCAACATTTGCATTTTCGAAATAATTTCATTCAGTATATATCCTCGAAATGGGGCCTGAATGGCAGGGTGGCTAGCGCTCTGGTGCTCGGTACCACAGGTTTCGGGTTCAAATCCCGGCTGTGCCATGGTCGTTTGTAGTGGTTCGGAATCCACTTTAAGCCGTAGGTCCCGGTCCTAATAGGATCGTAGAGCAACGCGGGGGCGTGTTACTCCGCGTCCGTGGCTTATCTTCAAGTTACACGCGCCCCCTGGATAATGTAAAGTGAGTAACGTCTGTGCGGCGCTTGTCTTAAGGCATTCAAGGCCAAGCTGTCTAAGTGTTTGCCAGCTGCATTAGAACAAAAAAAATATCCTCGAAATTCATGAAAAGGTATGCTTTTTTGAGAATTCTATGCGCATATCATGCATGAATCTTTATTGGATACAAAATTATTTCTGAACAATAATTTCTCGCATATAGTTTAAAATAAAACTCTGTAGGATAGTAACGAAATGCGCAGGATAATCAGTTAGGGAAAGCATAGAATAATCTAACGAATAACAATACAACAGATACAGTTTTTGTGTATAAGACGGATGCGCAGATTTGTTGTAAACAAAGGGGCTTGCAAATTCTCTGTGATTTATGAAAGGACAACCAAAAATTATCATTAAATCTTTACATAACATACTTATTATATTTACATTTATCCTGCGTCTAAATAGAATAATCCTTATTATGAACTACTAAACTTCTTAAAAATTTACGGATTATTCTTGCACTTTGAATTGACCCGTGAAAAGAAATAGGGAGCAAAATGCCATTCACCGAAACATTGGATTAAATGAAAGTCACGGGGGTTTAGGGAATGTGGCAAGTAGGCGCCAAACAGTATTGTTATTTTATAAGGTCAGTGAAATCAAGCTTTACAAATTCTGGCTTATTTTCAAGGAAAATAACAAAAGGTTGATAACTGTGGTTTTAAATTTGAAAATCATAAAAACAGGATTTGAAGGATGATATTAAATTACCAGTGTTATCAATATAAGCTAGGGTATTGAATTTTTTTAGAAAGATTTTACAAAGTATGCTATCAAGATTCTGATGAATTTGATACTTAAGATTGAAAATATTAATCACCGACAGTACATCAAATGACAATCACTGTCAACACCATTTAGACACATAAATCACCAACAATTAAATTAAGAAAAAGATTCTTTATGTACATGGGTAGGATCTCATGCTTCACAGTGGAATTAATCGTATCGCATACCGCAAATAACCCACGGACTTTCGATAAAGCGAGGATATTCCCTGAAGGAATTTTTAGGAGTAACTGTCTTACATTTGCGTGTTGTATGGGTGAAAATCTGAATGCCTTCAACCAGGCAACAAAACTATTCATACGCGTATAGATGTTGTCATAATCACTTCACCATTATCTCATTTCTGAAAACAGTAACTTCAATGAATGCCGCTAAATCAATTCGAATTAAAGGTTAGATAGAGCATTTTTTTATCAAGTTCTTAATTCATTAGGCTCTTTATGAAAACAAAAACTACAGGTTAGGTGAGTTAAACCTTCTACTTCTAATCTGAAAAATGAAAAATAAATAAAAAAGAAACATGTAATACTGAAACAAAATTAGAAAAATTTGGTAGCATTTGCCTTACTTACGAATAATTATTCAGACTTGACTTGACTTGGCTGATGTAGGATCTTGATGCTCTTTATCTCAATTTATTCAAATGCTGTTTAGAATACTATAGATAACAGAATTATAAAAAAATGAAAATGAAACCTTTACACGATTGAAATTAAGTGGATGACTAGCATAAAAAAGAGCTGATACGTATAATTGGTTAGATATGATACAAAACGGAATCAATTATTGTAGGATGATATATAAAGGGAAAACCTACATTTGTGGTAAGCATGGAATTGAAGTATTTGAAATCATGTTCAATGTTATGTAAAAAGTAATTCCAAATGAAAATACGATTAGAATGGTTCAAAGACCGTAAAAACTGGATGACTGACCAATAGAGATCAAACGGAAATGACATATGTTGGTATAACATGAATCTGAATAAAACTCTGGATCATTTATAACTGTATAGTGCATTGCTGTACATGATACCAAATGAATCAGTGAAAGTTCAGCTGAGGTTTGATTGTTATCCAGACTACTTTCTTCCTGAATAACAATCAAATTATCTAGGAATCTACTTTTTTCGGAAAGATGTTGATACTCTATAATGATAGTCTTTACCAGCGTGAAGATTCATAATGCCACAGAAAAATAATTATCATGCAGTGGTGAAAAAAATTGTGAAATATTTTTTTTTCAGACACTTCTTTACAAACTTCATTCTCTGAAATTGCGAATTAATTTCGCAATCTCTCTAGACAAAAATGAAAACTGAAGTGCAAATCAACATATGCGCATTCAGCAGTTCAATTCAGATAGGCTTTACAAAGGAAATAAAAAAAATTTCACTTGACATAATCCAGAAAATAATTAAAAATCTTCTTAAGAAAGTGTTCTCTGTTAACGAATCCAAAAGGATATTCTTTTAACAAAAGGAGTGGGATTATAATTAAATATTTTTTTCCCATTGCCAGAAGCTTAAGTTAAATTCTTTTTTTTATATTCATTGTTGTTGTGTTTTTTATTTGCATTCGTATAACATGCATTTTTAAACATTTCGGAAACCAAAAATTTAGAAATGAAAATGTAAAAAAAAAAAAAAAATTTGTTGTGAAATAAAACGGATAATTTAAGAAATCCGGTTGAAAAATGTATTTTTTAAATTTACACATCTTAAAGCTAGTTTTTATTTTTTTAGCTTTCTACTCTGAAATTTCCATAATTATCATATCGATAATGTTTTACTTATTTAAACATGTTATATCTTCCTGTCTAATGTAGGCCAGTATTGCACTCAATACATTGTAGACAGCTTTGTTGCTGTTGTTTTAATGATTGGAAAGTTACAGAGATCTTAGAATTTAGACAATACAAAGCGGACAAAGGTATATATATATATACTAAAAACATTGTTGATTTTGGCACATACAGACAATAATTGCTAATTTTAATGATATACATTAAATAAATTAAATCTATAAATGAATTAATGCAAATGTATTACAGAGCAGAGTAATAGAAATACAGCTACAAAAATTATTGTGAAAAAAAAAAAAAAAAAGCCAATATTTGCACTTATTCAATCTGTGGCCATTCACAGTTAGTTTCACAGCATAAGTTTGAATCCACTGATGACATACAGGCTGTTAAAGACAATCATTATTGTCAGGACCTTTCCAGTAAAAAGTACCCAGTTTAACAACCAAACCACCGCTGAACTTCCCTGTTAAACTTGGTATTCTGTACAGCAATGTGCTATACAGTTATGGATGCTCCAGACATTTATTCATATTCATATTATACCAACGCATGTCATTTTCGTTTGATTAACCTTTGTATATTTTTAGAAAAGAGTAGATTCAATGGAGATTTTGACAGCATATGTAAGCATCGACTATCCTATTGGTTGTTAAACTAGTGGAAGTTTTCCAGGTTTCACCGATTTGACGAGAGAAGTTACATGTAAAAGTCCATTGGGAAATCAATATTCTCCCTTTAATGTCCGTCTTGTTGGCAGGCTATTCATAGTATACACATGGTTTGGTTTGGTTTGTCGCTCTACGGTTATTTTGCAGACACTTTTGGCTAATTAGACTTGGAGCTATAGTTTAACGTGAATTCCGAACTTTTCA
Organism: Caerostris darwini; assembly: GCA_021605075.1. Classification (NCBI taxonomy): domain Eukaryota; kingdom Metazoa; phylum Arthropoda; class Arachnida; order Araneae; family Araneidae; genus Caerostris; species Caerostris darwini. Next base: position 409,805 of record BPLQ01003580.1, read on the forward strand.
CAAACATCCATGTCACCGCCAGGATTCGAACCTAAAGCCTGGGGTACCAAAGGACAGAATTCTAGGCAATTGGCCATCAGGCTGCCCAATATACATAAGTACAAATTAAGGTCCCCAATGTATATTCAAAAAGCAAAACACTTGTACAACTAAAAATTGAAAAAAAAAAAATTTTCTTATAAGGTAATATTGCATATTTTTTGTGATTAAGATCAAGATTTATATGGATGAAAATTAGAATGAGATGAATATATGTTCTTGTGATACAAATCAGTTGAAAAAGTAACTCTTTATAGTGAGCTGTGAAGAAACCACAGATATGCTTTTACAGTAATACTTTGTGTGCCCATACAAAACACATGATATACAAAAAAGTATAATAATTATCTTTACTTGGTGAAGAAAATATGAAAATTCTGCGATCTTTCTGTATTTAATCCTACAATAAAAGTATATTTTTAATATTCGAGATCTTTTGCACTAGTTGAGCACATTATTTTATTTTATTTTACCTTAAAAAAATGCTTTTTTTGGTAATATTGTCTTATTCTGTAGATTGCTACAAAATTTAACAAGAAGTTTTAACTTCGTGTCCATTAGAAAGGATGAATTTAATTTCCATGGATGCTTTTAAAGATTTGCCTCTAATTGGGAATGACTTGACAGGAAAATAGCTTTTTTCTCCTCTCTTTGCAAATTTTTCTTATGTTAGTTTTAACATAATCCCCCAAATGAACAGCTCAACTTGTTTTAAACTTGTAATACAGTGTTTCAGGCACTTCCATTTAATTAGCTAGAGAGAGTTAATTGGATGGCTTGGCCATTAAAGTGTCAAAGTAATATGTTTTTACAGCTCTAGGGAGTATGAAAAATAAGCTTTCGTCGCCACTGCCTTTTATCTTAACTTTAAACAATAATATTTAAAAACATTTGAGTGTCTCGAAAAGGTTTATATATTTAATTAATATACCGAATAAAATTGAAGTGGAATACTACATGATGGATATATTTCTCATATAATTAAGGTTTAAAAAAAATCTAGCACTTGCTCGCAATGGTTTATACTAATTAGCTGTTTGTCGTACTGTACCTAATGAATTGAATTTAAAGTCTGTCTCATTACATTTCCAGTCCTATAGACCGCTAATTACTTAAAAAAGAGGATTAATGTTTTTTGTAAATATTGTGTTAGACCACCCCTTATTATTCACAAGCATTCGGGTTGTGGTTTAACGTGGGTTGACCATATATGAAATACTGTTATTCGAAACTATTTCTAGAACATAAAAAAGGATTTATTTGCTTACACATACATAAACCAATATTATCTAATAGTTCTTTATAGAATGTCATAATACTCTAGAAAAACATGAGTTTAAAACCTTTAATTCTATCGCAATGCTAATGTCAAAAATTAAAGGAGAAATTTTCAATTATAAGGTTGCAAAACAAAATGTGTATAGTAAAGTATCTTCTTCTTCTTCATCGGCAGAACAGAGCCATGGTGGTCCTAAGCCGTCTGCCGACTGGTAGGTTTCGAGAAAGAATATGTTGTCTTTTTACGTAGTAAAATTGTCAGTTCCTATCCCCTACAGTTATATTAGACGGGGACCAATAGTTTAAAGTAGATTTTGAGCCACTACAAACATCCAGGGAAATGCAAGGACTGGAACTCAAAACTTGTGGCGCCAAGCGCTAGTCACTCGGCCATCAGGCCCCATAGTAAGATATATACACTAAAGATAAAGAAAAGTGAAAAACGCAAAATTCTTTTAATTAAAAAATAAATGCGTTCGAAATGGTTGGTAATGTTTCATTACTAGTTATTTTTTCATTCACTCGAAATGTTTCATTACTGGTGAAAACAGTAAACTGTTTAACAGCTCTAATAAAAATATGTATTTATATCTTGGTTTCGTGCAAGCTGTGAAACATTCGTTCATGTTTTCAATGAAGTATGCATTGGACGTTACTGAGTAATTAAGGCAAAATTTTCCTAGTTGTCGTACATTTGTTTTGAGTTTTGGTGGGACAATTTGTCTACCGATATGGTGAATGGAAGTAGCATGAAACTCTCCCATACATGTTTGGGAGAGTTTCATGCCACTTCATTCACCCTATGTCTTCATTTGTAAGAAAGTCATCAACCAAATGAGCATGGTTAGTTCATGTATTTTCCTTCATGAATAAGATTATTTGAAATAGACGAATGTAAGATTCAAAAATATCATTGTAATCTCTATAGTTTGAGCAGCAACAGAATCTCCATCAAAGGCATTAAGATATGAGCCACTGTTTAACATGATACTATCCCACACCATCCATCCACGTCTTGTGAAATTATCTATTTTTCTGAAATTTTTTGTGTTGAAACGTGTTCAGAATCTTTTTATATCGCAAATTCGTTTATTTATATCTGTAGTAAAATTTAGCATACTTTTTTAGTATTAAATTAGTACAATTAGTAGCAAGAGGAATTTTTATGATTGAGACATTTTTATAAAATATAGTATAGTTATATTTTAAAAGGTATAGAAACTTTAATGTGGCTTATGATAATTACATTAATGATATATATGTTAGAATTTATGTAAAGCCATAATCATTATCCTGCACCCATGTATCCTTCTATTTTCCTTTTTATGTCTTTCCTTCTGTATTGTTGTTTTTATAAATATAACGCTGATAGTTTTATTGCATCTGTTTAAATGCTGCACTTTGAATTATGGCACCATGTTAAAAAACCAAAATATTTTAAACCAAACATTTTTCTTTATTTCATCATAAAATTTATCTTAAATCTTTCTTGACTTGAAATAATATATTATCAACTCTAATAATATATTATAGCTTTTCATTTGAAAACTTCATGGTTTTCCTTTCTTTCAAATATTTGTAATTTTATATGTATCATTTTATATATACTTAAATTCATACTGATTATGTACCAATTGTGTTTCGTGTTATATTATACTCACAAACATTATACTGAAATAAAATATCGAAAGTTATCTTAAAAACATCCTTTGAAATAGGATGAATAATTTAAAATGTAATTTATATGATAAGTACAAATCCTAGAATTTAAATAGAAAAGTGGAGCCGAATCGCTTTCAAATTAAAGCGAGAAATATTTCCTCTGATGTTCAGTCTAAAGTACTTAAAAAAGATCGGCGGAATTTAATTTAAAATACTGACTCAAAGCTTTAGGAAATTCGATTCGCTCATTTCTTTCCTCAAACAGAATATCATTTTACACAGTATAAAAAAACTAAATAAAAAAAAAAATGTAGTGTAAATTTCTTATGGAAATAATTTTTTTTTCGTCGTGTTTGAAGAGATAATTATATTCATTCGTTTCACCTGAAAAACAACGAGGTAGCAAACGAGTTACAAAAAAAAAATTATTTTTGATTATATATTCTGTTAATAAATGTCTTTTTAAGAAAATATTGCTTTTTTTTAACAACTTGATTTACTTTCATTTAAAGATGTCGTATAAATGTTATTTTTAAAAAAGTTTTTATAAATGTTATGCTTTAATTTTTTAAACATTAACTGAAACTAAAAAATGATAAAAAAATAATAATAATATAAACATTTAAAATAAATAAAATAACAAAAAACCCTTTCTATTAAACATTTAAATTTCTTTTAAACTAAAGAAGACTGCAAATAGGTGTTGAAAAAGTACTATTTACTCAAAAAAATTAAAAATTTAAAATCTTAAAAAAAAATTTCAAATATAGTCATAATTTTGTAATAAACGAGATCTTCAATAAAAGATTCCGACTCGTATCTAGTAACTCGCCGCTAGTGAGCATTAGGGCAGAGGTTCAATCCGTTGGCGGCCTTGTTGTAGGCATTGTTTAGGAGACTCGATGGCGTTTATGATGTTTAACATCTTGCCTCTTGAGTCGGACTACCTGGTGGGTGTTTTCCGGTTTTTCTCCCATACGGTACGAAAATGTGGGATAATCCCCTCCTAAAAGTCCTCCTGCAAGGTAGGACCCTCTTTCTTCAGCGACTCGGAGCTAAGTCAGACTTCTATATACGGGTGTTCCATCACAACGAAAGCTGCCCCTTTCCCTCCATCCATAAGTAGATTATTTATGGCATGTCCGTCCCGCACTGCAGGGCAGCGAGGATTTGACACAACACATCGTTAAAAGATTTGTTACTAAAAATAATAAATTTCACATTAATTTGTTTTATAATTAGTCAAAAATTAATGTTTAAAGAGCATAAAATTCCTTAATCACTGTCACCCTCAATGAGTTGGACAGATTTCATCGAATTTTATTTATATTAATTAATCTAATTTATTTACTGTAAATATTTAAATCTGGGTTAAACAAGTTTAGGAAATCAAGTTTAAATTATTAGAGAGTTTTTGCATACCGTATCTTGGACGTCCGTTAGTTTTTTCGTCCTAGCGCGCATGCTCATAAGAAATTGCGCATGCGTATCTGTAATAATGTTTCCTATGATCATGCGCTCTAGGGAGAAAAAACTAACGGACGTCCAAGATACGGTATGCAAAAACTCTCTATTATCGACAATTATTGGTGTTTATGCATTCATGTTCACCATTTGGCGATATTACTTTTTACAAATCGCCAGAATATAAGTCTCACCCGCAAAAAGATGCAAGCTGGACTGGAAGATAAGAAATTTTAAAGAGTTTAAAAGCATATAAAACTCAACGGGAAAATTGTGCTGATGTACTGAAAAAAGAAATGCAAAAATCTAATTTTAGGCAACAGTTATTACAGCATTTTGAAATAATAATGGTCAAATTAAATAATTGCACGATTTCTTGGCGATTTATTTCCCATTTATAGCTTAATTCCGCCAATGGATAACGCAAGTATTCCTAGTTATCCTTTTACAAGAAAATTAAATAGAAAAAAAGAAACTTAATTCAATAAAAATAATAATCGTGCTAATAATTTTCAACTCACGATGCCAAGCTCAAATTTTAAAACACCTTACGAGCCACCGTGATTTTAATAAAATATTTTATTCAAATTGAGTGATGAAAAGAGATGGAATAAATTTTATGCAATTTTTTTAATTATTTTATTTTTTATTATTATGTTATGATTATAATTATAACAAAAACAAATGACGTTAATTAATGTTAAACCTTTCAGCATAAGTCACAAATAACCAAAAAAATACTTTTTCAATCTGTTGGAAATTTGTTTTTTCAAATACACATTATTTTTTAAACTTGCATTGTTAAGTGTTCTTGAAGTATTACAAGTACATTAAGTACTTCATCAATTTTGTGGATTTATAAATCGAATACGTTATACTAAATGCTTCCTGTTACATATAAGAAGCCATTCTACAGTATATAAGGCAATGCATTATGTTATATTTGTGCCTCTATATAATGAAATCACATTTGAGATTTTTTTATGGATATTATACATGGCGAAAAACATTTTACTGAATGAATACAAATATGATTTTTTTTTGTACAATCTTTATAATTCTCTTACAGGATGCAGCTCCAACCCGAGTCTTCAAAGTGGTATTCGTCGGAGATTCGGGAGTTGGTAAAACGAGTATATTGCAAAGATTCTGCACAGACAGTTTTAAGGCAACGTTCAGTGCTACCATAGGTAATTTTAAAGAAGTTTTAAAACAACTGCCTCATTTTACAATTTAAAAAAATCTTGATAGGTATATGTTTATTTTAATAATTCTTCATATGCAATTTATTCACATTACATATATTTAATTTTATTAGAGATAGACGTCAATAATTATTGATTTTTCTACAATTACGATATACTCGATGATTATAATTAAAGTCCCACTTACAAAATTTTTAAAAAAAAAGAACCACTCATTACAATGAGTTCAAATTTGAATTGAAGATACTTGAAGAAGAGGAAAATGGTACGGCATAAGAGGGTAATGGTTCCAAATTGTACTAATAGATGGCGCTGTAAGAGACATAAAGAAAGTGAATTTGGTTGCCAGTGATATTTTGAATCGGAATGGGTGTATTTGTCATGAGTTGCCCAACTATAGTGTTCAATGTGCTTGATTGTTTCGGTTTTTTGAGGGAAAGAATGACTTCCAAATCATTCAACAGTTGTGACACTGTTACTGGAAAGCCCATCCACCACGGCAAGGTCATAGCAAATTGGATTGGAGAAATCGGTGGAATTTTTTTTGATGCCATACAGTTTCCCTCTTCTGCAAGTATCTTCAGTTTAAATTTGAACTCATTGTGAAGAGTGTTTTTTTTTTTACAGCATTTTGAAAGTGGGACTTTACATTATTAGAATCACTAATTTTAATTAATTATAATCACCCTGTACCATTGAATTGCTGTATTAAAATATTTCTAGTCTCTTTTTGTGAATCTCTTCTGCTACAGAATATCAGAAAGCATAATGAAAACTAACATCCTAATCCTTCAAAATGTTCTTTTTATCATATTTTTATAAATAATAATATATTATTGAAAAGAATTTAATGTTAATACTTTTCGAAACTTTATTTTTAAATAGATAATTTGATTTTTTCTTAATTACTAATTTTTTTATAACTTTAAATATTAATGCGTAATATTATATGCGTAAAAAAATTATTGATAAGCATTTTTTTCAATATAAATTTTCGAATGAAAGTCAAATATGCGTATTATTTTGCTTAGTCAACAAAATAAAAAGTGTTTTTAATTTCAATGAAAAATTTATTTTTAGCAAAATGTGCACAATTTTCGAAAGAATAATTAATGACTTTCTATGGAATTTAATTTTCTAGCAATCTGTTTTCTTTTATCAATTTCATTTATTCATCTATTTTATTTTCTAACAATCAATCTATGCAAATCTATGCATACTTTGATACTTCAACGTGTTTAAAATTATTTCATTTTTACTTTAATCCTTTCCACAAAAAGAATGGACGAAAAATAGACCGATATAATATTTTCTCGGTACTTTTTATTTCTCTTTCATCTTAACGGCTGCTCTTTTTATCCTTTACTTTTCTTTCCCACGCAATTTTATTGTTTTTCTTCTTCTTTGGGGCTTTCTTTGACTTTTGCTTTTTACTCCAGAGAAATTTATATTTCTTTCTTAATTCTTTTGACCGAAAAGAAAATGAATTTCAAGGAAAATCTGATCGTTCTTTTATTTGTTATAATATGATGCTCGCTCTTTTGTTATTGTTCTATTTCTTTCTTTTTTCTCCAGTTGAACTTTTCGCCTCTTTTCGAGTGAAAGTAACGTTTATTTGAACAATTTCTCCGAGAATTTCGCGTAATTCCGTTAGATCAAAGATTTTATAAATAATTTTTTTCTTCGTGTTGGTGTGTTTTTCTTCCTTGCACTTTGGAACAACAGCTTAGATCTTCCTTCTATAGAATTGTTGTTTTAACATTTACAATCTTCTAATTTTTTGCAGTTTTAAATGTTTAATTTTTTTTTATTTCAGTTATTATTATTTCTTTTAGTAAATTTCCAGCATTTTATTGATCTTATCTTGATAACTTGTCCTTTTATGGTTAGAACAATAAATAAAAGCCTTATTCGAGGCTTAGTGGTAATGTGCGCGCTGGTGAACATTAAGGCGGAGGTTCCATCCGCTGGTGGCTTGCTGTAGATACTGTTTCAAAAATGAGAAGACTCGATGGCGTGTGGGATATTCAGCATCTTACCTTGTTAGTCGTAATACCTGGGGGAATTTTCTGGGTTTTCTCCGCTATGATACTCAAATGCGTTGTAGTTCCACCTTAATAGTCCTCTCGGAAAGCACTGCTCTTCTTCTTCTTCAGTGACACGGAGTAGAAGTCAGACTTCTACCTACGGGTGTTCCATCAAAACAGAAGCTGCCCCCCATTTCCACCTTCCATGTGGGATACGACAACAACAACAACAATATATGAGCAAAATGAACACATTTCTGATTATCAGAGAAAAGTTTGACTCATTGGTTCTTAAGAAATATAAAATATATCCTTTTGAGAGTAGGGGTGCCAATTCCTGGAGCAAAATTAATAATACAAAAATAAATCTTATTAATAGATGAAAAGAAATATCCCCATTTAAAAAATTTCATTACAAGTAAATCTAACATTACATCTCGTTTTTAGACGAACACTAGCTAAAGAAATAGAGGCTAAATTTGCGCACATCGATAGTAAAGCATTTATTATATTAGAAAATAACATAATGCAATAATTTATATTGATAATATTTAAATAACATTCTTCTTCTTCACTGGCGCTACAGCCCCATGTTGGGCCAAGGCTGTCTGCCTACTGGCAGATTTCTGGACAGGAGATGTTTTGTTTTTACGGGGCACGGTTGTCAGCATTATGCCCGACACACTACAGTCCTATTATAACGGGACCTATGGCTTAAAGTGGATTCCAAACCACTGACAAATATCCATGGAACCACCGGGACTCAGGTCCCCAACTTAAATAATAATTTGCATAAAATATTACTGAAGAGCATTTCTTTTAATATAAATTTTAATCAAACAAAGCCAAATATGCGAATTATTTTGATTATTCAATAAACAAAATTATTTTTTATTTCCAATGAAAAATTGATTTTCAGCACAATTTTTGAAAGAATAAGTAATGACTTTCTATGGAATTTCATTTTCACCCAATCAGTCGAAACAATTCTTTTTTCTGAAGAATGCAAATCTATGCATACTTTGTTAATTCAACGTCTTTAAAATTGTTTCTTTTTCGCTTTAATTTTTTCCAGAAAAAGAATGGGCAAAAAATAGACTGATATAATATTTTCTCGGTACTTTTTATTTCTCTTCATTCCCAACGGCTGCTCTTTTTATCCTTTACTTTTCTTTCCCACGTAATTTTATTTTTTTTTCTTCTTCGGCTCTTTATTGAAGAAAGACTTTGACTTTTGCTTTTTTACTCCAGAAAAATTTCTATTTCTTTCTTAATCTTTTGACTGAAAATAAAATGAATTTCGTGGGAAATCTGATCGTTCTTTCATTTGTTATAATATGTTGCTCGCTGTCTTTTGTTATTGTTCTATTTCCTTTTTTTTTTCTCCAGTTGAACTTTTCGCCTCCTCTTTTCAAGTGAAAGTAACGTTTATTTGTACAATTTCTCCGAGGATTTCACGTAATTCCGTTAGATCAAAGATTTTATAAATATTTTTTTTTCTTCATGTTGGTGTGTTTTTCTTTCTTACACTTTGGGACAACAGCTTAGAGCTTCCTTTTATCGAATAGTTATTTTAAGTTTTAACATCTTTTAATTTTTTTGTATTTTTAAATGCTTAAAATTTTTTATGTTAGATATTATTCAGCTTTAATTTTTTCTAGAGAATTTCTTGCTTTTTTTGTATTGATCTTTTCGTGCTAACTCGTCCTTTCATGGTTATAAGACTATGTGAAAGTCTGACTCGTGGCTCCGTGGTAACGTGCGCCGCTGGTGATCATTAGGGCAGAGGTTCAATCCACAGGCTGCTTTGATGTAGACACTGTTCCAAAAAAAGGATGAGACTAGTTGGTGTTTGGGATGTTCAGCATCTTGCCTTGTTAGCGGTCTATCTGGCGGTGATTTACCAGGTTTTCTCCCATGAGATACGCAAATGCGGGGTAGTTTCCCATAAAAGTCTTCACGAAACTCACTTACCTCCTTCTTCGGCGCCACGGAGCAGAAGTCAGACTTTTACATACGGGTGCTCCATCACAACAGAGGCTGCCCCCCTCTTCCCACCTTCCATGAGGGATACGATGACAAAAACAGTATATAAAAAAAACGAACAAATTTCAGATCTTCTGAGAAAAGTTTGTCTCATTTGTTATTAAGAAATATGAAAGGTACTCTTTCGAATCGGAGTGCCAATTCTTTCAGAAAAATTTCTTTAATACAAAGAGAAATCTTATTAGCAGATGAAAAGATAAATCCAAATTTATAAATTTTCCTGACGGGAAAATGTAACACTACATCTCGTGTTTAGACGAACACTAGCTGAAGAAATAGAGGCTAAATTTGCGCACATCGATAGAAAAGGACTTATTATATTAGAAAATAACACGATGCAATAATTTATATTGAAGATTTTTAAATAACCTTTTCCTTCACTGGCTTGGCCAAGGCCGTCTGTCTACTGGCGGATTTCTGGACAGGAGATGTTTTGTTTTTACGGGGTAGGGTTGTCAGCCTTATGCCCAACGCAGTACTGTCATATAATAACAGGACCTATGGTTTAAAGTGGTTCTAACAAATATCCATGGAACCGCCGCGATCCCCAACTTAAATAATAATATGCATAAATTATTACTGAAAGGCATTTTTTTAATATAAATTTTCGTTAAATAACGTCAAAAGTTCAGCATGCAAGGCCAAATATGCGAATTATTTTGATTATTCAATAAACAAAATTTTTTTTATTTCCAATGAAAAATTGATTTTTAGCACAATTTTTGAAAGAATCAGTAATGACTTTTAATGGAATTTCATTTTCTCACAATCAGTCGAAACAATTCTTTTTTTTTTTTTTTCGAAGAAAAGCTATGCAAATCTATGCATACTTTTTTAATTCAACGTGTTTAAAATTATTTCATTTTTACTTTAATTCTTTTCACAGAAAAAAAAAAAAAAAAAAAAAAAGAATGGGCGAAAATAGAGCGATGTAATATTTTCTTGGTACTTTTTATTTCCCTTTCATCCGAATGGCTGCTCTTTTTATCCGTTACTTTTCTTTCCCACGTAATTTTTCCTTTCTTTGGGGCTTTAATGAAGAAAGACTTTGACTTTGCTTTTTACTCCAGAGAAATTTATATTTCTTTCTTAATCTTTTGACCGAAAAGAAAATGAATTTCGAGGGAAATCTGATCGTTCTTTCATTTGTGATAATATGATGCTCGCTCTCTTTTGTTATTGTTCTATTTCCTTTTTTTTTCTCTCGTTGAACTTTTCGCCTCTTTTCAAGCGAAAGTAACGTTTATTTGTACAATTTCTCAGAGGATTTTTCACGTAATTCCGTTAGATCAAAGATTTTATAAATAATTTTTTTTCTTCATGTTGGTGTGCTTTTCTTTCTTAACACTTTCGAACAACAGCTTAGAGCTTCCTTCTATGGAATAGTTGTTTGTAACTTTTGACATCTTTTAATTTTTTGTGTTTTTAAATGCTTAAAATTTTTTATTTTTGGTATTATTCAGCTTTTGTTTTTTTTATGAGAATTTATTGCCTTTTTTTCTATTGAACTTTTTATTTAACTTGTGCTTTCATGGATATAAAAATATGTAAAAGCCTGACTCATGGCTCAGTAGTAACATGCGCCGCTAGTGAGCATTAGGGCGGAGGTTGAATCCGCTGGCGGCTTTGTTGCAGACACTGTTTCCAAAAAATGAGAAGACTCGATGGCATTTGCGATGTTCAGCATCTTGCATTGTTAGTCGGACTATCTAATGGGAGTTTTCTTTTTTTTCTCCCATGCGATACGCAAATGCGGGTCAGTCCTCCAGGAAGGTTCTGCCCTCCTTCTTCAGCGACAGGGAACAGAAGTCAAACTTCTGCCTACGAGTGCTCCATCAAAACAGAAGCTAACAATATCAAAACTGAATCCAACAATATATACCAAAACGAATAAATTTCAGATGATCTGAGAAAAGTTTGTCTCATTTGTTCTTAAGAAATATAAAAGGTACTCTTTTGAGAATAGGGGTGCCAATTCTTTGAGAAAAATTATTATTAAAAAGAGAAATCTTATTAATAGATGGAAAGACATATCAACATTTATATATTTTCCTACCTGGGAAATCTATCATTATATGTTTAGACTACTACTAATTGAAGAAATGAATATTAAATTTGCGCACACAAATAGAAAATGATTTATTATATTAGAAAATTACATAATTCAACAATTTATATTGGTGATTTTCAAATAACATTTAATTAATAAAATCATGAATTAAATAACATTCAATCAATAAATAATTCAATAAAATCAATTATTTTTTGTGTAATATATAGTAATTAAAAGCACTCACATAACAATCTTCTCCGCGTAAAGCATAACGTCTACACCTTTCTACAGTAACCGAAAAAAAAGTTTTTGCTGAGAAATTTTCCATCTAAAAAGCAAATATATATACAGTATGCATAATATATATGTTATTTTTTATTGGTGCAACAGCCCCATGGTGGGCCAAAGCCGTCTGCTACTGGTAGATTTCGAGACAGGAGATGTTTATTTTTTAAGCGGTAGGATTGTCAGCCCTACATTGAATGCTTTACAGTCATATTAGACCCGGACCTACAGTTTAAAGTGGAACCACTACAAGCATCCATGGCAAAGCCGGTATTCGAATCCAAAGCTTGTGCACCGACCGCTCATGTTAGTCGGCCATCAGGCCTCCTCTAAATAGCATAACAAAAGAAAAATAAATTAAAGCTATATGATGCAATAGTATGAAAAATATAGCTAGAGTTTTAATACGAAATAAAAGGCAAGAAATATTTATATATATGAGTGAAAAATTAATAAAATTTTTTTTTTATTTATTTACCTTTGTGCGATGTTCTATATATATATATATATACATATATATATATTGGTTTATGCTTTTCGAATACAATTTTGTTTTATTCTTCTGTTAAACATATATTCACGCTATCGTTTAACAATTATGTTCATCAAAGGCATAAATTTTCCGTCTTAAAAGATAAATAGTTCGTCAGAGAAATATTTCATTTATTTTTTGATGTATAAAAAAATTTTCTGCCATGAATAAGTAACTGAGCAATCAAGTTTTAGAGAAAGAAAAAAATATCTTGTTATTAGCTGTATAGAACAAGCAATTAATAAAATTGAAGAAAAAAAATTCTTTGTTAAATCACGACTAAATTTTAAATGACACCATTAATATAAAAGTTGCATATTTTAAAGAAATTAAGCACAAATAAATAAAGAACACGTTTAGGTTGCTCTTTATTAATTAATTTAGGGGGCTTATTTCTTTTGCTTTTTAGTCAGGGCATTTTAAATCGCCAAAATTTAATTCTAAATCCCTCGATATGTTTGCACTGAATTCTGTTATACGCCTTATTTAGAATTCATTTCATGGATATCCTCAGTTACTAAATCAGTACAGTTAATAATCCAACTGTTTAACTGGACCGAACTAGATTGAATTAGCAAATCAAATCCTTTTGATTAATGAATGCCGGTGGAAATGAACGGTCGATGTTTAGAGAGACAGCAATATTCACTAATCTATTTAAACTGATGTAAATTAGATGTGGATATTGAAATTTAAAAAATTGATTTTATAAGTGGAATATAAAAACAAAAATTTTAAATTTTAAATAAATATAGGTAGAGCAAAAAAAAAATGTTTTTTTAGATTCCTTAAATTAGTAACTTTAGTTAGAATCTTTACAAATTTATATTTAATTTATTATAAATAGAAATAGATTATGAAGATAATTCTTAATTCACATGGAATTACAAAAATTTGACGATAATTTATATTAATATAACATAAATATAATTTGATAATTAAAAAGAATAACTAATCCTAAAAATTTTGTTAGTAGTGAATTATTAAAAAAAAAAGGAACTTTCGTGATTATTTGTGCGAATCATTCTCATAATCGTATTTAATTTTATTTTTATTTTTATTTAAATTCATTATTAGCAGGAACTGCTTTATATTAATCAAAATAATTGTTAAATGCAACTATCGTCCAATTCAGGAAAAAGTTATAGCTTTCCTAAACAATCAAAAGAACAATTATTAAACAATTGTTATCAATTATATAGTTAAATTGTAAATAATTATTAATAAAACTTAAGCAATTTAAAAAATATATTAATAAAAATTGATAACTAAATGAAATTAAGCAATTATTTAAATTTTTTACAAAATCTTTTGTAACAATTCGAATAGTATTCATATAATTTTGTCCTTTCATTGCAATTTTATTCTTTGTAATCAATATTTTGTTGCACAATATCTAATTGAGGCATTCAGGCTTGATTAATTTTTCGTTGAAAACATTTATTTACTGAAATAATTCTTATTAAGTTTTGAAAAAATGAACAACTATCTTAAATAAATTCCTTCTTAATTCATTTGGGAAATCAGTTCCGATAAAATAAATAATCTCATGGGAACCGAATTAATTTATGCGTTTAAAAGCAAGGATAATATCGAAAAACTTTTCAGTTTTAACATTTTAAAAATTATATTGAAATTTTTCTCTTCAGTCGGAATTCATTAACATGATCAATTCTTAAAAAACATTTTGCCTTTTACGTTGAAGTATAAATCCAAGTCTTAGAAATATACAATTTTTATTTTAATAGAATTAAAGTTGTTTGTTACAGTCCCAAATGCTTGTCTCATTCCCATTTCAATTATTTACATAAAAGACAACATTATTTTCAATTCATTCTTTAATAAAAACTACAATTTTATTCTTCATTTCGAAAAATCAAAATTTGTTTTTTTTTTATTAGGACCAGCGAAACGGACAATTTTGATATTTTTGCCATGCATTTTATAAAAAAAATTGAAATTTAACATAGTAATACCTATTTAAGATCTAAATGTATTAATGAGAATTACTTTTGCAAAAAAGTATTGATTAAAAAGATGCAATTTGTTTCGTAAATAATTCATAGGAATGTAGGATTTTTTAAATTTATATAGTATCCACAGTTGACAGAATATGATGGTCTGCTTAAAATAAGAGACATATGATCACTCTCGAAATGAATTCTGAGGAGGAAGAAGAAAGAGGTAACGGCGTGAAAGTAACAACGGATAGCTTATTATGATGTTCATTTTCATTAAGCTTTTTGCAAATATATAAATAGAGATGGCGTGTATTAAAAAAGCGTAAACAGCCAGTCTGTTTTTTAAATTCTCCTATACAAATGAGGAATGAGGCAATTTGATTTAGATTGCTGATTTGTTTTGAAGAAGCATATCTCGAATCAACTTGATACAGAAAGTTGTAAAAGCTCTCTTGTAAACCACGAACAGTCCCTCTCAGGTGTGGAGACGAGGTTATAGCTTTGCTAAGGGATATTCAAATTAAAATTTTACGCATTTGCTTGTCACATGAAAGAAAGCCTAGGAAAACTGGTCATTCGCATAAATTGTCGCAATCGCCTCTTAATTTCTTCATTTCTGAATGTAGTGATTACAACGTGCACCTTTAACTTATACAAACATTCACCCTCCTGCATAATATATAAGTGCATACTAGACAAATCAGTCAGATGAAATGTAGCTTAGTTTTCGGATAGTTATAATATTGCAACAATAACTGTTCCACTAGTAGCTTAGTAGTAGTTACGTACTTCATTTTTTTAAACTAGCGTGCAAGAAAATCAAGATTCGATTCCTTTTCGTTCAATTGCGCTCAATCGTATAATCGTTTTGTAAAATGAATAACAATTCCCAAACGCCAGGAATTGTGACAGTATATCTCGCACTGATAATACAGCGGGACAAAATTAGAATGATTTCCGGTTAAAAAACAGCTTTTGGTTCAATCATCCTGAAAATGGTTTCTTACAATGTTTGGATAATGGAAAATTTAAATTTAATAGTTTCAAAGCCCACGGAAAACACAATTCGTTGTAAATTTAATCCTACGTCAGGTTTTAAAAAATTCATCCGAAATATTAAAAAAAATTTATGATTTTAAATCCCTAATAATAATTGAGAAAATATTGTAATTTTTTCTCAATTTGAGAAAATAAAAACGAATCTTACACAAAACTGCTAAAACACTGACTTATTCATGAAAAAGCTACTTCTAGCAAATTCTTTAGCTCTGAAAAATTTAACCAACTTTGATGATCTTGCTTACAAACTTTTAAATGGCTTCTGATAAGCATTGTTGTTATTGTCGTTGTCATATCCCCTGAAGAGTACACGGGAATCAAATATCGTGGTACTCTCGAATAATATTGGCTATATTGATTGCCAGCACGGAGTATAAACGCTCTTCCGAGGGATGGTCCAGACAATGCATGGCGTCTGCGACAGCTGGTCAATCAAAGACACGACGAGGAGTAAGCTCGGCATCAGGGCAGTTGCTACAAGTTTGTTATTTTTTAACAAAAATGTTTATTTTTTAACACCATCAGCAGAAATTTTCATACTTTTGTGGTGCTTCATCCTTAATCTTGTGAGAGTAGTAGCTGTTTTTCTGTCGACATTTAGTTCTGTTGTTGTTGTCGCAGCCTTAAAATTTTCTTGATTTCGATAGGTATACAGCAGGAAAAGTATTAATATTTTTGAATTCTTATCATATACAGCAAGTGCTGATATTTATAGTTATTTATATTTTCGACTTTTTGGCAATTTTTCGAGGATATAAAAAATCCCGGTATTCAAACTTTGTTTTTCGACTATTCAAGAATTGTTCGAGTATTGTTCTCCACTGTTGCGATAGGATGTTTGGCTTTCATCAATTCGACACAGAAATGAGGGATATCTAACCCTAAAAGTCCTTCTGGAAGCCATTATTATCTTCCCCTATCTTGTTTTTGTAATACAGTGGATATCAGGTGCTCACCATACGAAACACTCCAAATCGACTATAATTCAGCAATATACAAAAACAAATGACGTAAGTCAAAGTGCCAGGAAATAATAAATAATTGTAATAAGCCAACTGAATAAACGAAGAATGTATTTAAGGAACAAATACGCCCTATGGAAATTATAGTGCTTATTACAGTTATTTTTATCCTATGTAAGAGATGCAGATATTTATAATATTTCAAGGAAAAAAAAATCCCGGTATTCAAACTTTGTTTTTCGAATTTTTGGTAATTTTTCGAATATTCTTCCCTAATGTTACGATAATCTGATTAGCTGGTTGAGAATGTTTGGTTTTCTTTAATACGACATGGAAATGAGGGATATCTACCCTTAAAAGTCCATCTGGAATCGATTTTTTTTTTCGTTCTTGTTTTTGTTGACGTCCAGAAAGTCACCATAGGAATAACCTCAAATCGGTTATAATTCAGCAATATACATTAACAAATGACGTAAGTCAAATTTTCAGGAATTAATAAATAATTGTAATAAGTCAACTGAATAAATGAAGAACGTATTGAAGGCACAAATACTCCCTATGGAAAATATAGTACCATTAAAAAATAATTACTGGCATACCAAGCTTATCAAAAAACAATGTTTCATTAGTCAATAAATGCTTTTAAGCGCAGCCCTTATTTTTTATGTGAAAAAGATAATGACGTTAGTCGTCTTTCTGGTATAGCCAAATCTACCTTTTCGAAGCAAATTAAATTAGCTAAACAATCATCATGCAATTATCTTTTTCCGTTAACTCTCATTTCGCTTAATTATTTCGTTCCCGGGAAAAGCTTTTAGGAAACGGGAATGCAAAAGCCCTTTAATCAGGAAAATTCCTTCTGTGGCTTAGGGAAGGCAACGCAATTTGCATAAAAGGAATATAAAAAAGATAAATTAATATGTTGCAATTAATAAGATATGACATTTATTCACTTAAATATTACATTAATGGTTGAATTAATATGTTTGTTTAATGTCGTGTGACAGTTATTCATTTATAAAGAATGTCTTTTAATTGTTTCGTCGATAATTTGCTATAAATAGATATTGCGTTTATTTAATCGATATCAATTTTTTTTTGTTCTGAATGGGAAAAAACCCCACATGTTTTCGTAAGGATTCTTCATAATATTCAGATTAAAAAAATAATCAGAATCGAATTTTTCAAAAGGCAGTACATGGATTTTACTTTAGTGTAATGTTAAAAATATTTGAGATGTGTGGCTTAAATCAAAATAGATATTTTCAAAAGTCAGAACAAGAATTTTACTTTAGTATACGGTTAAAAATATTTTAAATGTGCGGCTTAGATCAAAATCGAATTTTTCAAAAGCCAGGACAGGTTTGTTGCTCTACAGTCATCTAGTGCACAAGAGGGTTAAACAGACCGAGTCCAACAGTTTATAGTGGACTCTGAACTGCTAACAAACATCCATACCACTGCCAGGATTCGAACCTGGAGCCTGTGGTACCTAAGACCAGAGCACTAGCCAATTGGCCATTTGGCTTCGGCTGGTATAGGAATTTTACTTCAGTATACTGTTAAAAATATTGTAGATATACGGTTTAAAACAAAATCGAATTTTTAAAAAGTCAATACAGTATTTTAGTATACCGTTAAAAATATTTTAGATGTACGGCTTAAATCAAAATCAAATTTTTCAAAAGCTAGAACAGGAATTTGACTTTAGTATATGGTTAAAAATATTTTACACGTGTGGCTTAATTTGTACTTAGAATTTTCTATAAAAATAATTCAGAGGAAGAATTTAAAAATTAAATTTTAAATATTTTATAATATCTCCATGTCAGTTCTCTTAAAAGAATATAAATAATAAATTTTCTGTTTTAGCTGAAAACTTCCTCATATCCACTGGAAAAGAACAATAAAATCATAAAGGGATTAATTAAATTTAAAATTTTACAGTCCATCCAACATACAATAAAACTTTTGATGTGTAAATATTATGTCGTTTGAAAGGATTATAATTGATATCTTTAGGTGATATTTATTTTGAACTTTTGACATAGTGGATCGTTTCATTTATTTTCTTACAAAAATTTAAAAATTCTGAAAATACAAAAATGCAATACAATTTGAAACACAACTTTGTTTCTTAATTTATATAGACATATAATAGTTATGAAATCTTTAGATTTATGCAAATAAAAAATTAACAGAAAATAACATGGAAGAACTTTAAATTAAAAAAAAAATATTTTATATTTTATATATTATATAATTAAATATTTTATAATATATTTAATTATTGTTTAGTTTTTTAAAATCATAGTTTTCACCCATGATTAGTTATTAACAATTCTTCTAAATACGTAATGTTTGAATTTTGTCACTTTTATAATTTTACAATATGTTTTTATAATGTGTCCAACTGTTGAGATTTAGAAAGATTTCGAAGGAGGGAAATATAAAAATTTTAGATTTAAAAATCAAAGTGAAATGTGGGGAAAAACTTACCCGATATTTTAAAGTGCTCTTTGAGGAATATTTACAGAATTTTGTGAAGAAGGGTTTTGAAACATTGTCTAGTAAAAGAAGATTTGATGGATAGCAAGAAAACATCAATAAGGAATGACAAAATGGTATTAAGAAATGGAAATATATATTCGAATGACATCTAGAAAAATATTTCGCTGCAACGAATTGCATTCCACATTTAGAATATCGAAAAACATGATTCGCAGGAAAATAAGAGCCTTTAAAAAAATATCTTTCAAGAAAATGCTGAAAGGGCTATATTTAAAATGTGGCGACTGAACTGGAACTAAAGGAAATGATATTTTATATCGAGAAATGGCTCTCTACCGTACTTTGTGATGAGAAAAAGAGAATTTTAGATGGACTACTTATCAGTATAAATTTGTATGGGAATCTAGAATTATGGGACATCTTTTTTTTGTGATTTATTAAAATTAATAATAAATTTTTGAATTTTTCACCAAATTAAACGTAAATTGTACTTTTTACAGTGTTTATAACAATTCGTATCCTATATTATAATCAATGTATTCTTAGTTCTTATTCTTGTATTATTATTATTATTGTATTAAATGATTAAATTATAACTTTTCAAGAAATATTTTTTTCCAATTATAGTATTATTTTACAAATATATATATATATATATATATATATATATATATATATATATATTATAGTATTATTTTATATAATATATACATATATATATATATATATATATATATATGTGTCTCAACTTTTTGTATGAAGCCTGATGGCTATCAACTATTTGTATGAGGTAGTGTTACTTCGTGTCCGTAGATTATCTTCAAGCTGTATGTGTCTCCTGGGTAGTACTAAGTGAGTACCGTTATGCAGACTTTGCTTATGGCATCCAAGACAACTGTCTATATATTTGCCAGCTGCATTAGAAAGAAAATTATTTGTACGATATAAGTGAAAAACCGACTGATTTGCGCATCTATTTAGTTTCCATATATAAATATTATATTAATATTTTTCCATATTTCCATATATATTAAAGCAATATTCGTGCATATATATATACGTACAGATTATAATTAATTTGTGAAGCAGATTTATTACGATAAGCTGATTTAACACCAAAAAGTAGAAGAGAACAAAGTATTTTTCTGATACAAAAACCTCTGAAGATTAGGAATCGCTAGAAATAAACCATTGAATTGAGTTATGTTAACGTCTTTCTACAACTAATAGAGACCATCTGCAGTTCACCCCAGGGAAAAACACGGAGAAAAGCATTAATCTGAATTACTACTGTTGTATTGAAGGGAATTCCCAAGAGCGGCGTTGTAAGTCCACTCAATCTGGAGCTCTTAACATCGATTAGTTGCCTTACGCAGAGATTCACAGACCACGGCTCGCACCCTAACCACGATGCATCATTTTATTTTAAAGATATATTTGGCGATTTGTTTGCAAGATTTCCGGATATTGGCGAAAGATTTAAAATAGGGCCATGATTAAGGCTTAGTTTAACATTTAAATATTAGAAAAATATTTTTTTAATGTTTTCTAAATGGGGCATGAGTGGTCGAGTGGCTAGCATTCTGGCGCTCGATACCACAGGTTTCGGGTTCGAGTCCCGGCGGCGGCATGGATGTTTGTAGCGGTTCGGAATCCACTTTAAACCGTAGGCCCCGATCTAATAGGATCGTAGAGCTTTGCGGGGGCATTGTGACTCCGCGTCCGTGGCTTATCTTCAAGTCACACACTTCCCCTGGGTAATGCAAAGTGAGTAACGTCTGTGCAGCGCTTGCCTTAAGGCGTTTAAGACAGCTGATGACGCCATGTTTTCTAAGTTGTTCTAGACTTGAAGATCAAATCCATAGTCACTAAAATGCTAGCCTGGATGAAACATACCGCATTTACGTAATTAATCTCTACAATATTTATTGTGAGAAACAGGTTCCATTTTAAAATAGTGTTAAAGAAAGGCGTTGTTTCTTATCCCACTTTGTGGACATCTAGACCATGCCCACTAACCCACGTGGTCTCATGGTTGAAGGGAAAGGGGGCAGCTTCTGTTGTGATGGAGCATCCGTAGGTGGAAGTCTGACTTGGCTCCGTGACGCTGACCTTTTTACGGGGTAGGGTTGTCAGCCCTACGGGTCATATTAGATTACAGTTGTCAGCCCAACAGTCATATTAGATTGCGACCTATGGTTTAAAGGGGATTCTGAACCACTACAAACATCCATGGCGCTGCTGGTACTCAATCCAAAACAGAGCGCTAGTCACTAGGCCATTCAGGCCCGTTAAAGAAAGTAAATTAGATAATACATATATGTAAGTCTACTTGGATCAACATTTTTAGACATGGTTATGAAAATAATTCATATATGAAAATCATTTCACTAATTATAATTGCGCTTTGTTACTATAAAAATTGAACCAAATACTAAATCACTTATTAAATTATTCTAATATCACGCAATTCCTTCCTTATTTGTTTTTTATTACATTAATTTTTTTTTATTATGTATGAAAAAATTAAATATTTGTGATAGATATTTTTTACGCGGTCCATGGTTAAGTTACAGCAAGTGTATACGGCCCGCAGTTTTCACAAGTATGTGCTTTTCTGCCATATGTAGGGCTGACAACCCTACCACTTAAAAAAGAAAACATTTCCTGGGACTGCTGCGCCAACAAGGAAGAAGTAAATTTTTCAATTCCTTCTATTAGCTCACACTCTCCCTATATATATCTTGTTCAAATTTTCAATCCTCCATAAAATACTTTTTATTCATCCACAAAAGTTCAAATACATTTTTTTTTGAACTTGTAGTGGATGACACTGGATGTTAATACAGTTTTTTCAAATATTAATTCAGTAATTAAATTTAATTTATTAATTTCAGTTTTTTTTTTACATTTAAGTTGTATGTATCTAATAATAGATGGCGCCAGATGTAAAAGCAAAATTTCAACTTTATTTGTGAAGGACTTTTCTGAAATATAGTAAAAAAAAAAGTAGGAATTGACTTACATTTTTTTTTATATTACTTGTTATATTATAGCAAGTTGTTATAATATAACATTATATTGTCTTTTCAAATATGGCCCAAAGAAGTTGAAAAACTGAATGTCTATGTTATGTCAATAAGTATATAACTTTTAATGTTAAAACATTTTTTCTTGAATCAATAAGGGACATATTATGAATCGAAAAAAAAAAAAAAAAAAAATGTCTGATTAATAATTTTGTTCATTTCTAGAAGAGTTTTGAAATTGAAATAAACAAGAAAACGATCAAATTTTTTCTTAGTATTAAATTTATAGAAATATCTGCATAAAATACTTTTCCTTTTACAATTAAACCTTTGTTTAAATGTAATTTTTCTCAGTAAAATGAATTCTTACAATTGTTTATTGAAAGTTTTATTATTTTTCATAGCAAAAAGTAAATGATTCTTATGAAAAATAATCGAAAGAAAATCCAATTAACTCACTATGTATCCTTTTTGCATGTGTTTTTTCATCTTTGTCTTTTCAAGACTTGGGAATATTTTATCTAAAGATTCGTTTTCAATTTATTTTCTAGAAAATTATTTTATCAATCTTTAGAAAATTTTCTGTTTGTGCCATTTATTAAAAAATGTTTTCGAGCGTTTTTCTTAAAAAAAAATTACATTATGTTTCTTTACGTTTCCAATCTTCTCAATTTAAATATTGGTAAAAATAATTTTTACTTTGTTTGAATAAAAATTTATTTGATAAAGTATTGCTTGCCCTTGAAAAACTATAATATTTGTTTTTATAAATGCAAATGCGATTCAGATGAATGTTGCTGAATCGTTCTAAATTATTCCTAGACACATACATTAGATTTTGATGATTCAGATGTTATTTTACAGTACTATCTCACCATAAACAGATAAAAGTAAAAATAAAATGCCTAACTTTTTTTTGTTTCTTTTCTCAGTATGGAATGTTTCAGAATATTTTACTTTATGGGATAGATGTTTTGGTACATGTGTACTTTAATGTGTTGACATCATCTATATGTTATTATAACTTTTTTAAAGTTTGGTTGCCCTTTGTGTTTGTTCTATTGTGTTTGATGAATAGCATATATCAGATATTATTATTTATAAAAATAATTCCTGTTCATCGTCTTATTTTTAAATGATTTATTTTTAAGTAATTTGATTTTTAAATCATTTATTTTCTTATTTTTATGACGTATTTTATAGTCTTATATTTAAAAAATAAGAACATTCGATGTTTTTTTTATTCATCGCAAATTTATCATTAAAATAATTTATTACTATTAACTTGTTTCAGTTAATAGTAATAGTTTCAATTATAAATAATAAATCATAGTTGCAATAACTAATATGCCAATGGCGTATAAATTTATGTTAACACACGGGGTATAAATGTTAATACATGGCGTATACATTTATTTTAATTTGATTTATGATTTTTTTAATTTTAATGATTTTTTTAATGATTTGATTTTTAAATGTGTTTTTTTAATGAATTATTTTTAAGTAATTTGATTTTTAAATGACTTTTTTAATGATTTATTTTTAAGTGATATTTTTAAATGATTTTTTCAAGGATTTTTTTAATTATTTATTGTTAAGTAATTTGATTTTTAAATGATTCATTTAATAATTTATTTTTAAGTAATTTTTTAATTATTTATTTTAATTTAATTTTTAAAATGACTTTTAAATGATTTATTTTTCATTTAATGATTTATTTATTTTTAAGTAATTTGATTTTTAAATGATTCATTTAATAATTTATTTTTAAGTAATTTGATTTTTAAATAATTTTTTTAGTGATTTATTTTTAAGTAATTTAATTTTTAAATGACTTTTTTAATGATTTATTTTTAAGTGATTTAATTTTTAAATGATTTTTTAATATTTATTTTTAAGTAATTTGATTTTTCAAGGATTTTTTTAATTATTTATTTTTAAATAATTTAACTTTTAAATTATTCTTTTAATGATTTATTTTTAAGTAATTTGATTTTTAAATTGTTTTAATTATTTATTTTAAATAATTTGATTTTTAAATGATTCTTTTAATGATTTATTTTTAAGTAATTTGATTTTTAAATAATTTTTTTAATGATTTATTTTCTTATTTTGATGGCATATTTTATTGTCTCATTTTTTAAAAAATTAAGAACATTCGATGGTTTTTTTTTTATTCCTCACAAATTTATCACTAAAACAATTTATTACTATTAACTTGTTTAAGTTAATAGTAATAGTTTCAATAATAAATAATAGATGCAATAACTAATATGTCAACGGCGTATAAATTTATGCTAACACCTTATTATGTATAAATTAAAGCCTAAAAATTTAATTAAGTAATAAATAACTTATTATTTAAAATAAAATTTTAAAATCATCCAAAAATGACATAAAACCTATTTAATATTCGAGAAAATAACGGAAATCACGTTATTTGTTTATTAAAGGAAATTACTTTATTGGACATTTTATATGTGGATACATTATTACTTTCTCTTTATATATTTAAGTATTTGTCTTCATGTTATCATTACTAACATCATATCATCGTCAATTTTATAAAGTAAAACAATTTTTTGTTTATTTTAATATTACTAGATAGGTATTTTTTAAAGATGTTATTATATCTGGTCAAAAAAATTGTTTAAATGAAACAGTTTCTTTTACTATATTTTTGACATTTTCGAATAGAAAATAAACGACTGAATACGAAGTATTAATTTATTTAATTAATAATTAATTCAAGCATGTCATATTATACTTAAAGGATACTAAATAATTAATTTAATTATTTTTAAGAACTTTTTTAAGGGAAATGAAAATACACCTGGTTTATTTCAAAATTTGAAAAAAAAAGTAATTCAATGTTTGTTAAATTTGTAATATCTAGCTAAATCTTTCTGCTTTGCTTTATAAAGTCATATTACAAATCTGA
Source organism: Caerostris darwini (assembly GCA_021605075.1). Taxonomy (NCBI): domain Eukaryota; kingdom Metazoa; phylum Arthropoda; class Arachnida; order Araneae; family Araneidae; genus Caerostris; species Caerostris darwini. Next base: position 434,859 of record BPLQ01003580.1, read on the forward strand.
TTTGCACCATATTACAAATCATATAGCAAGTTCTGTTTGCATAGTGTTACAAGTAATATTGCAATCACATTACAAGTACTATTACTATTATATTACAAGTAATATTACAATCATATTGCAAGTTCTTACGCACATCATATTCAGGGCCGGATTTAGATGAAAAGAGGCCCTAGGCTATTCCTCTTATGAGGCCCTTTCCCCTTCCATTTTTAAGTTTGTAAATTACTTATTATGTTTGTTTTTATTTATATGTGTAGAATTTCTCCTTATTTTCGATTCAGTGTTTTAGTGTTTACTGTTTTTAGAATAGTATCATTCTAATTTTGCTAATAATTTGAATGTAGGCCCTTCTTGATCTTTAGACCCTAGGCTGAAGCCTAGTTAGCCTATAGAAAAATCAGGCCCTGATCATAATACAAGAATCTTGTAGAAAAATTAAAGCAATTGAAATCTTGTTTAATTTAAAGTAAATGTGGTACAAAAATAAAAATAAGAGAAAAAACGTATTCATGGAATATTACTTATCCTATATTTTACTGAAAACTTGTGAAAATGCTCCTTCACTTAGGAATGTCATTTAATCTTTCTAATGTTTTAATTTAGCATTTTATGGTGCAACAAATGCTGCATTTAACTATCGTTCCCTATTCCAGGAGTTGACTTCCAAGTGAAGACTATAGAAGTGGATGGGGAGAGGATAGCTCTGCAGTTGTGGGATACGGCTGGACAAGAAAGGTGCATTTCTTAATTAAATAAATAAATAAATTATAATAAATTGTACTGTACTTACGTACTAACTGTACCTTGGCGACAATTAGTGAAAACGCGCCAACCGCCGCTACAGATTTGACAATCGACACTACAGATTTCAATCGACAGACAGATTTTTTAAGTGGCGCCAATCCACACTTAAAAAACAATCAAAACGCTTTCAAAATATTTTTATTCAAAACAATAAAATACATAAAACACTTCATTTAAAATCAAAACGATTTAAAAATGCCGACCACAATGACTTTTACGTTTAGTAAACAAACTTTCATCAATTTCCACAATGCAATCTGGTCCACCTACCTTTTTTTTTTGGTTTATTCACCATATCTAAGACACATAATTCACGCATGTAATTGTTCCAATCTATAACAGTTTTATCCGATATATCAAGTTGCTTTTCACAAAATTTAATCGACGTCAACTCCTCGCACCAGCAGTATATGAATCTCAAAGCTGTACGAAATGGAATTCTGTTTCCTTCAAACCAGTTGTCTTTTCGGAATCCCACACGATGAGCACACTGACTGAAATTGCATTTCCAAAACTTACGTTCACCAAAATAAAGTTTCCTGTCATGGGAATTGGGACATTTTCGTTGTTTTGGTAAAATATTTCGCTCCTGGAAAAATAAAATTGCATCGTGCTCCGTTTCTGGCAAATCCCAAATACGCATTTTCGTATCACAACAATATGGCGTCGAAACTCAGCAAATCTACAGCCGTTAAGATTGCCGCCACTTAAAAAGCGCCAAATCTGCAGGGGTTACTGTATTGGCGCCACTGAAAAACCGCCAAATTTGCAGGGGTTCCATTGACGACACTTAAAAACGCCAAGTCTGTCGCCAAAGTACCGTTAGTACGTAAGTACCAATTGTATTAAATATGCTAGGCGCAGAGTGAATTGTTTTAATGTGTCTTTCAGATTTCGAAGTATGACTCATCAGTATTTTAGGAAAGCCGATGGCATCATCATAGTGTACGATGTTACTTCCGAAACAACTTTTCGGAATGTGCGGAACTGGATTCATAACATACAGGTATGAAATCTGCATTTCATTTCGTTCATAGGATATAAGGTACTTTAAAAATTTTTATACATAAAAAATATTAAGTAGTTTGAGAAAGTCGTTATTGTAGCAATTTCATTACTTCTTTTTTACTTATTAACCTACGATATAAATTAGAAGAATGCTTTGTTGTATCCTTATTCTTATTGATATCCTTATTATATCTTTATATCCTTATTATTGAAAACTTCCCTATACAAAATATTCTTCTTTATAAATTAAAAAAAAAAAAAACTGCAAATGCCACATTGAAGAAGACACAGTTTTCGCCGAGGTGTTTAATAGAGGTGTTGTAGCACTATTGCTTTTAGTCAATTTTTATATTAAATAAACATACAAATAGCATAATGTTTTTAGTCTTTTAAATACAACCTTGTTTTTCCCCCGAATTTTTAATTTATAATTATATGAATACGATCATTTGATCGTATAAGATCTTGCTCTCCAAACAAAAAGCATTACTGAGTGTCAGGTCTTTGATTTAATAATTTTTAAGTACGTAACGGGCCCGACTCGTGGCTCAATGACAACTCGCGCCGCTGTTGAAAATTAGGGCGGGAGGTTTAGTCCGCTGGAGCCTTTGTTATAGATACTGTTTAAAAAACGAGGAGATTAGATGGAGTTTGTGATGTCCAACATCTTGCCTCGTTAGCCGGACTACTTGATGGGGATTTTCCGGGTTTTCTTCCGTACGATATGCAAGTGCGGAGTAATTCAATAATTCTTCAGCGACACGAAGCCAAATCAGCCTTCTATCTATGGGTGGTCCATCACAACAGAAGCTGCCCTGCCCTTTCCCTCCTTCCACGAGACCACATGAGTTCTTGGAATTGGTTTAGATATTGCTGTCTACCAAGTGGGTTAAGGAAAAAACGTAACGGGAGTTTAGATTTATGTATTTCTTGTAATATACAGTTCAACAGTATATAGTTCCTTCTGAAGAAATTCATGATTATTTTTATCCAATGTAAATAAAGTTTTTCTTTCAATGCGTTAGTTTTTGTTAATCAAGTATTCATCCATTAATGCCACACCGTAGATATGTTATCATCAGCCATTTAAAAAAACTTGTAAATATTCTCCTTTTAGAATTGATATAATCAGCATATTAGTATAGTTTGCAGGAGCTCTTGCGCTCGGTGCCACAGGTAGCGCGTTCGAGTTCCGGATGCGCCATGGATGCTTGTAGTGGTTCGGAATCCCCTTTAAACCATTGGTCCTGGTCTAATATGACTGCAGAGCTGACAACCCTACGCAGTAAAAAGAAAGCATATCCTGTCTCGAAATCTGCCGGTAGACAGACGGCCTTTTACCCCTCCCATGGGGCTTTTGCGCCAATGAGGAAGAAGTGTAGTTTGCTAGACATATGAAATGGGAATGAGAATTTAGAGCCCAACACTAAAAGTGCTGTTCTCAAGATTGATTTAATTTGTAACAATCTTTGTAGTATCAAAGGATTTCATGCATTATCTTATCCGTTTGAAATTAAAATAACGTAATTGGCAAACAAATGCATCCAGTAGTGGATCTATAATGAGGCAGATACCAGCAACCTTGATATTAGAGTTCGATTACCCATTGTTAAACCCGCTTCGTGTAAAGTTACGAACATTCATAATTATAACTAGAATTGTGTTAATGATCCTAATTTCTCACTTAATGTAAGCAGCAGACTAGTTTAATGGCTTGGTTATAAATATGGATTGTGACATAACGTTAACATGAAAATTACTCAAATATTCAAAATTATATATGTAAATATAAATTAACGATGATAACCAGATAGGTAGAAACAAAATTCTCCGGCGACGCACGTTATCACTGGGCCATGAGTTGGGCTGTATACTCCTTTGTACTTCGTTGTAAAAGTAGTCACCTGTAATACTCATTCTTATTCCTAAAATATTCCTATTAGAGATATTCCTCGGTTGTACCTTCTAAAAGCTGTTTTTTCTTAGAAATGCATTAGGAATTATAAAAGAGCTCGAATTCAGATAGAATTCATAGAGTTACATGGGATTGACTCTGTTCCCTTTCTGTTTGACTAATAGAAATGCTATCATACTTCTTCAGATAAATGGTATGGAGTACTAATAATTCTATTTGCAGAAATTTTAGACGCATTTAAAACATATTTTCGGTCACTTGCATCGTGACATTAAACGAAAAAAGAGCTCCACTTATATAAAAATCCTATTTTGATTGAGCCTTATTTTTTGATGTGTAATGTTGTATTTTTAAGATAATTTTCTTATTTCAGCCATGCAACTATCATTTTTCTGATTTTCTTGCAGCATTTTAAAGGTGCATTTTTATATAAAATAATTCAAAGAATTTTTTTTGCTTATTAATTTTATAAAAAGGAAGTTTTTTTTGTTTTTGTTTTGTCCGACTATTTAATATCCTATTGAAGATAGAAAATAATGATACGAGTCCTGAAGAATTCTGAGGTATACTGAAAGTCCAAATTCATTGAAATTACCGAATAAACTTTATTTTTCAGGAAGGTGCCCACGAAAGCGCTCTGATCCTTCTCATCGGCAACAAAATCGACTTGTGTGAATCCGAAAACGACAGAGTGGTTCGGACGAAAGACGGAGTGCGACTGGCTGACGTAATTATGAATCATTTTCTACGATTTATTATAAATAACCACATGAATAAAAACTTAATAAAACAGTATAATTCAGAAAGATCATTTGATTTCAAATTGATATATTTCATAAGTTAATACAAACCGATGAGCAGTACATTAATATATAGAAGAAATGTATACGTTTTTATTAGAGTTATTCGAAGTACCTTTTATTAAATAGCAATTATAATTTCAGAACAGTATGAAAAGTTCTACCAAATGTATCGAAATGTCTCATTAGTATAAAAATAGTCAATATAATATAGTCAATAAAAATACTTTTGTCTAATATTCGCCTTGGCTTGTGGAGGTAAACGACTTATGATTAACCATTTTAATACCTATAAAGAAGCTAAGTATTTAGGTGTAGTTTTTGATAGACGACTAACCTTTAAAGCTCATATTGACTATCTACGCGATAAATTTAATACCCAATTGCGCAAATTCTATTCTGTTTTAGGCAGACATTCAATTCTAACAACTGAACTAAAAAAACTAATCTATTTAGCTTATTTTCGCCCAATTATAGCATATGCGAGTCCAGTTTGGGGCTCCACCGCTAAAAGCAATTTTCTTCTTTTGGAAAGATTGGAGAACAAAGTTGTCCGCATGATCACAGATGCTCCGTGGTTCTTCAGGAATAACAAGATATTCGATACGCTTTATCTATGCCCAGCTTTCGGGAGTATGTAGCTAAACTTGCTTCTAACTTTTTACACCCTCTTCATAGTTCTAACAACTCTGTAATTATTGATCTTAACAAATTTGAATATGATATCTCTCTTCACACCTATTGTAAAAGACCCCGTCATGTTTTAAATATTAATAAGTAGTCTGTACTTCTTAGTTAACATCTATCACTGGTCCTGGTTACTTTTCGGTTGGTTCGCGTTACGTGTTTGATTTGTTTTTGATACTGGCTCTGCGTGGGTGCTCTGCTGTGCATTGGCCTTCTGTATGTTTAAGGTTTCTTTTTGTTTTTGTTTGTATATATCTTGTTTATATTTTTGTAACTTTTTCTCTTTTATTTTTTCGATTATTGTGCAATTTGTATTATTATTCTATGGGCAGTGACCGACTGCTACTGTTTAACCATTCTTTGCTCCTTGGAGGTCTGGTCGCTTCGCGACTACGGAACTCCGCAGAATCGCACCGACTCCTTTAATACCTATAAATGATACTTCTTGTATAGCTTATGAAAAGCGGCCTAATGGCCAATTGGTTAACGCTCTGGTCGTTGGAACTACAGGCTTCAAGTTCAATTCCTGATGGTGGCATGGATGTTTGCGAGGGGTTCGGAATCCACGTTAAACTGTTGGTCCCGGTCTATTTAGCTCAAAGTGTGCACCAAATGACCGTAGAGCGACAAACCAAACTAAATAACTTATGAAAAATCTTTTCATTGACATATTTTCTAGTTTTAAAGAATTCCTAGGTTATTAGTGGGATTGATAGGTTTCCAAGATGCATAGGACACAATTATTAAACTTTCCATGTTCTTTGAAGATGTATCTCGTTGTTCAGTACTTTATTTTTCACAAATCACAATGAGAAATTATACTAAAAGACGCAGTGCAGATGGCAACATGCAAAACGTTAGCTGCTATTCCCCACATTAATTTATAAACTAAAACTTAAACAATTTTCTTCACACTTATGTAGTGGCTCTTATCATTCAGCATTATTATTTTGTTTAATTTCTTGAAATCTGGTTAGAAAGGCCTTATATATGGAGCCTTAGTCTGACTTTAGGAAGCATGCTTCGAAATCTAACGAGCGATACCGGAAAGAAAGCTTTTATGTATATATTGATGATGTCTCTGTATGATAAATCTGTAGATGTAAAGTACGTTTGTTGAACTCAAGAAGGGTTATTAATACCCATATTCAACCCTTGAGTGTGTTCGTTCCAAATTGTACATGCACCGTAGCGAGCTTTCATGCTTATCTTGGGTAACATATCATCTGCTAAATATCAGCTGTTTTAATAACGAAGGACATCAGTTCAAAATGTCGTGGAAACTGCAATTTAAACTCTTATAGAAATTTTTAAAATATGAAAATCTACATTTAAAACAATTTGAGATTGAATTATATTCTGAAGTATTCTGCATAGGACAGACAGCATTAAAATACTTTAAAAATTTTCTTGTGATTGTACTTGTAATTACTCAATAATAACTTGCAAAAAAGTTTTTTCAAGAGATTCTTTAATTTAATTTATAAAGTTTTGTCGAAAAAAAACGACTTACTTTATTGTTTCAACGTTGTTAACATTGCTTATTTACATAGGTACGTCAAAGAGAAAAAAACCCCACATTTCTATTATCTATTTATCTGTAACTCATAAGAAGATTAAGTTTAGATAAAATTCCTTTTAACAAGATAATTTTTTTACTAAAAGGTGTTTACCCTTTTTTTTATTTAGGACACTGAGTACATAAGAAAAAAAATATTCTCCCATTTTTTTAAAATAAAATTGTTTTTAATTTGGATAATTAAAAATATTTGAATACTTTACGTTAAAATAAATTGATTACATTTTGAGTGCTACAGAAAAGTAAATTTTGTAACGATAACCAAATAATACTTCTAAATTGGATACAGTTTTTAAAAAGGTTTATCTCTCTTGCTCATTTTATGATGTCCAGGATATTTACTTCATCTGATATTTGTATAAACAGCCAGTAGTAGGATATAAGAAAATATTTAAAAATAGGAATGAGTACATTATTTTTTATACTGAAGTGTTAAATGTTATAATTAAATATAAAAAGTAATTGGTATCTATTTACTAATTGGTAGTAATTGGTATTTATTTAAGACTCTGAGTACTTTAGAAAAAAATATTCTCTCATTTTTTTTAAAGAAAAGTATTTTTAATTTTGTAATTAAAAATATTTAAATACTTTACGTTAAAATAAATTGATTACATTCTAAGTGCTATAGAAAAAGTACATTTTATAACAGTAACCAAATTATGCTTTTAAATTGCATACGGTTTTTAAAAAGGTTTATTTCTCTTGCTCAATTTGTTAAGTCCAGGATACTTAAATCTCATAATCTTTGTATAAATAGTCAGAAGTATGATATAAGAAAATATTTAAAAATAAGGAATGAGGTACATTATTTTTTATACTGAAGTGTTAAATGTTATAATTAAATATAAAAAGTAATTGGTATCTATTTACTAATTGGTAGTAATTGGTATTTATTTAAGACTCTGAGTACTTTAGAAAAAAATATTCTCTCATTTTTTTTAAAGAAAAGTATTTTTAATTTTGTAATTAAAAATATTTAAATACTTTACGTTAAAATAAATTGATTACATTCTAAGTGCTATAGAAAAAGTTCATTTTATAACAGTAACCAAATTATGCTTTTAAATTGCATACGGTTTTTAAAAAGGTTTATTTCTCTTGCTCAATTTGTTAAGTCCAGGATACTTAAATCTCATCATCTTTGTATAAATAGTCAGAAGTGTGATATAAGAAAATATTTAAAAATAAGGAATGAGGTACATTATTTTTTATACTGAAATGTTAAATATTATAATGAACTATAAAAAGAAGAAAAATAATTGATATCTTAAAAATGAATTTAAACATAATCTGTTTTGCTTATTATTTTGATGTTCGTTATCATTTTTAGGAGTACGGTAGTTTGTTTTTCGAGACCAGTGCAAAATCTGGAGATAGCATCTGTGAAGCAATCGAAGGTCTGGCAAGGTAAAAAAAAAACGTGCAAATATTCTATTTATTCCCTTGTTGATGTTGAATTATTAGATCAATAAGTGTTCATCAATACTGGTGATAAAAGTTATTATCAGATATGTAGTTCACGAAATGCTATTCACATTAATATTTGTAGGAAAATTCAATTGATTAATATTTTAACTATTTTTAATTGCTGAATTTTAGATATTGTTCTCATAGTTCTTTAAAATATTAAATTCATTTTAAATTAATATGAAATTGATTTAGATTTAGAGCAATTTACTTATTTATTTAGATTTAGAGCAATTTACTTATTTGATTAGAAAAATGTTAAGATCTGTCAAATAATATAATGAACGTTTGATGTAATGTTTTGCCTTAAAGAATAGAATATTCATTTTAAAATTTTACTTTTTAATGTAAACAAGCAAATGGCAATATCTTTTTTCGAAATTTTATAATGTAGAATATTTGTACTTTGCTTTCAACGCTTAACTTACATGCAACTTTCATTAAATATTTCATGTTAAAAATATTGTCAATATATTTTATTGGAAGGAGTTGCTTATTTTTATTGGCAAACAACCAATAGGCAAAGAAGCAATATATTTTCTAATGCATTTTAAAGCTGTTTATTCACCATTCATTTTGACTGAACTTTTCAATTAAATTCGAGAGGAAATTTAGATAAATATTTTTTATCCTTACGCTTAAATTAAATGTCATGTTCTTTTTTTTTAAATCAGAACTGAATCAATTTTTAGAAAAATTTCATCCCGTGTTTTTTTGTCAGTATTCTGAAGACGAAGGAAGACGAGGCGATGGAACACGTCTTGAAGCTCCAGGAAGAAGAGATCGAGAAGCGGAAGCGGAAATGCTGCTGACATTTCATCTTGATGTTTATTGGTTGATGAGAATAAGCATGGTCACAAGTTCACTTATTTGTACAGATGTTTTTACACATTTCAAAAAATTATTTGATTGTTTCGAAATAAAAATATTTTTATTTTTATGGAAAACATTGTGATGCTTGATTTTGGTTCATTTAAGCTTAATTAGTGAAAATCTATTACGCCACTCAGAAAATACAGTTAGATACTTGATAACTATAAATTTTTTTTTTGTATTTTAAGAAAAATTAAAAATAAATGAAAAAACCCAAATCTTCATATTTAATTTCAAAAGATTATCTAGAAATTTTTTGCAAAAGCTTGAAGAAATATTTGTTAGGGCTTTTATAATCCAGTGTTATCCAATAAGGTTAATATTCAATATAAACTTTGCGTTTTTCTGCCATTTTGGATTTTAGCTCTATGTTTAAAAATATATCTCAAACTTGATATGTGTAAAAAAAAAAACACATTTATGATGCTTGTAAAAAAAATATCGCTATGATGTTTGCAGAAATAAAACCTCACTCTGATATTTGTAAAAAAAACACCACTAGGACATTTGTAAAAAAATTCTGATATGACATTTGTAAAAAAACACTCCGCTATGATATTTGTAGAAAAAAACCCACTGCTATAATATTTGCAAAAAAAGAACACCTTTCAAAAATTTATTGAAAAGGGCGATATTTGCAAAGAAGTAAGCTTTTATATACTACATATACTCACCGAAAAACGCCCTTTAACTTTTTTTTACTTTAAGTTTGGCACCCATCCTACAAATGAAAAATGTTTTATAGTATGCCTTAAATCATCTCGAGATTTACCCGAACACCTATAGAAAATGAATGTGTATACTTCAAATCGGATATCATCTAAATCGACTTAACACTCATGAATGGTCAATTTACAATAACTTTCCCATATCCATTAACTTTCCTAAAGTTTAAAATAATAATCATCAGTTCATCTATTAAAAATGTTCATCAGTTCATCTATTTTATAAATTTACATCCAACAAACATTATACTTCACATCAATTGATCGGTCTTCACTAGACCCTACACTTAAAAGCATAAAACGGGCGTTCAAAAGAAGTTTAACACTTGGAATTGGCTCACTAAAATTCTCCCGCGCAGGAACTCCCGTAAATCCTTCCACCCACGCCGTCAGACAAGTTAATTGAGTGGGAGCCTCATTAGCGCTCCACTTGCATAGGCGCTCCGGGCAGGATGAGTGCACTCAATGTTAATTACTTCTAGAAGCAGAGCAGCCGAAATACCTCTTTGCGACAAATGGGGAATGGCTTCCGAATTGTCTGCGTTGTCTGTCTGTTTGCAGCCGAGGGCGTATTTGTGTTAGAGATTCGTAGGAGAAAAAGGATTTGTATAGTGTGAATGCACACAATTTGTATATGCTGCTTTACCTTTTTTTTAAGTTTCCATTTAGATGCCGTAAACGATACATTTAGAAAGTTAATGGCATGAAAAAAGGATGGTACAGTATTATTTGGTGTAAAACTTAATAAATATGGTCTTCCAAAAGATAATTAGAATTATTACTAGATGAATTAATTCACGTTTAGTAAATGTTCTTTGAAAAACATAAAAAAAAAAAAGAGAAGTTTAAGCGTATCAAATTATCGGGAAATCTTATGGTTAACACGAATCAATTGAAAGAATTTCTCAAAAGTTATTTAAATGATTCGAAAATGTTGATAAAAATAAATAACGGCATGGTCAGTGGAAAAATATGAGCTGCTAAAATTTGGAGAATACCGGTGCATTCACTTCAAATGATGCTTTTGAGTCAGGGAATTAACGAAAAATGGCCATAATATACAAGAAAATATGTGTCAAAGTCCTTTTTCAGCATGCCAATTCTCGATCACATGTTGAAAAAGTAAATCAAAAATTATTTGGAAATGTTTCAATGGGAAGTCCTACAATTCATCATATTCTCCAGACATTGCTAAGCATGTTAAAAAGTAATTCAAAAACTATTTGGAAAGCTTCAATGGGAAGTCCTACAATTCGCTATATTCTCCTGACATTGCTAAGCGTGTTGAAAAGTAAGTCTAAAACTATTTAGAAAGCTTCAATTGGAAGTCCTAAATTCACCATATTCTCCAGACATTGCTAAGCGTGTTAAAAGTGGAAAGCTTCAATGAGAAGTCCTACAATTCGCTATACTCTCCAAACATTGGTAAGCGTGTTGAAAAGTAAGCCAAAAACTATTTGGAAAGCTTCAAGAAGAAGTCCTACAATTCGCCGTATTCTCCAGACATTGCTAAGCGTGTTGAAAAGTTAGTCAAAAACTATTTGGAAACACTTCAATGGGAAGTCCTAAATTTCACTATATTCTCCAAACATTGCTAAGCGTGTTAAATCAATAGGAAGTCCTACAATTCGCCATATTCTACAGACATTGCTTCTTATGATTAATGTTCGTTTCGATCGATTACGCATGGTCTGTTGAGCGGCAGTTCCATTCTTTTGAAAAACTCGAATATTGGCTTTATTCGGTTTCAAAAAATGAGTAGTTCTTTAGAAGCGAATTTGCCTTTTCCCCGAAAATGGAAAGCAATAGTAATTAAAGATGAGCAATATTTTGATTGTCGTGATAATTTATTTTTTAATGAAATAAATAGCATTTTTGAAAGAAGAAAACATATAAGCATGTTTAATACTCATTATAAAGAATTTCAATCCTGCTACGTCACAATTAATTAATTAAAAAAATGTCTCGGGTTTATATCCAGAAGAAATTAACAAAAATTTAAAAAATTGTGATTTACGGTTGACGTTACAGTCTAACCTCTTTTAGGAATTTCAAAAATCATTAATCATTAAAGCATACCATTACTACAGCATCATACATATAATACGAGAAAATGTTTAGAGGATTATTTGTCAGATTTTTTTATATAATAGAAGAGTTAATTTTTAAACGTGAATCGAAAAATTGCGAATAAATCAATATATTCATATATATAAATTCCAATTCTATTCATATATGCTAATGCTATAATTACAATATTGTGAATGAAGCATTAAAATTGAATTAAATTTTTTCCCAAATAACCTACAACAGTAAAACAAAAAATAATATTGCAGATTAAAACATCGAATTTGGTGAAGTCACCATATTAGAACTTCTAAACATTGTGACATCAAATGAAAAAAAAAAAAAAATCAATGTGTATCTGAGTGATAGAATTCCAGGTTTCTTCTATCAGAAATCTAATTCTTACTTTATTATATATTATGAGCGTCATAATATACTTAATAATAAAACAAGTAATATAAAAAAAAAATTTTAAAGTCAATTCCTTCTATTTCTTCACTACATTGCAGAAAGTCCTTTATAAATAATTTTCATTCATTTATTTAAGTTTATCTTTAGCCATCTATTGGTAGATAGATGCAACTTAAATCTAAAAAAAAACTAAAATTATGTAATTAAATTTAATTACTGAATTAATATTTGAAAAAACTGTACTAACATCAAGTGTCATCCACTACAAGTTCAAAAAAATGTATTTGAACTTGAGTGGATGAATAAAAAGTATTTTATGAACGATTGAAAATTTGAACAAGATATATATAGGGAGAGTATGAGTTAATAGGAAGAATTGAATAACTGGTAATGAAGCTAATAATAATAGTGTTTTGAACCCAGCTTCCCGAATTTGCAAACCCAACGCGTTGTTTACATAATGCTTCGATCCTATTTTCCGAAGAATGTAAATAAAAGAAGAGGAATGCATATATTCAATACAATTTTAATTATGTATATTAATATTTCAAAATAAAGAAATGAATTTATCATTTATATAATTACGTACTCTACAATATTATTATGTTTCATTTACGAAAATTACTATACAAGACAGTATGTGCCATCTTATAAATATATATACATAAGAATTAAAAAGTAGTAAAATAGAATAAGAAATAAATGTATTCTCGATAAATAAGAGCATTCTTTTCTTTCATTTCTATTATTTTAATAAAAATTTGAAATGATATTAAAAGAGGTGAAAATAAAATATTAAACATTTCTGTTTTTCATTTTTTCTGCAACAATATCCTATTGTGGTTGGAGGAAAATTCAAGTAACATAACGGTAAAAAAATACCAAAAGAAATTCAGAACCATTTCTTACTACAAAAAAAAAATATATATTCCATTTCTTTCGTCGATACAATAAATAAATCTTTTTTTGTTACAAAAGCCAATATTTTTCGCGATAAATTTCAGATATTACAAGTGTGTAAATCCAAACGTTCTCAGAGAAAAATACTATTTATGAATAAAAGGGAAAACATATATTTTTCGTTGATATTCCTTTGTTGAAAATAAATATATATATAAAAAGAAACAGAATGCTTTGGAATTTTTACAAAGATAAAAACCTTTCTCCGATTGAAATTTTTTAAAAATAATGTTTTTTTTTTCTTTGAAATTGTCATTTATGGCTCTAATATTTTTGGGAAAAAAGCATGCATTTAAATTTTTAAATTTTTTTAAATACTGCAGCTAATCCAACAGTTACATATTCAATGCAGCACATAGCATTCTTTTAAAAATGATCATTCTTTCCTATGCATTTCAAGTAGTATAGCCAAAATAGATTCTTGGGGCAGTGCATTCTTTTATCTCTTTGTTACATTTTTGATATAAAATTGTAATTATTCATTAATATAATTTAATGTAATTAGGTATAACAAACAAACTATCAAAGAAACTATCAAATTATATATTAACAATTTCATTGGGACTTGAATGACCGAATTTCTAACGTTCCGGCGCTCGGTGCCATAGGTTTCGGGTTCGAGTCCCGGCGTTGCCATGGATGTTTAACCGCAGATCCCGGTCTAATATATGTAAGAACGTTGTCTTGAAGTTTAGTCAATTTTCAGCCCTCGTGGTTCCTCTCTAAAAGTGAAGCTGCATATTACCCTTAACCATGGACGTCGCCTGCAATGGGGTCATTTGGACCTGGTGTATCCCTTCCTGTACCGGGGGGTTAGTAACAGCAACACAATTTCATTGTGTTTGACTAAGCTGCAGAACATGACTTTTCATTCAAAGAATTTTAATGAATTTTTAAACTTTGTAGGGTGCAGGTTGGGAAACCAGATTCTAACTGGATGTAGTTTTGTTGAGATAGTTAAGGCACAGGTTGGAGAACTCACAGTTTTATTTACACACGCACAAACACCAAACATATACAATTAGAGCCATCGATATTTATAACATTTAAAGACATATGATTATTGATTCGAGGATGGATTTCACTTCTAAACCGAACACACGATACTCAGCTACACGCAGAATGCTCGAAATATAATTCCTTTCCAGGTGAGAATTTGTAGGCCAACTAATACACAGGGTCGTCCTAAATATATTTCCTGTATGGGTGAGAGATTGTAAATTAATCATTTCTCAACAGAAGCACATGGTTGCGCTGTACTTCCTCTGTGGTGAGAGTCTCGAGACCTACTGACCATTTTTCTTGAACGCCGAAGGATTGCGCTCTTGCCAGTGTGTACGAAGAAGTACGGTTACAACTTCTAATTAAATCTCTTTAATATTTTCTTTTTTTCAAATAAAATTGTTTTTAGAGACAAATTCCATTTAATACTACTCTCAGGTAATTAGATATTTTCCTAGATTTACAATGCCCCGATTATCAAAATTGAATGTAATAAACTATTCTAGTAACAATTGCAATGACTTTTTTAGCATTTAGTTCAATTTTCATCATGTTTTGATTAAGAGTATAAAGAATTAATTTGGGGAAAATTTTTTTTTCTTTGTTTTCAACTTATCGAGAAAATTAAAACGTTCGATTAATACATTTTTTGTTCCATGTTAATTAGGTCTTCATTTCATCAATTAAATAACGGAATTCTTTGCGATTTGATTAAATTAAATAATATAATTTAAAATAAAATGAGTACACATGAAAAGATTTTTTTTATTGTACAAGAAGATAAAAGAAAAAAAAAAAAAGAATCCGTTCAAAAATTTAATCTGCTCTGAATCGGTCTGGAGATAACATATAACCGATAAAAGAGCATCTAGAGCACATTAGGTTATTTTAATTCTGATATAATTAATAAAATAATTTAAATATTTAACATATTATTGAAATACTTTATTAAACTTTAAAAATATAATCAATTCGATTAAGATTATGTAAACTTAATTTTAAAATAATTTACTTAATATGCCTAAAATATTTCGATTTACATCAACAATTGCGACATACCTGGTTTGTTTTTATTATGAATAAAACGCATTTTATCGATTTAGCTGGAATATTTCTATTCATTTTTTTTTCTTCTATTGATTAAGTAAGTTCAATATAATATCTGATCTGGTTTATTAAATGATAAGGTAAAACAATGCAAGATTTAATATTAAGGGCTGTAGTACTAAAGATTTGGAATTTATTAGGCAGATTTATTCCAAAGCATCGCCATCAACTTGTATTAAGACATTTTTTAACAGTCAAAGAAACAGGTAATAAATTTAATAATTTTTTAGTAAATTTTTTAATTAATTTAATTTTTTAGAAACAGGTAATTTTTAATAAAAAATTAATATTGTATATTTAATATTAATAAACAATTGTATTTTTTAAATGCATCATATAACAAATATTTATAAATAAATAAATTTCTGTAAATGAATTTTAACTTTGACTCGTAAACAAGAACAAGATGTCTAAATGTCAAACATAAAGCAAATATTTGTGTGTAAGTTACGGTGACATGTGAGTTGATTTCTAGATAACTTAAAAATTACATTAATATTAATTAGTATTTTGGATCAGTTAATTTTAATTAAATAAAATTTTCAAATTGTAAATGACATTGACTACTCATTTAAACTGAACATGTTTCTGTTAATCTCTGAGCATGTTTCTCTCACTTACATGTTTCTCTTTAGAGCGACGAACCAAACTTAAAATCTTCGACATCCTGATTTACAATCTTCATCGATATTTTTTCCAAAATAAATTTACCAGGACTCCAAAGAATTACTGGACATGTTACAAAATTTTGGAAATGAACTTGAAGAAATAATAGAAACAAAATGTCTTTTTTAACTTTTGTTTGACAAATAATTTTTCATAAATTAGATCTCTCTCTCTCTCTCTCTATATATATATATACATTTAGGATTTGTTTATAAATTTCAACATGAGATCTCTTGCTTGTTAGCAGTAAGTTGAAACTATAATCGACTTTATGCAATATATTAATAAGTATTTGAAAAGTTATAAAATAATTTGCTATCTTGATACTTTACTTCAATTGGTTGCTATTAATTGTTATAAAGCCTTTGATATACATATTCTATCACATAACTAACATTAAAAAATCATTGGGTGAATATTGGAAAGTATTAACTTAGATAACTTCTGAAATGCTTAACAATATGGTGAATTAGAAAATTTTTTTATAGAAATTTCACGAAAAACTTGTTAACAAAAAGGACACTAAATAAAATATATCTTGGATTTACTACAAGTAAATAACAATAATAATTAATATAAATAATACTAAATAATAAAAAATAATTAATATAAATAATAACAGTAATTAATCTAAATAATAATCAATTACAATACTAAAGTAATGACTCTTAAACTGGAGTCTGTGGAAGAAACATATTATTTAGTTGAAATTTTGGATTATTTGCACATTCCACGTTTGAGCCCCCCTCTAAATGATGCCGGTTATGTTTCTGATATTTTATTGTTTTAATTAATGCGATAATTTAATTTAATTTAATTATTAATTAGATTTTTATTTTATTAATTAATTTAACTACGTTAACGTTGTCAGTTTAACGATTTGCGAATCACTTATCTAAAGTGTTCATGGGAGACTCATTTTTTTCTATTTTTTATGACATATTTATTAAAAGATTAGGAATATATTTTTCATGTTAGTAGAAAAAATTTAATTTTAAACATTAACTATGAAAATATTACTGAAAGTCAGTTTTGTTATACTATCTCGAATAAAATTTTTATTTTGTTATACTAAAAAAAAAGATTTTAAAAATAATCGTTTTTAAATTTTATTTAATTATAACAATGTATTTTTTCAACAGACGTGTGAAATCCGCAATTAACCATGCTTTTGTTTCTTTTCACCCTTATAACATTTCGTCAAGGTAGATATTTTCTTTTCTTTTCTTTTAATTTAATAATGCATTAATATCATTTAAAATATCAAATAATAAAAATAATAATATGTATGTTTGTGACAATTTGCCAAGTCTCAAAATGATAAGTATTTACTTCATTTTAAAGTTTATTACTCTTTAATGTCTTAAATGATTGATTTGTTTTTAAGTAATTCTCCTAAATTAATGAGGTACTTACATCATTTAAATGTGTATCAGTCTTTAATGTCTTAATTGATTTATTTGTTTCTAAGGAATTCTTCTCAATTATTGAGGTACTTACATTGTTTTAAAATTATTCACAATCCTTAAGTAGTTTATATAATTAATGACTATGTTTGGTGGTCAATATTTAATTTTAATTTGTGAATGGAATATAAGATATTTTAAAACAATAGGAAAATCTGTGAAACCATTTAGGAGAACTTAATTATTCGTCTATATTAATGAAAAATTTTTTTAAATATTTAGTTGATGTTCACAATTATTAAAATAAAGTTTTATTATTAAAATACAGAGCGATGATTATAAAGACTGGATTTTTCTTTTATTGTATGTTATAGTATTTTGATGATTATACTTTTTTTTTTTTTTACTTTTTAATTTTAGTTAGTAAGTTTTACTTTGCATATCCTTTTTGTCATCAAATTTTGACATTGGAATACTCAAAACCCACATAATATTATGAACAAGACTTGACAAATGCCAGATTTTAGCAGCAACGACGATTCAGTAACAATTTAATAGTTGAAGTACTGCTGTATATGAGTTAGAATATTGTTATATATGAGGTGTAGGAATGTTATATACGATTTGGAGTATTGTTGTAGGAGGGAATAGTTGGAATAGTATTACATATAGGGTTGGCGTGTTACATACAAGGAATATACTGATATGAGTCGGAGTATTGTTATATCCGAGGTGTAAAAATGTTATGCATGAATTGGAGTACTGTTATAGATATAGTTGGGGGCCTGATGGCCTAGTGGCTAGCGCCCTGGCGCTATGTACCGCAGGTTTCGGGTTCGAATCCCGGCGATGCCATGGATGTTTGTAGTGGTTCGGAATTCACTTTAAGCCACAGGAGGCGGTCTAATAGGATTGTACAGCGTCGCGGAGCACAATGAGACTTCTTCTCACACACATCATTCCCAAACTGTAAAGGGCAACTCAGCTCTAGGCACAGTGATGTGGTGCTGTTTAGTATAGATAGGTTTGGATAGTTAAGTACAGGGAGTATTGTTATGTATGAAATTGGAAAACTCTTATATATAGGGATGGTTTATATACGTACAGGGCATATATATATATACAGGGCATTGTTATATAAAGTATTGTTATATGTAAGGTCATTAATTTAAAAAATAATTAAGAAAGAGTGTAATTTTTTTTTTTTCTATTTTACTATTTTTATATTAGCTGCTGATGTTTTTTTTTTTAAATATGGTAACGCATAAAAATTTGGTACAGTTTATTACAGAAGGTTATTTTATAGATAGCAAAACGAACGAATTATCATTCAATTTTTGGTACCTATAAGATTGAGCAGGACTTTAATTTACTAAAGATATTATTATTAAGGGAAACTTTATACTAAAGTTTGTGTGTTAACGTCGTTTAACATAAAGAAAATGATAAATTGTCTGTATCCTTATATGTTTTATTTTTTAACACACAAAGTACAAGAAAAAATAGTCACCAATGGATTTCCTCGGATCTAACCTCAATGTTTTATGTGAGGCATTTGCAACATAATGTTTGCATGTCCGACTCGCGGTCCAGTGATAACTTGTATCGAGCCTACAGGGAGTTTACTACTTATGAAAGTGAAGTTGTTACAAAGCATGGAAAGAAAACAAGCTTTGCAGGTGAATCCTAATTGGTTGTTAAATATTATGTGATTACTAGAACGAGTAAATAGTAAAAAGTAAATATATACAAGTGTTGAGCATTGGTTAAAGTTCATGAAGAAAAAACGCACTCTCGGCTTATACACGAATCGGCCTATATTCAGAAATATATTGTTTGTACACTATACAAACATTACACACTTTATATACATATAAGTGTATTATACAAACGTTACATAAACTTATATGTATATTATACGCAGATTACATTACATGTATATAGAAAGGAATAATCGGTAAATAGAATATTGGGGTTAAATTTCCTGGTGATACCTGAAAGCATGTGTACCGACATTATATTCCTCTTTCAGTTTTAATTAAATGATATTTTAATGAGACATTTTTCATTTACAATAGTGTATTCTTCTCCTTTTATTTTCACTTTTCCACTGTGTACTTTATAATTCACTTAAATAGCTGAATCATTGGAGAGCAGAGAACCGTTTATACTCCATCCACAAATACTCTGTGAAAATATACTATTACTTTGTGAACTGAAATTTGCGAAATTCTTATACAAAAGGACTGCCAATGTGTACGTTACTTTCTATTTAGCCGGAAGCTTCTTTTGAAACAGAATACGAAACCCAATCTTTCCGGAGCAGGGAACTAGAATTAAGGTACAAACAGTCCGTAGCAGCAACTGAGAGTTTGTTTGCTTTTTTCCTTCTGGTAGAAGCGAGACCTTTTTTGCTGCCCGATCACGTAAGTGTCTTCCCTTTCGTGCTGTTACCATGGCTGTCTGTATTCACACAAGCAGGAATCAGTTAAATAAAGGTTGGCCCGGTGTGTCTTGTAACCAAATATTGGCTTCTAGAAATTGAGCCACCTACTTTCTGTTTGTCTACTTTTCAAACATGCAGGAAAATCCCTGTAACATTTATTATATATATATCCCCTTGTGCTGTTTTTATTTTCTTCTTTTTTTAAATTATATTTCATCTTTTATTTACCCCTCTTACAAATTTGAACATAATATTTGGAAACATTTCATTGCCAAATCATAAATTAAAGTTGGAAGTTAAAAAAAAAAAAGATTTTATTTTTAAAATCAACTTAAATTTAATATTATTGATTTGATTTGAAGATTTAAATATATTTTTAAAAAATTGGCGTGAAAAATGCATAGTTACTTTTTTAATGTATAAACTTGATATTTATATACTTGAGAGTTGTGAAATTTGTATAATGTTGCCAAAGTTTTGCATTTCAGAGCTTAAAAACTGTTAAAGTGAATGAAAAATTACATGAATCATTACGAAACTTCCTGAGGGATTCGTGCATTTCAATGAAACTTATGAAAGTGAAGTTGTTAAAATGCATGGGAAGAAAACACACATTGCAGGTGAATCCTAAATGGTAGTTAAATATTATGTGATTGCTAGAATGAGTTAATAGTAAAAAGTAAATATATACAAGTGTTGAGCATTGGCTAAAGTTTATGAAAAAAAAACGCACTTTCGGCTTTTACACGAATCGGCTTATATTCAGAAATATATTGTTTGTATACTATACAAACATTACACATTATATACATATAAGTGTATTATACAAACGTTGCATAAACTTATATGTATATTATGCGCAGATTACATTACATGTATATAGAAAGGAATAATGGATAAATAACATTAGGAATAAAGGATAAGAACATTAGGGTTAAAATTCCTGGAGATACCTGAAAGCATGTGGACGGACATAATATTACAACTCTTTCATTTTTAATGAAATAATATTTTGATGATATTCTTTTCATTTACAATAGTGTATTCTTTTTCTTTTATTTCCACTTTTCAAACATGTTATTTATAATTCACTTAAATACCTGAATCACTGAACAACAGAGAACCATTTATACTCCATCCACAAATACTCTGTGAAAATATACTATGACTTTGTGAACTGAAACTTATACAACAAGAACTGCCAATGTGTACGTTGCTTTCTATTTAACCGGAAGCTTCTTTTGAAATAGAACTCAAACAGAATACGAAACCCAATCTTTCCGGAGCAGAGAAGTAGAATTAATGTACAAACAATCCGTAGCAGCAACTGAGAGTTTGTTTGCTTTTTTTTCCTTTTGGTTGAAGCGGAACCCTTTTTTACAACCGGATCACGTAAGTGTCTTCCCTTTCGTTCTGTTACCATGGTTGTCCTTATTCACACAAGCAGGAATCAGTTAAATAAAGGTTGGCCCGGTGTGTCTTGTAACCAAATATTTGCTTCTAGAAATTGAGACACCTACTTTCTGTTTGTCTACTTTTCGAACGTGTAGGAAAGTCCCGGTAACATTTATTATATATATATCCCCTTGTGCTGTTTTTTTAAAACTATATTTCCTCTTTTATTTGCCCCCTTTTTCAAATTTCAACATAATATTTGAAAATAATTTATTGCCAATTCATAAAGTAAAGTTGAAGATTCAAAGATAAAAAAAAAAGATTTTGTTTTTAAAATCAACATAAATATAATGTTATTGATTTGATTTGAAGATTTAAATATATTATTAAAAAATATTGGCGTGAAAAATGTACAGTTACTTTATGTCTAAACTTAATACTTATATACTTAAGGGCTAAAAATTTGTAAAACGTAGCCAAAGTTTTGCATTTCAGAGCTTAAAAACTCTTAAAGTGAATGAAATATTATATGAATCATTACGAAACTTCCGGAAGGATTCGTGCATTTCAATGAAACTCATGAAAGTGAAGTTGTTACAATGCATGGAAAGAAAACAAGCTTTGCAGGTGAATCCTAAATGGTAGTTAAATATTATGTGATTTCTAGAGGGAATTAATAGTAAAATGTAGTTATATACAAGTGTTGAGCATTGGCTAAAGTTTATGAAGAAAAACGCACTCTCGGCTTATACACGAATCTGCTTATATTCGCAAATATATTGTTTGTGAACTATACAAACATTACACACTTTATATGCATATATTATATTATACAAATGTTACATAAACTTATATGTATATTATACGTACATGTATATAGAAAGAAATAATAGATAAATAAAACATTAGGGTTAAAATTCATGGTGATATCTGAAAGCATGTGCCATGAAATCGTATTATAATTTTTTCAATTTAGATTAAATAATATTTTAATGAGACATTTTTAATTTACAATAGTGTATACTCTTCTTTCATTTACACTTTTCCAATATGTTATTTATAATTCACTTAAATAGCTGAATCATTAGACGATAGAGAATAATTTACTGCATACTCCATCCACAAATACTCTGTGAAAATATACTATTACTTTGTGAACAGAAACTTACGAAATTCTTATACAACAAGAACTGCCAATGTGTACGTTAGTTTCTATTTAACCGGAAGCTTCCTTTTCAAATAGAACTCAAACAGAATACGAAACCCAATCTTTCCGGAGCAGAGAACTAGAATTAAGGTACAAACAGTCCGTTGCAGCAACCGTGATTTTGTTTGCCTTTTTCCTTTTTTTTGGTAGAAGCGGAACCTTTTTTGCTACCCGATCACGTAAGTGTCTTCCCTTTCGTGCTGTTACCATGGTTGTCTGTATTCACACAAGCAGGGATCAGTTAAATAAAGGTTGGCCCGGTGTGTCTTGAAACCAAATATTTGCTTCTAGAAATTGAGCCACCTACTTTCTGTTTGTCTACGTTTCAAACATGTAGGAAAGTCCCGGTAACATTCATATATCCCCCTTTGCTGTTTCTTTTTTTTTACTATATCTCATCTTTTATTTGCTCCTTTTACAAATTTGAACATAATATTTGGAGACATTTCATTGGCAATTCATAAAGTAAAGTTGGAGATTTAAAAAAAAAATGTTTTTAAAATCAATATGAATTTAATAATATTGATTTGATTTAAGATTTAAGCACATTCTTAATATAAAAATTGGTGTGAAAAAATTTAAAGTTTTTTTTTTTTTTTTTTTTCTATAAACATCATATTAGAGCTGTGAAATTTGTAAAACGCTGCCAAAAAGTCTGCATTTCAGAACTTAAAAATTTTGAACGAATCTTTACAAAACTTCCTGAATGATTCGTCCATTTCATTGAGACTCATGAAAGTGGAGTTGTCAAAAATGCATGGGACTAAAACAGGCTTTGCAGGTGAATCCTAATTGGTAGTTAATATTGTTAGAACGAGTTAATAGTGAAATGTAAATATATACAAGTGTTGAGCATTGGTTAAAGTTAATGAAGAAAAAACGCTATCTCGGCTTATAAACGAATCGCCTTACATTCAGAAATATATTGTTTGTATTCTATACAAACATTACATACATTATATACATATATGTGTATTATACAAACGTTACATGAACTTATATGTATATTACATGTACATTACACTGCATGTCTACAGTAAGAAATAATTGATAAATAAAACGTTAGGGTTAAAAATCCTGATGATACCTGAAAGCACGCGCACGGACATCATATTCCTCTTTCAATTTTAATTAAATGACATTTTAATGAGACACTTTTTGTTTACACTAGTGTACTCTTCTTGTTTTATTCACATTTTTCCTATAAATTGCTGAATCATTGAACTACAGAGAGCCATTTATGCTCTGTTCTTAAATACTTTGTTATATACTATATATACACTATTACTTTGTGAACTAAAACTTACGAAATTCTTATACAAAAGAACTGTCAATGTATACGTTACTTTCTATTTAACCGGAAGCTTCTTTTGAAATAGAACTCAAACAGAATGCGAAACCTAATTTTTCCGGAGCAGAGAACTAGAATTAAGGTACAAACAGTCCGTAGCAGCGACTGAGAGTTTGTTTGCCTTTTTTTCCTCCTGGCAGAAGCGAGACCTTTTTTGCTGCCCGATCACGTAAGTGTCTTCCCTTTCGTGCTGTTACCATGGTTGTCTGTATTCACACAAGCAGGGATCAGTTAAATAAAGGTTGGCCCGGTGTGTCTTGCAACCAAATATTTGCTTCTAGAAATTGAGCCACCTACTTTTCTGTTTGTCTACTTTTCAAACATGTACGAAAGTCCCGGTAACATTTATATATCCGCCCCCAGTGCTGTTTTTTTTTAAACTATATTTCATCTTTTATTTGCCCCTTTTTCAAATTTGAACATAATGTTTGAAAAGACTTCATTGCCAATTCATAAAGTAAAGTTGGAGATTAAAAAATAAAACATAAAAAAAAGATTTAGTTTTTAAAATCGGTATAAATTTAATAATATTGATGTGATTTAAGATTTAAAAGCATTAAATATAAAATTGGTGTGAAAAATGAATAGTTGCTTTTTTTATGTATACACTTGATATGAGGGCTGTGACATTTATAAAACGTTACCAAAAAGTCTGCATTTCAGATCTTAAAACTCTTGAAAAATTGTATGAATCTTTATGAAACTTCCCGAAGGATTCGTGCATTTCGATGAAAAAATGCACTATGAAAATTGAAGAATATCGAAGTTGTAAAAAAGAAGCCAGAAGTTGTTAAAAATGCACTATAAGAAAACAAGCTTTGCAGGTGAATTCTAATTAGTAGTTAAATATCATGTAATTGCTAGGGCGAATTAATAGTAAAAAGTAAATATATACGAGTGTTGAACATTGGCTAAAGTTTATGAGGGAAAAAAAAGTGCGCTTTGGGTTTATACACTAATCGCTTTAATTTTTTGTCATTATATATCATTTACAGATAAATCATCATCGCTTTTATTAGAATTTATGTCCTCAGAGCGACATGTTTAAACATGATTTAAAAAAAAATTCGGCTTCTATACGGGTGTTCAATGTTGGCTAAAGTTTATGAAGAAAAAAGGCTTATACAGGAATATCGGCTTATACACGAATCGGTTTTTATTCGGAAATGTATTGAATGTATATTATATAATAATTGCATGCATTACATACATATATGTGTGCTATGCATACGGTACATGAATTTATATGTATATTATACGTACATTACATTATATATATAGAGAAAGAAATAATCGATAAATAAATATTAAGGTTAAAATACCTGGTGATACCTGAAAGCATGTGTGCGGATATCACTTTACAACTGTTTTAATTTTAATTAAATAATCTTTTATTGAAATACTTTTCATTTACAATAACATCTTCTTCTTTTATTTAAACTTTTTTTTTTATATTTATAATTCACTTAAATAGTGAATCCTTGGACAGCAGAGAACCATTTATACTCCATCCACAAATACTCTGTGAAAATATGCTATTACTTTGTGAACTGAAACTTGCTAAATTCTTATACAAAATAACTGCAAATGTAAGCTTCATATTTATACACTTGAGGGCTCTGAAATTTGTAAAATGCAGGTGAATCCTAATTAGTGGTTAAATATTATGTGATTTCTAGAGGTAGTTAATACCAAAATGTAATTATATACAAGTGTTGAGCATTGGCTAAAGTTTATGAAGAAAAAACGCACTCTCGGCTTATACACGAATCGACTTATATTCAGAAATATGTTGTTTGTATACTATACAAACATTACACACATTAAATACGTATATGTGTATTATACAAACGTTGCATAAACTTATAGATTACATTACATGTATATAGAAAGGAATAATCGATAAATAAAATATTATGGTTAAAATTCCCGATGATACCTGAAAGCATGTGCACGGACATCATATTACAACTCTTACAATTTTAATTAAATAATATTTTAATGAGACGCTTTTCATTTACAATGGTGTATTCTTCCTTTTTTATTTACACTTTTCCTGTATGTTACTTATAATTCATTTAAAAATCTAAGCATTGGACAACAGAGAAGCATTTATGCTCCATCCATAAATACTCTCAGAAAATATACTATACTATTACTTTGTGAACTGAAACTTACGAAATTCCTATACAAAAGAACTGCCAATGTGTACGTTACTTTCTTTTTAACCGGAAGCTCCGAAAAAAGCTCCTCCTTTTGAAATAGAACTCAAACAGAATGCGAAACCCAATCTTTTCGGAGCAGAGAACTAGAATTAAGATACAAACAGTCCGTAGCAGCAGCTGAGAGTTTGTTTGCTTTTTCCTTCTGGCACAAGCGGAACCTTTTTTGCAACCCGATCACGTAAATGTCTTCCCTTTCGTGCTGTTACCATGGTTGTCTGTATTCACACAAGCAGGAATAAAGGTTGGCCCGGTGTGTCTTGTAACCAAATATTTGCTTCTAGAAATTGAGCCACCTACTTTCTGTTTGTCTACTTTTCAAACATGTAGGAAAATCCCGGTAACATTTATATATCCCCCTTTGCTGTTTCTCTTTTTTGTGCTAAATTTCATGTTTTATTTGCACCTTTCTCAAATTTGAACATAATATTTGGAAATATTTCATTGCCAATTCATAAAGTAAAGTTGGGAGATTTAAAAAAAAAAAAAAGATTTTGTTTTTAAAATCAATATGGATTTAATATTATTGATTTGATTGAAGATTAAACACATTATTAACATAAAAATTGATGTGAAAAATTTACAGTTTTTTTTTTTTACGTATAAACTTGATATAATCGCTGTGAAATTTATAAAACGTTGCCAAAAAGTCTACATTTCAGAACTTAAAATTCTTGAAAAATTGTATGAATCGTTACGAAACTTCCTGAAGGATTCATACGTTTCGATGAAACTCATGAAAAGGAAGTTGTTAAAAATGCATGGAAAGAATACAACCTCTGCAATTGAATCCTAATTGGTAGTTAAATATTATGTGATTTCTAAAGATGGTTAATAGTAAAAAGTAATTGTGCAGCTAATATTTTAGCTAATATGGACCAAACTCACTCGGATAAACGGGATTTATACAATACTCCCTAAACAATCTTTACACACTCGAATGAACGAGATTTATACAGTCGTCCCCAAACAATCTTTACACACTCGGATGAACAGGATTTATATAAACAGTTACCTAATTTTTATGGGACTTCAGGGAATTTACTGTCCTTATAATATATATTTCAAATGTTGGCTGAATTTATAGGAGGAGAATAAATTTGTTAATTTAAATATTTTTTGGCTTGTAGAATGTTTTCTTGCTACTGTAATACAACTTTGCATAATTATCGTAAGAATTGCAGGTATAGGTCAATATATTTTAAGTTTTTTCAAAGGAACCTAAACCTTCACAATGTGTCATTTTCTTCTGATGGATATCGATATGATATATTGATATTTTCATTTCTCTGTTGTTGCAGTTTTCGATCAAGTCCGCAATTATGACATCTGCGTACATCCACTCGGCAATATTTTCTTCAGCAAGGGGTTTCATTAGCGAGAAATATTTGTGGCAGGTTCAACAAATATTCGTCATCATCACCTTCAATTTATCATCTGGCTGCTGTGAGACGGGTATGTCGAGACATCCGGAGATTCCTCTAATGAAATATGGCACCAAATGCGCACATTCCGGGCTGACGGCTTCCCGTGCAAATTCCGAGCCACCGTATAGCTCGATGATGTTTTTGTCACTTTGCGACTTCACGGAAACCTGTTCGCTAATAACCCGACACTGTCTCGTATTAGTGAGTCCCCATTTCTTGGACAAATGTATATCCCCTCCCCCCCCTTCAAAGAGGGAAAGATAAAAGATAGCTTCCTTGTTGCTATTCCCCTTTCCAAGAACGTTGGCGCAACTTAACACTGGAATGGATGATGAAAAATAATTTTTTTTTTTGGTCGAAAAGGAAAAAAAGACCATAAAGGTTTTTTTTTTTGTTCAGAAATAAGGATGAAGAAACTCGTTTAATGGAAGTGCGGCTAATTTGGTATCTGTTGTACTAGAATTTTGTTGGTGGTTATATTATTTCTATGGCTAGTGAACTTGACTGATGCTCTTTTCCTACCTTGATTAATTTTTTCTTTATAATTTTACTTTGTTTATTGAATTATAATATATCCCCGTGGCCATGTTGCCTGTCTGTCGCATTTGCAATAGTGTAACTTACATTTGCTTGACGATTTAAGAGACAGTTTCGTTTATTACACAATTACAAATTCTATCGTACAAGTCCATACTGACGCTACGATAATAAAATGGGTAATTATACGAAACAGAACTAGCGTGTATTTATATGGCATACGGAACTGCACGTTAATTATTACATAACGTCCCAATTATTACATAACGTCACATAACAACACAATCCGAAGGAACTTTTACGATAACACCAATCCGAAGGAACGCATACGATAATGCAATCCGAAGGAAATACGATAATTTAATCCGAAGGAACGTATTGATGATACAATCCGAAGGAACTTATACAATAATACAATACGAAGAAACGTATCGATAATGCATACTCTAGATATTAATTATTTGCAATTTCTCGTCTATTCCAGCCGTAACATTTATAGCCATTCAGACTTGATGGGCATATAGATGGGCTTGCGCGATAGCTGGACCTGTCATATCTAGACTACTTCTTCTGAAGGTATATTAAGATACTAAAGTGTGATAGCCTTGTAATCTCCTTGACAGACCCAAGGAATTGGTACCTGAGGAAATTTTGATGGGACTTTCACCTACATCCTTACTTTTCTGGTGCTATTGCGTCATAAAAAGTATTTTCCGATCAGCATTGCTGTGTGATTTCGAATCGTCTAGACCAGGGATCTCCAAACTTTCCAGCCTTAAGGCCATACTTTTTACTCCAGTAAGTACCAAGGACTAAAACCGTTTTAATTTTTTTGCCCTTATCTATAATTTCTAGTCTAGTTAACTTAGCTTTTCCGCTTCTGAGGGATTTTCAGGATAAAAATCATACGTTTGATTCAGGATATATACATTCCAAACATCGATATACATACATACATATACGATACTCTTTACCCCAACGTAACTACCGAGGGTAACCGCGGGATGTTCACTAGTCTAGAATGTTAGTGGGATTCATTTCAATTACTTGTTAGTTGTTATGCTTAAGTTAAATTTTCTGCTTATTATGCTTGTAATTAAGCTTTACCTAGCAAGTCAACAAAACCGAGTTATTATCATTCTGTATTTTTTTTATCCAACTTATTACAGAAACAATAAGCTATTCGCTGTCGCGGGCCGGATGGATGACACTGGCAGGCCGTAGTTTGGAGACCCCTGGTCTAGACGAACCCTATACAGGCGACGTCTCAAAAGTTTCGTTTTATGAACAATCTATGCTGTTGAAAATTCACAATATAAATATTCTTGAAATTTTTTATCATCTTAAAAATGCGAAATATAACCATGTTCTTCCTTTTCTTTTGTTGTAATTTAATAAAAATTCAATCCCAATTTTTCCCAATTTTTAAAACTGCTTTTTGAACTTTGGAGGTATCGTGCTTAAGAAACTCCATCAACCATACGGATTTTCTGCCTAAAATCTATGAATACAGACATCTTTAGGTTTTAACGCTTCAAACTAGAATTATAAAATAATTTTTAATTTAATCCATTCCATTATTATTAAAATTTTTGTCCGACTCGGGGCTCAGTGATAACATGCGCGCCGCTTGTCAGCATTAGGGCTGAATTTCAATCCGCTGAAGGCTTTGTTGTAGACACTGTTTAAAAAAAAGGAGACTCAAGGGCATTTCTGATGTTTAGCATCTTGTTTTGTTAATCGGATTACCAAGTGCGAGTTTTTCGGGTTTTCTCTCATATAGTACTCAAATGTTGGGTGGGTCCCCTCAAAAGTCCTCCCAGAAGGCACTGCCCTCTTTTTTCAGCGACACAGAGCCAAGTCTGACTTCTACCTACGTGTGCTCTATCACAACAGCAGCTGCCCCCTACCCTCCACCCATGAGTAGACTACTCATAGGTGGAGGGTAGGGACATCCCATGAGTAGACTACTCATGGGATGTCCGTCCCGCATTGCAGGACGATTAGACAGAATTAGAGGATTAGACAGAACAACAACATTTAGTGTTTTCTCTATCTTTAGTTATAAGTGAAACTTTTTCGAGAACAAATATCTAATAAGATCTAAGAGTTATTTCTTTAAAGCGAATTAGAAGTTTTTGAATGACTTGCGAGAAATTGATAGAAGTCAATTGATTTACCCGTGTTCATTGAGTGAAAATTTTATTTATTCTACGTACAAAATGCTTATACTACTTCATATTATAACTAATTCAAAAAATTCTACAATTATTTTATAATTGAGAAAGTGAAATATCACAGTTATTACGGGTATATTGATCATGAGAAGAATGTATATATATATTTTTTATATATATGTGTGAAAAAAAATGTGTACAAAAATATGAACTCTGTTTAAAAAATAAAATTTCATAACTACATGAAAGACACGCTTATTCCAAAAAACGGAGTAGGTCTATTGAGAGAAAAAAATAAATAAATTGGTACTTAAGCAGGGGCCTAAATTGGTACTTGCGCAGTGAGCCAGTTTTTACTGTACTGATGAGCATGCCTATTTAATAGCTGAAATTCTGGTAACCTCTTTGGCGGTGTTCAGAAACTGAAATTATCGCTATTTCTGGCAACAGTTTTTTAATTCTCGTCACGTACTTGCTGCTGGGGAAAGATAAAATTAACTGCACCTTTTAATAGCATGGTGTGATTACAGAAATAATTGTATAAAACAACATTTTCTTTTTTTAAGATTCTTCATTCGTACCTAGAGGAATCCATTTAGATCCTTTCAAGAGAATTATGCTGCATTCATTTAAAGTTCCATAATTTGCTTGCAGGTTTAGACAGTTATGTGGCAATCAATGGATATGTCTGCAGAATATTCATATTGTAGAATATTCCAAATGATGTCCTTAAATAAGCTATAAAATTAATATCGATTGTCGCTTTTTTATTTATTTAATGTGTTTTATTATAAAGGAGTTATAATGTGAGTTTTATTAAACAAATATCTTTAGAATTTTGTTGGTATAAAGATTCTAGAAAAGAAATTTTCACAATATTGTTTTTTGTGACTTATTTTAGACTTGAGGCGCTTATTTTGTCTAACAATACATAAAATTAACATCAAATCGCCAATTTTACTCTACATTTGTTTATAATATGGTTTGTGAAAGAAAGCAAATGCATTCCTTAACATGCTATTGTTAACATTCATTAACATTAACATGCATTTATTAACATGCTATTGTTAACAGGCTATTGTTAACGTGCATTGTTAACATGCTATTAGCATACTTTGGTTAACATGCTATTAGTATACTCTGGTTAACATGCATTCATTAGCATGTAGCGTGTTAATGAATGCATTTTTTTTGTATAATCTTAAAAAAACTTTTGTGGTTTCACGTTTATTTTGTGAATAGTTTTAAGGCATATTCATGTTTTTTATAACATATCCTAAAAAAAAGGGAAAGATTGCGAAAATTAGTTTTATTTATATAAAAATATGGCATAAATCCAACCATTGAAACATTTGTTAAGAAAATGCTGTTGCTTTTAAATATGTAATTTCTCCTCATGCCATTTGCTACTTGAATTTCAAATATGATGCATAAGTTGCGTTGGGCGATGCTGCAGTTACGAGATGAATGCCACATTATTTTTGCCACAGTAATTTTTAAGTTTTAAAATCGCTAATGATGCTATAGGCGGTTGCCACTCTCCCTCTCAAGCGCTCCAGCTAACGAATTTATCATGCTCATGCCCTGCCCAAAACGGAAACATTTGGTCCAATTACTTTTCTTTTCTTCATTCTGAAACCTGACTAACAACCATCCTTTGTCGAGAAAGAATTGTTGAGATTTTTATCTTTGAAAGCAATAATAGAGAGTTTTTGCATACCGTACGTTAGTTACCGTAGGATATCCGTTAGCTTTTTCTCCCTAGCGCGCATGCTCATAGGAAACTGAGCTTGCGCGCTAGGGAGAAAAAGCTAACGGACGTCCTACGGTAACTAGCATACGGTATGCAAAAACTCTCTAATGAATCGTTAGTTACGGGATGAATACAGTATACTAATATATACAGAAATTAATAGTATTATCGCCAATAATTATCGATAATCTGTCAAAATAATACACTTAACAAAATGTTTTCCTTATACAGTGGAGATTGAATTTTGATTTGTAAATAGGGGTGAAGAATAACTGAAATTCATAAGTTGCAATATACTTGTGATTAGGTCTACCGGGTTAAAAACCTTTCTTCCAGATACTTTTTATCTAACAATCTGGCGGATATGTAGTAGGATGGCTCTTGATACGATTGCGGAAGTGGCGGATATGCATCTGGCTTACAAGGTTACGATGTGGATGTGATGGACCACACAACACTTGTAGTACAATAATATCCGGTGAGACACATTTCCAGTCATCTGCACTAGCGGTTATCTAAGAAGGTTTTCTTCCAGAGAACTGTTAAGGTGTCCTTTCATTTCCAGTGTTTGCTGAGTGCACTAAAGCATTAGAAAATGATTTCCGACTTTGTATTGC
Organism: Caerostris darwini; assembly: GCA_021605075.1. Classification (NCBI taxonomy): domain Eukaryota; kingdom Metazoa; phylum Arthropoda; class Arachnida; order Araneae; family Araneidae; genus Caerostris; species Caerostris darwini. Next base: position 467,471 of record BPLQ01003580.1, read on the forward strand.
TATGCGATTCCGAGGAGGACCAGCCCTAGCGTATTTACCGCCATAGACAAAACCCCCAAAAATGCTAACTCTCAAGCTTGAAAAAGACATTTAAAATTTAAAAAGCAAGGCAGAATTATAAAAAAAACTTTGCCAACCAGAAAAAATTACATATTGAATTAACGTAATAATACTAATACAGAATTACAGAAAACTATTTTATTGGAAAACAAAATTTGCATTTTTAACGAGCTAACGACAACTTTTTAAGCTGATTACCTTAAAACTTACAAACTTAAACTAGTACTTGCAATTTCCCGAGCCACTGGGGAGCATTAGGGTTGAGGTTCAATCCGCTGGCGGATTTTTTGTGGGCAATGTTCCAAAAAACGAGGAGACTCGATGGCGTCTGAGAAGTTCAACATTTTGCCTTGTGAGTCGGACTACCTGGTGAAAGTTAACCGGGTATTCTTCTATACGATACACAAATGCGGGGTAGTTATCCTACAAGCGACACCAAGCAAAATCAAACTTCCACCTACGGGTCCTCCATCACAACACAAACTCTCCATCCATGAGTAGACTACTCATGGGATATCCCACCCTCACAACAAGACTCTGAGTATTAGACACAACGGCGATAATACTAATACAGATTTACGTAAAACCGTTTTATTGAAAAAGAAAATTTACATATTTAACGAGCTACAGACGACGAACTTACAAACTAAAACTAGTACATAGAATTCTCAGAGCTAATGTAAATATATTTTAAAACAATATACAAAACTAGTACAATAGTATACAAAGTCTAAATCTGAATTAAAACACTCTCTTTCGAAGTTTGACGATCGAACATGAATTAGACGATAAATTGCCACTTTCTACTCATTTATTTTCTAGTTTCAAGTAAACCAAATATATTTGTGTGGGTTGTGTTTATTTATTTATTGCGCTGTAGTTCGGGCGATTTTGCCGCGCCTAAATTTTGCCATAATAGGCAGTCGCCTATCTTCCTTATCGCCTGAGCCTGGTACTTTGAGGTGCATAATGTGGTGCAAAGATACGCTGTATGTTATTTCAATTCGTTTTCTTTACTTTGTAAATTTGTAATAATAAATTTATACAAATAAATAAACTGGATTATTGAAATAAATACAATAAATTGTCAAATTTCAATAAATTAGTTCAATAAGAAATTGTTATTTAAACTAATTAATAAAACATTAAAATATTTTATTGCATCATTTTTATTTCAGATGAATTGCTTAAGATTTTTTTTTTTGGTTATATTTCATATATATCATAATTTTATTCTTGTATATCATAACTTTATTCGTGAAATATATAGAGAATTGTTTTTAAAATATTTTGCTTACCAAAGTCTGATTAAGTTCCTTTAATATTAAGTAAAAGCATTTTCCTTACAAAATGATGAGATCTTCTTAATTAAAACATAACAGTAACTGCTTTGTTTTAATTAACGAGAATCTTAATATTTTTAAATCCCTTACTTTTGAATTTATATTTATTTTCTCTTCGCGAGAAAAAGGGGCGGAAACTGGAATTAATTCTTCTTCTGAAAGAAATGAAATGTGAAGCATTCTTCTTAAGTGTTGAATATGAAACACTTCCCCAAAAAAAATGTATTTTGTTCCCCTTAATTAACTTCTTTCGTTTTTTTCTTAAGAAAGGGAAATTTCTTTTTCTTTTTTTTATATACTTGAATAGCATAAAGAGGAAAACCATGTTTTTTTGAGTTTCACGTCATTAAGTGAAGTTTTAAAAAACATCAACAACTAATCGATTAGCTACAATTAAAAAAAAGTTACAAATACTATTAAAAGGCTACAGATACTGTTAAAAGCTACATGCTAATAGCCATTAATTTTGCACAATTACGTTCCATGTTACATATGCTTTCCGTTTTTTCATTGAGTCCCAGATATTTCGAATTAAACCTAGTTTCAAAAAAGCAAATTTCCAAAAATTTGGATTAAGCAAACCTTCCTGTCACAAAATACACATTAAAAATGTTCTAAATTTCAACAACAAAATCAATTTTAAGAAACTAAAACAAAATCAAAAGGCAAGAAAATAAACTAAGGATCACAGAAAATTGCAAATGAAAAATATTTCATCGCATATGATTTAATAGCGATTAAAAATACGTAGTTGTTTGTTTTAAGTAAAAATTGTCTTTCTTTCATCGTTATCTCACAAGATCTTTTAATATAAAATATTAAAGTATGTGTTACTAATCTATATGACTACATCTAATGATGTGCCTTTTGCATGTGAAATAATTTTATGCTTTTCAACATTTGAGCAATTAATTTTAACCAAAGTCTTTATTTTAGCATATAAAAAAACAAACACCATAATAAATCCAAATAAGCATAAAACATGTATAGCTAAATATACAATCGTTTGAGGACAGCGATCCCCTAAGTTTTAATCATGATCTACCCCTAAAACGTAAATAATTAAAAGTGTTAACCACAATATATATATATACATATATATATATATATATCATAAATGTATGAGCTTTAAAGTGCGCACAGAGAAAGTACTTTTTCTTGAACTTTACGAGATGCCTTCTCTCTACAGCCAGAGCTCTTTGCTACAAGTCTGAACATGCTTTTTAAAGCCGATGCACTTATGATGTTGAGCTCCCTAGACGCTACTGAAACCAGACACATGAGGGAATTTCACACTCACTTGATGTACAATCCTACACTTTCAAGTAATCGTGAGTCTACGTTTTTGGAGTACCCCCAAGTCTCACTTTGCCTACTGCCTGCGGTACACGTAACTCGCTTTGGAGAAGACCGTTGACCTAGGGCGGCACTAGCTGCACCTCTCAAGAACAATTGAAACCGGAGTAATAGGGAAAGAAAAAAATTCCAGAATTTTCAAATTTTCAATTTCAAAAATAATTTTTTTTTTATTGTTCATTCTATTTATAACAAAAATTATAGTTTAATTTAGGGCGCTCATGCGAGAGTTAAAAAAAAATGATTCCCCTTTTTCAATGCTATCAATGTATAAATTTTTAAAACAAGATTTGAGAAGACTCATATTGGAAAATAACTTTAAGATTCGACTTTTCTTAGCTATCAGGTCCTTCTAAGATGGCCGAGTACATTTGGGAAAAACACAGTAATATCTTTATTTTCAAGTTCTAAGTGCTGTAATTAAATATGGGACATTACTTTTTTTCGTAATTCGCATGTAATTATAAGGATCGTTTAAAGCTTCTAGTGCTAATTTGAAACGAATATAATATTCTACGTGGAAATATCACATTCAACAAGGAATCCTACATTTTATAACACATTACCGATATCTCCCCAAATGGGCAATGGAATCCTCGGGGGAGTGCACTAGTTTCCGGTGTTTAATAAACATATGGAGGCGGTGAAAGCATAAAGAAGGAAAAGAAAATTAAAAACTATTTATACATTTACCACCTGTTGTATGTTGTGTCAAATCCTCAGTGTTCTGCAGTGCGGGATATATAGTAGAATAGTCTACTCGTCGATGGAAGGAAAGGGGGCAGCTTCTGTTGTGATGTAGGTAGAAGTCTGACTTGATTCCGTGTCGCTAAAAAAGAAGGCACTCCCACATGTCTTTTAAAGTGAACTACACCGCATTTGCGTATCGTATGCTAGAAAAACCGGAAAAACTCCCACCAGGCAGTCCGACTCATGAGGCAAGATGCTGAACATCACAGGCGCCATCGAGTTTCCTAGTTTTTTGAACTGCCAGTGTTTGCCTACAACACTGCCGTTAGTGGAACAACCTCAGTCCTCATGCTCACCAGCGGTGCACGTTGCCACTGAGCCACGAATCAGACAATAAACATTTTAATACACTGTAAAGCATGTGACACCATCTTCTACAGAGAGGAATGAATGATCCCTTGATGAAATCTTCAATTCTTATAACTGTAAAATTCATTTTGAACAAATGAAACAATACGCCAACTCAACGGTATATGATTGTTTGAATTTAATAGCATTTTCTTATCGCGTTCGAATTCATACAGTTTCCTTGTGTCATAAACATCTTCCGATTAACTTGAGACAATCTTCTACAGAGAGTCATCTTAATCAATTATTAAGACACCAAAGAAAATATTCAGTCCCTGAAATACTTTAACTAGCATTAATCTCTCTCTATAAAAAAAATGTATGTGTGCTTCCAGTATAACTTACAAACTATAACATTGAGAAGTTTTATTTCTCTTAATTTTTTATTTTGTTCAAAAAAAAAAAATCGTAGACAAGATTGCTGAAAAATCGTAATTTTTTTATTGTTTAAATAAAAATCTTACTTTTAATTTCCATCAAAGTTCCACTCAATCTGATGGCACCGTTAGTCAAGTTATTGCAAAAAAATAGTTTAGAATACTTATTTTCAATATATTTTCCAAACTAATACTGTTACGCTCGTAAACATAAATGATAAAATATTAAAGATGAGGAAAAAAATATTGAGAAACTCATAAATGAAAGAGAAGATTTTAGATATTTAGTTAATATCTATTATTCAAATCGAATTATCTAAAGGCTAAATCATTTTATATGGAAGAGTTATTTTTTCTTAATAAGATTTACCACGACAAAGCCCGACTCGTGCCAACGTGCGTCGCTGGCGGGCATTAGGTATGAAGTTCAAGCCTCTGGTGGCATTTTTCTAGATACGGTTTCGCAAAACGTGGACACTCGATGGCATTTGTGATGTTCAGTGTCTTGGCTTGTGAGTCGAACTACTTGGTGGGAGTTTTTAGGGTTTTCTCCCACACGATACACAAATGTTGGGTAGTTTCCCCTAAAAAAGTCCTCCCGTCAAGGTGCTTCCCTCCTTCTTCAGTAACTCGGAATCAAATCAGACTTCTACATACGAGTGCTCAATCACAAAAGAAGCTGGCTCCTGTCCCTCCATCCATGAATAGAATACTCATATGATGTACGTTCAGGACAGCAGGAAACTGACACAACAATAACCAAAACAAAATATGTCAAAATCCAGCAAAATCCCAGGCAAGAACATGTCGTATTTTTTAATTCATTATAAAATACATTGACAAAATAAAATAAGTGACATGGTTATTTCGTGTTCTGCAATAATAACATCAATGACATGCAGAAAAAGTTCTGTAACAATATTAATATTGTGGATTTGCAAGTATTCTAGATATCTTTAATAAAATTTTCGTACACCAGATCTCTACTTTCGACATTTCTTACAACCTTCGTTCTTGACACAGTGAAGGAGACGTCCGTCATAAACTTTATTATGCGCCGAGGCGCAGTAATAAAGCTGAGGCCGTGTAATTGCACGTCAGGTCGTAAAAGGAAATCTATTTATCACAACAATACATATTAGTTTTGAACAACCCATAAATAGACGTCCGTAAACTTTACGAGGTAGTAATATATTCCAACCAGTTACTAATGAAAAATTCACATTGCATTTATAATTTCTAGGAAGGTAAATAACAGCATTAAAGATTATATAATTTCTATTTTTTTTTTATCTCTATGTTATACTCTAAACTTATTTGAGTGTGTATATTTTAAAAAATAAATTATTTGAAAATTATACCGTGGGATGGTCACTTTAGTGATAATTTCCAATGTTTATTTATCCTTTCTATTTTTTTCACATGGAATAAAATTTTGTTTATAGAATATAGAATTTGTTGCTACCTTGCATTTGTGTGTAATGAGAGAAACACTCCGGAAAACTTCCATCAAACAGCTTTATTATTGATGCGCAACGCTCAACACACACCGTCACAATCCTCGTCGAGCCTCCTCGTTTCTGAAAGCAGTGCCTGCAATAGACGCCTCCAACGGATTCTAATCGGAGCTCTACTGTACACTAGCTGCACATTCTACCACGAGGGAATAGACAGGCGGGAAATTCATTTGAAGGTTATAAATACAATATATATATGCCCGAGTAACTATCGCTTTAGCGTTCGGTGCCACATGTTTCGGGTTCAAGCCCTGTTGGTGCTATTATGGATGTTTGTAGTGATTCGGGAAGCAGGCAGATGGTCTTGGCCCACAATGGAGCTGTTGTGCTAATGATGATAAGGATGATACTTGGGGCCTGATGGCAAAGTGACTGACTATCAGTACCAGAGGTTTCGAGTTCAAGTTCCGACGATGCCATCGATGCTTACAGTGGTTCAGAATTCACTTTAAACAGAAGGTCCACGTCTAATACGATTGCAGAGCGTTGGGCGTAAGGTAACAACCCTACCCCGTAGAAAGAAAATATCTCATGTTCCTGAATCTGCCAATAGACAGATGGCCTTGGCCCACCATGGTGGTGTTACGCTATTGAAGAAAAATATATAGGTATATATATATATATATATACATTCACACACATAGACGTATGTATATATATATATTGAGAATTTATTTAAATTCATAAAACTGATATATATCAATATATATTATTAATACCTGAAGTTAACGAAGATTTTTTTCTTATCTACTAATTTGCATATTAAAGATTAACTGTTTAGTCGATCAATATGTTAAAATATATCCTTATAAAAAAATCAAATATTAAGATTTTTTTACGAATTCTTATAAATATTAAATTTTAAATAATTCGAATTTTTTCATAACAAAACTTAATGAAGTTAGCAGTGGCTGATTATGTGGGAACCAATTTATCGAAAATAGCTGAAAAATATGTAGTAAAAAAAGAGAGAATTTATTCTATCCTACGAGTATAATTTTTTTTTTTTATTTGCAGTAAAAAATCGAAATAATAACAAATCCAATTTCTAACTAGTTATTGTTTTTAAGTGCTATACATTAATACTCTAAAGATTGTTTTAGTTTTTTCAATTTATTTGAATGATTTTCAGATTTACTCTGTGTTTCTCAGTTATAGAAGTTTTAGTTTTTAATTTTTGTAAACTTTATCAAGAAACATATCTGTGCAGAATTAAATGTTTGATATTTTAAATAACTTGATTCAAATAATATAAATTGGATAAATAAAGCAATAATTTTTATCCAAAAATTCCCAATAGTTTTTTATTAACCTGCACAACTTCCCCCAGGTAGTCCGCTAAGAAGAAAAGAAGCTGAACATTACAAACACCATCAAAGCTGTTCGTTTTTTGAGACACTAGAGAGTTTTTGCATACCGTACGTTAGTTACCGTAGGACGTCCGTTAGCTTTTTCTCCCTAGTGCGCATGCTCATAGGAAACATTATTACAGATACGCATGCGCAGTTTCCTATGAGCATGCGCGCTAGGAGAAAAGCTAACGGACGTCTTACGGTAAGCACTGTCTACAAAAAAGACGCCAGTGGATTGAACTTCAGCCCTAATGCTCACCAGCGACGCGCATTGCCACTGAGTCATGAGTCGGGCGTCCTTGACATCTGTGGGAAATTTGACGTCAAAATATTTATTAGTGTTTGAGTTACGCTTGGCTTTGTGAGACGCTAAAACTGATTCCGGCGATTTTTGAAATGTCTCTTCAATCGACTCAAAACGGTGTCCCCGGAGTGGTCTTTTGAGTTTAGGGAATAGTCAGAAGTAAAAATATGCTAAATCAAGTGAGTATGGTGGCTGTGAAACGATATAGGTTTTATTTTTGGCGAAAAAGTCACGAAGAATCAATGCAGTATGAGCTGGCGCATTCAATGCTTTCGGTACCAATCGAGATTTGACGCGTTTGAGGCCCAAAATGGAATTGAATTATCCCTTTGAAATTCCAACATCAGCAGCAAGGTCTCTAATTATAAATCGACTGTTTGCAAGCACCAAATCTTTCGTTTTTTTGACGTGTGCTTCGTCGGTTGAGGTGGATGGTCGACCAGAGCGCTCTTCGTCTTCTGCCTTCTTTGAACTCTTTATACCACTTCTAAATATTTTTTTATCGATATAGGAATGCTCACCGAATGCCTTTTGCAGCATTTTATACATTTCCGCAAACAAAACTTAACGCAAATCTTGCTCAATTAATTCAGACATTTCAAAAATCGCCGGAATCACTTTTAATATATCACAAAACCAAGCGTTACTCAAGCACTAATGAATATTTTGACATCAAATTTCACACAGACGTCAAGGACAATGCCAACAACCTAAAAAAGAAAAAAATTTAAATTCCACAAGACCCCGGGAATTTTAAATTGAAAGTGGTCTTACTTTTTGAACAAAGTAGTATAATTGTATTCTTTTATTATTCATTTTAACCCAGTGAAAAGTTGTGAAAAAAGTTATGATAAAAAAATAGATAGATGTAAAAAAAAATTTTTTTCCCGCTAGTTAATTATGTGTTTAACTATCTTTATTAAATTTTAAGTACGTTTTTAAAAATTTCAGATAAAAAAAACTTTTTTTAAGATGAAAATTCTAAACGTTTTTATTCCGATATGAAAAAATTAAAATTTGCTTTGCCCCGACAATAAAGAATTTGAATCATGATATTTTGAGAATTTAGTAAGTGTTTTAGAAAACATTGAATAAAATATGAAACGAAATTTGGATAACATTCCTTGTTTTAATTTTCTATCAATATCTGAAAAACTTTAAAAAACATATGTCATTTTTTTTTTATAAGCAAATGGACGTATTTGAAGCGAACTTTAAGAAAAACACCAGATAATTGCAGCATAGGCATCTTCGATTTAAATCGTAATTAATTTGTTATTCTATTTAAATATAAAAATTGAACATATTAATATAAGAAAATTTTCTTTAACATTAAAAGTTTTAATTTTGATTATCCATTTCTTTTGAACGAAAAAAAAGTATTTATATAATTTTTTACATTTTTGTTTTTGAAACTTTTAAATTAAAAATTAACAGAAATTAATTTAACATAAAGTTTCGGCATCGATCTAGAACTTTATTATTTTTCCCCATGTTTCTCAGATAAACACATTAGTCCGTATAAAATAAAGATTTATTAAAAAAGTTGTTGATGAATTTTGCATGTGTTATCGGTAAACCAGTTTACCACTTAACTTGGCGATATTGAAGTACCCATTCTTCGCAATAGCAGCCAAACAGGAATGTGCAAAAACAGCGGATGCTGCATTAAATAGCCGATGCCGGTTTACTCTAGTTGTGAAGGGGAAAGAATTGCAAAGCTTTTTGTTTATAACCTATTGTTTCCAAAACAGTTGACGGTAAGCAATTTTATTTGTTCACTTGAAAAAGCTTTTATCGAAGAAAGGAGGGAAAAAAATGATAATCTATTTGAAGTATTATTATTTTTATTTTGTAATTTTGCCTGTAGATGGCGCTAGTGTATGTCTCAGTAATTGTTGGTTCTTTGTCAAATCAATGTTTCTTTTTTCAGTGATAGGCAAAAAAAAAATGTGTTTACTTTCATTTTCATTTTATTGTATTTCCTTTTATTTCTTAGCGATAAATATCAATTTTTCACTGTTTATTTTATATGAAAATTAGTAAGTTTTGTTTTCTTTTAAATGAATGTTTTAAAATTTATTTCTGCTATTTAATATTCGTTTAGAAATTATTATTATTATTATTCGTTTAGAGATTATAACATAATTATGATTCGTTTAGAGATTATAACATAATTATGATTCGTTTAGAGATTATAACATAATTATGATTCGCTTAGAGATTATAACATAATTATGATTCGTTTAGAGATTATAACATAATTATGATTCGTTTAGAGATTATAACATAATTATGATTCGTTTAGAGATTATAATATAATTGTGATTCGTTTAGAGATTATAATATAATTATGATTCGTTTAGAGATTTTAATATAATTATGATTCGTTTAGAGATTTTAATATAATTATGATTCGTTTAGAGATTTTAATATAATTATGATTCGTTTAGAGATTATTAACTTACAAATATTTACTCGTGAAGAGTAAAATATTTGTAAGTTAATAAATGAAATCTTTAAAAAATATATTTAATAAAAGCTTTACAATTTTCTTTTTATTATTGTCAAAATTTACAAATAAATGTTGTGAGTGTTTAATTCTATAACTTAGAGTGATTAATGTTTGATATAATTAAAAAAAATGTTTTTAAAAGGGGAAGAAAGCTTTATTAATAGTACTTTCATTGGCTACAAAGTTAGTTTTATCTTTTGATATTTTTTGGAAGAGATTTTAGCAGAAGGAAAAAACCCTGTTAGTTGTTAAAAAAGTTACCAAAAAATAAAAAAAGTTATTAAAAGTGTAATTCCGGTGAACACATATTAGTTAATAAATCCATGAATCCTTCGTGTACTGAAACAAAAGGGAAAAAAATTAAGGGAAATATATTTTTATGAATTGCAATTTTTTTTATGAATGAATATGTTTTATAATTTATTTCTGTAACGAAACGAATATATAATTCCATACTATGGTTTAACTAAGGCTCTAAACATTGTTGTTTTTATACAACATTTTAAAAATATTATATCTCTAATGACATCCCTATTTGTAATTTTTTAAAAAATAATTATCGATGGACTCGAATTATCCATTTATCTATGTCCTGAATATCAATCAAATAGGCGAAAAAGATTGAGGGGATAATATTGCTTTTCGGGAGGACTTTTAAGGGTAACTGCCAACACTTGCAAAAACCAGTTTGTCCAAAGATGCCCTTGTGAATGATACCCTCCAAAGTGCATTATTCCAACTGTGATATATCCAGTGATAAATGACAAAGATACTGAATGCCTTTACGTTGCTTATGGCTTTATGCGATATAAGAAGTACAAACAAATGTTACAAAACAGGCTAAGACAGTATTCCCAAATGAAGAACCTCATGTTTTTATACAGGGTGGGGTCTTTTGCAAACACTGCTCTTATTGAAAAAGCTTTTTTACTACAAAAGAATGCCCCTTTATTACCTGAGTCTAGAAATTCAGCGGATATGGATCCAATTCAGTATGCGTTGGATTTTGTAAGATGGTACTGGTCAGGCAGATGATAAATACAAAAGGCAAGCTGAATAAAAGGATTATTTACATCTGGAAGCATCATGAGAGATTGTACAATCAACAGCATGCCAAAAAAAGCCAAGGCCTTAATATGAAGAAAGACAACCAGACTAATATAAAAAAAAGGCATTGCTATTATCTCATTTTTCATTGTTTGGCAAAATAATAATAATTAATGTTTAACATTTAATTTTTTTATTATTTATAATAATGATTTCATAATAACATACCTAGATACATTATTATGAAGTCATGAAAATGATAAAAGGATTATTTACGTCTAGAAGCATTATCTGCAGGTTAAAGAGATTGTACAATAAACAACATGCCAAGAAAAGTCTAGGCAAAAGTAAAGGCAATCGAACTAAATATTAAAAAAAGCTGAAAATTACTTATTATTGCTTAATTTTTATTTATCAAAATAATAATAATTAATGATTAACATTTAAACTTTTTACTATTTATAATAGGGATTTCAAAATAAAGTACCTAGATACCATTTCACAAATAGAAATAATGAAAGGCACGCTAAATTTAATAAATATTCTTAAAATATATGGTACGACTAATATATGACCAGAGACTGTATATAAATATATATATATATATATATATATGTGTGTGTGTGTGTGTGTGTGTATGCATGTATGTGGGCATATTCAAAGCAAATTCGTAGCTTAAAATTTGGGAATAAACATCGTATATCAAAGAACAATTTTAAAATAATTAATTTTTTTAGTTTATTAACGCCAAAATTTCAGTAAAAATTGCAAGAGTGTCATACTAATTTTTTATTATAGACAAAACATTATTTTGGTAGTGTATAATTCTGAATTAATTGTTGTGTTGTTCTATGATGAGTGGTCTTATGTAAATGGATTGAGTTCCAATGTTGCATTATGAAACAACAATATTATCACGAAATTCCCAGATATGCTTTCTGTTTTTACTAAATGATCAACCAATAAAGAGTGTAAGTCATTTAGATTATTTTCATTGGTTGTGGTTTTAGAATATTTTCAGAAAAATCGTAACAGTTATGTAACTTCCAAAAAATTTTTTTTTTTTTTTTTTTTTTTCTTTTGTATTTCAAAATCATAATGATTTGATAAAATATTTTTTTTTTGTAAGAATCTTTTATGTACTCAGACACCCGTGCGAATGAACTCAGTATCATTTTCATTACATAAAAGATTATCTTTAATTGATAAGTTGAAAAAAAAACCTTCATCATTTGACTGATTTCGAATGACTAATCTGTTGCAGATGTATATTGTAAACTATATAAGATGTATATTGATTCAAACTATATCTTTCCAAGATCCTTTTCCGCGCCATTTGGAATCGCCAAAACGTAAAATTTTGTAACCGCAGACGCCATTTTGTTCGTTTAGGAGGGGACTTGACGAAAACTGCACAGGAAAAAAAAACAAAAAAAAAACGCCAAATAAACATCGGAATCCTAAAGTGTAGAACTCCAGATCTTGTAATATTCTGACCAAGTGCTTCATAAATTACTTAAGTTTGCACTAGCCTGTACATGTGTATTTGTGTGTACGAATCATGTGTATTCGTGTGTACGAATCATGTGTATTCGTCCTGCAAAATAATGTTCATACATGATAAATTGAAATTCGTGAAAGGATTTAGTTCAGTTTTTAATTTCTATTAAAATTTTTAAACATGATTTTTACCGTTTCCTTAATCAAATACAAAAATTTGCTAATCATATCTTTTTATACAATTTGTTTAAATTAATAATACCGTTTTTTTTTTTTTTTTTTTTCAAATATCTGAAGATTGTTTCTGATAATTTTAGTGCATAAACATTTACAAAAAAAATTCCTGTTATAATACTGTTAAAAATGACGAAATAAAAACAAAACACAGAGGAAATTGCAATTTATAGTTTATAATATTTTTATAAAGAACTTTAACTATAAATTTTCTACGTGAATAAAAATAAAATCAATAAAAAAAAGTCTTCCCATAATGTATTTTTTAAAATTAAAATATTTCAAGTCAGGAGATATAAAGTTTATATAACCTTACGTGGCTATATAAACTTTGGTTTTATGCCTAGTTTAAATTCAATATAAAATCCTTCGTATACCAAGAAACATTGAAAAGATTTTAAATCAACAACTGAATTCTAAATCCAAACAAACATTTTCCTTACTATTACCCGCTATTTGCTCAGACACGAAGCTTTTCAGTTTTTGTTTTTGAACAATAAAATTTTCTACTCGCATTAGAAAGATCATTCTTTATTCCGCTGCGAATTGAAAATCTTGGAGCACCGAATAAAATATACATAAATCATCTTGCTACCGGAGAAATGCCATCGTAATCCCCTAGTTGTGGCTCATAAAATCCGATTTGAAGACTTTCGCGTTTTTAAATTTTTAAAATTTCTACGACAGAGAAAGAAATGCTTTTAAGTTTGCATCGCCTGTAGGCAATATCAATGTTCGATTTTTACAGTTGTAGTGCATTTTACGTGAAACATTAATGGATTGCTGAGTTTAGTAAAACAACGAATTAAATAGGAATTCAAGATGAACTATAAGTTGGTGTTAAATTTTAAAGTTTCAGAATATTTGATTAAAATTAACTCCCCTTTATTTTTAGAAATTTAAATTTTAATACTTAATGAAGTAAGTATTAAAATGTATACTTACTTCATTAACATGTAGCATTCAGAACATGTAAGAAAATATTACTTTAATTTTCTATGAATAAATTTATTATTATTTTTAGTTATATTAACAATTTGTTATTTAAATTTTCTAGAGCGAAACATTAAATTTTTATTTAACAAATCACTTAATAAGTCTCCAGTCTGGCACATATATGATAACACTGTTGACAGACTCATTTGATTTCTGGATAGTAGCAGCTTACAAACGATACATGCCACAATTTCATGACATTTTGGTAATTAATTTACAGATTACAATTGTCTTAATGATCCCAGTTTTGTAATTTTTAAATCAATGGATAAAAAACAATTTCGTGTGTTGGATAAAATTGTTTTTTCATGGGGAAACATGCTGTTGAAGCCGAACAGTGGCTTAATAAGCATTTTGGAGGCTTTGCATAAGAGAAATCAACTATTATTGACTGGTATGCTGAATTTAAACGCGGTCGTACAAGCACAAATGATGCTGAACGCTCAGGTCGCCCAAAATCGGCAGTTGTTCGTGAAAGTATAAAAAAAAGTTCACAAAATAGTTTTGAAAGACTTTAAAGTGAAGTTGCGTGATATAGCTGACACCTATCTCACGCGTGAGATAGATATCAGAAGGTGTTGAGTTTACTATTCTACAAGAAAATTTGAGCATGCTTAAGTTGCTTTTGCAGTGGGTGCCGCGTTTGCTTACACAGGACCGAAAACAACAATGCGTCGGCGATTCAGAGCGCTGTTTGGAACTGTTCAAGCGAGATAAAAAGGATTTCTTGCGTCGGTATGTGACAATGGATGGAACATGGATCCACTACTATACACTTGAATAAAAATGATCGTCAGCTGAGTGGACAGCAGCCGGTGAAAGTCTTCCAAAGCGACCAAAAACTCAAAAATCAGCAGGCAAGGTTATGACATCCTTATTTTGGGACAGACATGATATTTTGTACATCGACTATCTTGAGAAAGATAAAACTATCAATAGCGAATATTACATTTCATTATTGGATCAACTGAGTGTAGAAATTAAGAAAAAAAAGTGCTGTTTCACAAAGACAATGCCCCGTGTCACAAGTCGATAAAAACTTTGGTTAAAATGAACGAATTACTCTTGGAATTGCTTCCCCACCACTTCCAGATCTGGCTTCCAAGGACTATTGGCTTTTTGCAGACATTAAAAAGATGCCCCAGGGAAAGAAATTTGGCTCAAATGAAGAAGTGATTGCCGAACAGAGATCTGTTTTGAGAGCAACCACAAATTCTTATACAAAAAAAAAGTGTCGAAAAGTTAGATGAACGTTGGAATGAATGTATTACTCTTGAAGGAGAATATGTTGACGAATAAAGTCGGATTTCTAAAAAAATTTGTTTCCCTTAGCTAGACCGGAGACTTATTGAGTGATGTGTTAAATCATATTTATTGATGATTTGCTGGAAGTTTACATCTAAGCATAATTTCTTCTGATATTTAAAAATTGAGCATGCATTCAATATAAAATTGTATTGATTGAATTTTTATAATTATTTTCTTGAAAGGAATGGAAGTATTCTTGACGCTTGTGGTCCTCCTAACCACCTGTTTCACCAGCATGGTCCTGAATTGGGCTGTGAACAGACACCGACGCCTCAAGATTTTCAAGCAGTATGGCATTCCAGGCCCAGAACCAAATTTTGTGTCTGGTAACATGAGTCAATTGAAAAGCAAACCGGAGCCTAATACCATCATAACCGCTTGGCTAAACAAGTATGGGAAGGTGTTTGGATATTTTATAGGCGAAATTCCATACATTGTTGTAAACGATTTGGAGATGCTAAAACAGGTATATAATGTCAGTTATTTATTTTATATTATTCACTAGATTTAATCGCAATGATACTGTTAAGAGATTGTGAGAATTATATGTCTCTAAATAAAACGATTTTTAAAATTTTTTGTTTCCTCCAAATGCATAAAGCGTGCTACAAGCTACAGAAGGAGAATTCAACCACTTTGGAAGTGAAATAGAAAATTTGAAGTATCGTATATATTACTAAACATAAAGGAACAATATTTAATAACCTAAAAGTACTTATGAAAATCTGTATGTATCATGATGTTAAGACTTCGATAATTATAAAAGTAACTGTAAAATAATTCTTCTTCTACATTGGCTCAGCAGCCACATGGTGGTTCCAAAACAGTCTGTCTTCTAGCACATTTTGAGACAGGAAATATTTTCTTTTTTTTTGTTTTTAGTACTACGCCCAACGTTCTACAGTCATATGAGACTGGGACCTACGTTTTAAAATGGGTTCTGAACCACTATAAACATCAATGGTGCCGCCAATACTCGAAGTCGAAAACTGTGGAGCCAAAGCGCTAACCATTAGCCATCAGGCCCCAAAAGAATCTTGGGTATAGATAATAAGCTGAAAATAAACTTTCAATTTTGGGTTTTCGTTGATAAGTTAAAATAGAAATTTTCCTTTAAAAAGCTGGTATCATTTGAAAGATAAGGAATTTTGTTTGATCGTGAAAGATTTGTAAAATTCCATAAGTTGCACTGATGCTGCAATTTAAAGATTGAAAATTATTCGTTGAATAAAAATATAGCGAAAAAAAGATTGCCGCAAGTTATTTTCTTTCTATAAATATTTTTAATGAAATTCCACATTGATTAAAAGATAAATCATCGTTAAAGTAGTAAAATTATTGATAAACAGACCAGATGTCGTAATTTATGAAAAGCATAATATTTCCATCTACGCTCTTTTATTTTCGTTTCGCCTTGAAAAGGAAAATCTCCCTGCATATGCAACTGGGAAAACGAAATTACAATCTAAGCTAGCCCTTTTCTTTTTAGATTTTAATTAATCTTTCGAATATTTGTAAAGTTACGAAACTCTAAATGATGTATCGTTCTTCATAGGTTTCTCATAAATTATTGATAAGTTTTGCAATCCCTAACTCATTTTGGTTTCTCATATGTGATAAATACAGTTATTTATCAGTTTTTAAAAACATAGATTTATATTTAAATAATGGTTAGGGATTGCATGGTTATTTTGGAACATAGCACAAATGGCTATTTTTATGTATCCTCTAAAACGGCTAATTACTACCAAAGCTTGTATTTCTAAGAAAAATACAATCTGTGTTATTTTATCTTACTAAAATATGGTTACAAAATTATTCTTAAATAAAAAAATAAAAAAAATCGATGAGGAATTTTTTAGCATTAAAGTTTAATCCCAAAATAAAGAATTCATTACTTGTATTTTTAATGTATACAGCTAAGATATTTATCATTGTATTAAACAAATTTTATTTAAAAATATTTTATCCCATCACTTGACCATCTTTTAGGTAATAATCAAGAATTATTTAATTAAGAATTTATTTATTTAATTAATGCTAAATAATGTAATAATGTTAATTAATGTAATAATGTTATTGATGTTTAATAATAATTAGTATTTTATTTATTTAAGAAATGAAGGATTTTCTATTAAGTCTTAAATCATAACTTGAATCTTTTAAGCAATGATCAAGAATTATTTAATTAAGAATTTATTTATTTAATTAATGTTAATTAATGTAATGTTATTAATGTTTAATAAAAATTACTATTTTATTTATTTATTTAATTAAGAAATTAAGAATTTTCTATTAAATCTTAAATCATATTATTTATGATTTAAGACTGGGCCTGAATGGCTAGCGCTTTGGCGCTCGGTACCACAGGTTTCGGGTTCGAGTCCCGGCGGTGCCATGGATGTTTGTAGTGGTTCGGAATCCGCTTTAAACCGTAGGTCCCGGTCTCCTATGATTGTAGAGTGTTGCGGGGGCATTGTTACTCCGCGTCCGTGGCTTATCTTCAAGTTACACGCGCCCCCTGGGTAATGCAAAGTGAGTAACATCTGTACAGCGCTTGCCTTAAGGCATCCAAGACCAAACGGTCTAAGTGTTTGTCAGCTGCATTAGAAAAAAAAATGATTTAATACTTAATAGAAATTAATTAATGAAACTTAATAGACTTAAATATAAATAAAAAAAAAATTAAGCTAGACTTAAATGTAAAGAATTTTATATTTCGATTATCTTACTTTTTATTTTTCAAAAGAAATGCTAACAGTTTTGAAATTGCTTCTATTATAAAAAAAAGTATATATACATATATAAATATATATCTTAATGTGATTCTAGATACATTCCAAACGTAATTTTTTAGGACAATAAATTAGAAAATTTCCTCAGATTAATAAGTAAATGTACTTCTATAAGCAATCAGTTCCAAAATAGAAAACCTTTTACGAATAATACCCAGAAACAGTTCGTAAAAAATTTAGAAATATTTCAGAATTGAACATTATTTAAGTAATTAAATATTAAAAAAAATTTTTTTTTTACTTGTTGCAGTATATTTGCAGAAAGTTTTATATTAGCTTTAGACATTTTATTTTTTTTTATAACTATAACTAAATATATCGAATTACTTCTTTTTTAAAATATAAAATGCAATTAAATATTTAAAAGATAAAAATTAATTAAAAATGAAATTTTAAATGTAGAATACATAATAGAAAAAAAAGCAGTCTCACAATCTCACAATGTGTTTTTTATGTTTTCTTTTCAGTGGAAATAATATGATAGATCTTTTATTGTCATTGCAGATATTCATCAAAGATTTCCACGTGTTCAGCAACAGACCAAACATGGCCTTGGACGTGGTGCCTCTTAACAAGACCCTCCTGGCATTAAGAGACAAGAGATGGAAAGAAGTGCGAGCCCTTCTTACGCCGACGTTTAGCTCAGGGAAGATCAAATTGATGACTTGCATTGTTGCAAAAAAAGTAAAGAATGTTTGGTACTTAAGTATTAACGCTACATTGGTTACAGATTTGGCGGTTTTTAAGTGTCGCCAATCTAACAGCTACAGATTTGGCGGTTTTTAAGTGGCGCCAATCTAACAGCTACAGATTTGCTGATTTTTGACGCCATTTTTTAGTGCTACGGAAATGCGTATTTGGGATTTGCCAGAAACAGAACAAGATGCAATTTTATTTTTTCAGGAGCGAAATATTTTACCAAAAAAAAACGAAAATGTCCCAATTCCCATGACATGAAACTTTATTTTGGTAAACGTAAGTTTTGGAAATGCAATTTCAGTCAGTGTGCTTATCATGTGGGACTTAGAAAAGACAACTGGTTTGAGGGAAGCAGAACTCCATTTAAAACAGCCAAATCTGTAGCTGCGGTTGGCGTTCAAAAGATAACTGCGTGCGCGTGCGAACAACAAGATTGCTCTTTATTGGCGCAACTGTAGCCAAGGTAGCGTTAATACGTAAGTACCGAATGTTTTATGTCAAACGAAAAATATTTTATGTCATTTTATGTTAAGGTCCATGGGCCACAAGTTGTAGTCTGAGGAACACATAGCCTTTGGAATTTTACAAATATTTGTTTCAGCTGTCCAAATACGTATTAAGTATGCAAAGTAGAACTAAGACTAACAACACTCAGCCACTACCTGTCTTGCAGTTAGTTTTACCTCGTAAAGAGGCTAGTAAAGACATCTTCAAATTAAAATAGACTTTTATATCTTTGCGTAAAAATTGAAAAATTCAATAAACGACATATTGCGAAACAGTTCTACATGTGTAAACATTTTCATCATAGATAATCTAATTGGGGATTTAAGTCTCGCTGTCTCAAATGTGAAGAACAACATTATTATAAAAATTGCAAAAAGTATCCAACCACAGAAACCATTAGCAACTCCACCTGTATAAACAGTGGTAACATTGGTCATCTTGCTGCTTAGTGAAGCTGCCCTAGCAAGCCTCCTGCTTTCTAGCAAGTTATCCCAAATTTAAACAGAGGGACCTCATGTACTCCCTTCGCCTATGTCTATACCGGAAATGAATTTTAGCCATCATTCAGTGAGTTTATTGCTTATATACTTTTAATAATGAACGAAGTCTTAATTTTTGCTAGTTCATATGCAATTGGCTTAAAGATACTAATGCATATATATATTCGCAAATTTGATGTATATGAGGAAAGAATTTGAATATATATATATAAATATTCGGTAGTGTTTATTCATCTGAAAACACAAAGTGTCTTTTTGTAACAAAGACAACTTTAAACGAAAAGTTAAAAAGAAGGGGTATAAATTTTTTTTAACAGAAAAGTATAGAAGTAGTATAGTATAGTACATATAGTATAGCATAGTATTTCTGTAGAAAAGTATAGCAGATTTGAATTAAAATGATTGGAGTAAGATTATAATAAGAGGAATATAGGCAGAGGGAATTGGAAGTTCTCGATTAAAAAAAAAGTCTGGAATTAGTTCTTTCACAAAGTCTTTCAAGATATATTTTTTTTTATAAAGAGGAATTGAGGTGTTCATTTTCCTTGCATTTTCTCTTAAAATTCAAACATTAAAATATTCAAATATTAGAATAATATTTACAAATCCTACATTGTAAAGTTTTATTAATCCTTTTAGTACAGTTCTTAGATGAGTACTCATTGTAAATTTTTGTTGAGATTTTTTTTTTCAAGTGCTAATGTCAAGTCTCGGTATAAGAAGTCTCTTTTATAGATTTTTTCCATGATCTCAATTTAGTAAAGTGTTCTTACAGTTTTTTTTTAAACGGAGGCCCTTTCTCAATAAAATCAAAATTACGTATCTCTTTCTAGAAAAATATTTTAAATGTTATGTAATGTAGGTACATTGAAAATAAACTAAATTTTTAAGGTAGTAATAATACATGCATGTTTCCTATGAATAGTAAATAATGATGTTTAGATGGCAAGAAGCTTGAACACCTATTATGACACGGATTTTAAATCGGTTTGACCTTGAATGAGAGAAAAAAGTCTCTATATGTAATTTTATTAACCTCTAATGTCTGGATTTCTCTTAGAAATGTTGTTGTGAACTACATTATTATTAGTTGTTGTGAACTACATTATTATTAGTTGTTGCAAACTACATTATTATTAGTTGTTGCAAACTACATTATTATTAGTTGTTGCAAACTACATTATTATTAGTTGTTGCAAACTACATTATTATTAGTTGTTGCAAACTACATTATTATTAGTTGTTGCAAACTACATTATTATTAGTTGTTGCAAACTACATTATTATTAGTTGTTGCAAACTACATTATTATTAGTTGTTGCAAACTACATTATTATTAGTTGTTGCATCATCAAGTACAAGTTAATTCAAATTCTAAGGTTAAAACTTGTCATTACGAATACTGATGTTGTTAACATTGTATGAATTGGCTATATGACACTTCAAATTTTTGTTGGCAATCACAAATACACACTAATAATAATGTAGTTTTCTGCCTACATTTCTATGAGAAATCCTGGCATTAGAGGCTAATAAAATTACATATATAGATTTTTTCTCTCATTCAAGGTCAAACTCGATGATTCCTGATTAAGAATCCGTGTTATAATATGCGTCAGGTGTTCTTACCATCAAAAACACGGCATTATAAGAATTCTTTAAATATTTTACGCTTTTTTGTTATTTTATGTGTCTTATTCAATTAGGTTTTCTGTCAAAATCTAAAGCATAACGTTAATTTTGTGTCAATAATTTGCTTTTTTCACAGGTGGATGTCACTGTTGACGTTGTGACGAAGAAAGCCGAGAGCAATGAGATGTTCGACATGTACGAACTCGTCCAAGGTCTCACGTTGGATGTGATAGCAGACTGCGCTCTGGCCATGAAAACACATTGCCAAGTTAATCCAAAGGACATTTTCGTCGTGGCTGTAAGTTAACATTTTTTCAAAAAAAAAAAAAAAAAAAACAGCAGCATAAGTTTTCAGAAAAGAAACTTACATATTGTTTATACATACAATATGGAGAGTACATGAATATTTGTGCCCCCGTCTAATTTGTGATTTAAATAAATTTATAAAATAATATCATTAATAATAGAATAATTAACGATATATTCTTATTGCATAAAAGTATCTGTTTGAAAGATTTAGTATCAGTTATTATAGTCAATGTTCAATTCTTTCCGATTATCAGATATTACAGTGAGTTTTCAATGTATTCCAAATATCAGTTATTAAAGTCATTGTTCGATGTATTCCAAATATAATCATACATAATATTACAAATTACATTGCGAAATCCAATAAAAGTATTTAATAAAATATATTTTAAGCAATCAATCACTGTTAAATACCTTCCTAACACATTCCAGCACAAAATTTTCCATTATATAAGGACTTTCATTTAAAAGTCTAATATCACATAAATATATTACATATTAGAACCATATCAATATTTAGTTCATTCCTAAAATTACCCATGTATCAAGAATTCAAACAATTTCAAGAAAACAGTATTAGAAGTGTTTTAATATGTTTGGGACTTATTTGATTAATTATTTTGTTTTAATTTCGTAAAGTAACGTTCTTTATAATTTTTTTTATAGGTGCGTGATTTCTTTCGCTATGCTCACAATCGAGCCGTGGAATATGCCATCATGTTTCCTTTCATAGCGACCGTCATGGCCTTCATCAGCAACTACATGACGGCGGGACAGATGACGAATCTCATTGTAGACAGCGTGAACAGCGCCATCAAAGCAAGATGCAGTAATCCGGACGTCAAGAGCATGGATATTTTGCAATTGATGTTGGACCACAGAGAAAGTGGTAAATTCAAAATCTTCGGTATTATAATTGTCCAAAAATTCTACTATAAAATAATGTTGGCTGATTTGTTCTTAGGCTGACACATAGATGGCCCTACTAGTATTAATTCCATATGATTTTTCAGTTAGCCCTAACCTTCAAAAGACACGTGTATAAATTTGACAGCTGTTGCACTATTAGTATGTGAGTTGCAGCATTTTTAGTGAAGCAACTTTTGTTAGTTCGAAAAAATGGATAAAAAGGAATTTCGTGTGTTTAATAAAGCATTGCTTTTTGGCGAAAAAAAAATACTATTGAAGCCAAGGCTTGGCTTGATAAACATTATTCGGACTTTGCACCAGGAAAATCAACCGTAGAGAAGTGGTTTGCTAAATTTAAACGAGGCGAAATGAGCACCGTGGACGATGCATGCTGTGGACGCCCCAAAGAGGCTGTTACCGACGAAAACATCAAAAAAGTCCACAAAATAATTTCTGATAACCGTAAAGTGAAGTTGATTGAGATAACTGAGACCCTAAAGATATCAAAGGAACGTGTTAGACATATCGTGAATGGATATTTGGATATGCGAAAGCTCTGTTCAAAGTGGGTGCCGCGCGAGCTCACAATCGACCAAAAACAACAACGAATTGATGATTCTAAGCAGTGTTTGGCGCTGCTCAATCGTAATAAACCCGAATTTTTGCGTCGATATGTGACAATGGATGAAACATGGCTCCATCATTTCACACCGGAGTCCAATCGACAGTCAGCCGAATAAACTACAGTTGATGAACACTAAAAATGCTATAACCTCACTAAAAATGCTATAACTCACATACTAATAATGCAACATCTGTCAAATTTATACACGTGTCTTTTGCAGGTTAGGGCTAACTAAAAATTATATGGATTTAACACTGGTAGCGCCATCTATGTGTCAGCCTACGAACAAGTCAGCCCACCTGTTATATTACTATATTAGATATCCGCTATTTTTCTTCACTGTGATTTGCAGTTTTATTACTTCTTCTAATGATAGTAATTAAAGAAAATAAATTGTATAGCAATTGCATCATATAATAAATTTGCATCTTTATTTTAGATGATCATGAAACCTCAGGATTGTCTGATGAAGAGATAGTGGCCAATGCGTACATTTTTCTGTTAGCCGGTTATGAGACCACAGCTACTGCTTTAGCCTTTACTTTTTATCTATTGATAAAACACCCTGATGTTCAAGAGCGGCTCTATCAAGAGATTGAAGAAGCTGAAGATGCCAGCTACAACACAGTTCAAAGTAAATTAGTATTATGTAATTCAAAATTATGTCAGAACTAATGAGATCATAGATCCCATTTTAAGGTAACTTGTCCCGATGTCACTGCAGCCTGATAATCAACTGTCAAGTGCTCTTTTTATTTTTATTTGAAATTACCA